>CM037854.1:64310763-64431404 GCA_021234595.1 Delia radicum | reverse complement strand
TTTTACTAACATTAATTTTCTGTTAAAATTACTAACAATCGATTTTTAAATAAAGAACTAAATTAGGGTTTCTCTACAATAAATAGGGTTTTCCATAAACACTTAATTTCTCAGTAGCGTCAGTTTCAATCTATTTATTCTATTATTTTCAATTAAAAACAAAAAAATAAACAATTTATCAACAATTTTGGCAGCTTTTTAAAATATTCTTTTCAATACAAAAAGAAAAATTGTTTTTTTTTATTATTTCAAAATTTTCGTTTTTTAAACTGCACCCTTTTTCATTTAAAATTTCAATTAGTAGTTACTTGAGTTAAAAACTAAACTCAATTTTTAGTTTTTGTATGACTATAATTTGCCAAATTTCTAAACTATGTAAAACATTTTTCTATAATTTCCGTTTGTTATAATTTTAAAATATAAAACTTAATAGAAAAGGTTTTAAAAGTAAGCAGTGCAAATTTTTGAAAACAAACATATGCTGTGTAGAATTTTAAAATAATTTTTTTTTTTTTTTTTTTTTTTTGGAAATTAATAATCAACGAAATTTTTTTGTTTCCCATATAATTTTTTTTTCTTTAGTTTAGTTTTTTATATATAAAAAAATCCTATAAAAAAAACTTAATTGGCAACAAGAAATAATTGAAAGTATCAAAAAAACAATATGGAATGATTCCTTTTAATCATATAAATAATTGATTTTTTAACATTTTTTCCTTAATATATAACAAAATAACAATTTATTATGTAAAAAAAAATATATTTTTAAAGGTTTTTTGTGGTGGTCAGGCCTTAAACACTAAAACTCAAAATACAAAAAAACTAACCTCACTATTTATATTTTTTGTTTCTTAAAAACTAACCTAACTTTTGTGACATTTTCATAATATATAAAAAAAAAAAAAAAATAATAATAAAACACGATGTAATACAATTTTTGACACATCGTTTAAAATTTTAGTTAAAATTTGTTAAAACTGATGGCAATTTTCTTTTAATTTTGACATTTTATTTTAAGTTTCTCCCATTCCACCCAACCCTATTTATCCTTAATATTTTAACTCTAGTTTAGGATGTTTTTTTTTCTGAAGACTACTTGGAATTTTTGAAAGTCTTTTTGTATGAAAATACTTAATACTTTTGCCTATTTAAACGCATGCATCCAATATATACATATTTTTTTTTTTTTATAAAATCTAGGTTTTACAATTTTATGTTTAATGCACCATTTTAAATGAGATTTATTTTATAATGATTTATATTTTTTTATAATAATTTTGTTTTTATTTCATATTTTGTAAAAACAATACAAACTTCAAAATCTTTATGAATTGATTATTCCTAAATACAAAAGGGTTGTTTCCTGTAAGTAAAAATTTCGAGGATTTCTAATTTAAAAACTCAATGTTTAAACTTGAATACTTACATAATCGATGTTGTATGCAGACCAATTAAAAAAAAAACCAGAAGTCATTGTTGTTAATAATCCTCATTTAATCGATGTTTTAGTTTTTCTCTAAATAGTGATAAAATTTCATACGCTAACAATATCATCGAAATATCATTAAACACGTAAAAATACAGTCAACATTTTACGGTACAATTATTTTTTATTATTTTTTTTTACACTCAGGGAACTTCTGCTTTAAAAATGTGCAGGTGTTTGGGTTGTAATACAGTTTCTTTATTTTTAATGTAAATGTCAGTCATTTGAAGAACAAATAAATATATTTACTAACCTTGTAGTTCATTTAAAAAAACAACCCACATCAATGACTGTTTTATGATTTTACATTAATTTTTTACAGTTGTTTTTTTGTTATTTAAAAAAAATAAAAAAAATAAATGTTTGTTTATTTTTTAACTACCATGTGGTTCATTTTTACTACAATTGTTAGTCATTTTTTGAACATTAAAAACACAAATGACAATGTTAGTTGAATTAACTGTAATGTCAGTCGTCCTTTCTTTAAGTGAAATTTCATTTGTTTTCAACTACATTTGCAATGGTCTTTACCTACAGAGTGTTCTAAGTGTACAATTACTTTTTTATATCGTCCTTTCTACGCGAGAATGTTCAAAAAATGGTAATTTTTTTGATCTTCAGCTCTGTGATTTTGTTGAAATTTGGAATACGTATATTGTAGGATATATATTATTCACTACGGTTTTCAGTTCCTTAAAATTGTGTAAACTCGAGTTTTTATTCCCGTTTTTAATTTTATAAAAAATCAAAAAAAAAATGCTAACAAAAAAGTAAACTTTGAGGAGCCATATTTCAAAAATTATAGCTCACTTTATACCTCACTTTAGCTGAAGTTAAATTTTACCTAACATTTACTTAAAAGGCAAATTGTAATAATGGCCCTTAGAATACTATGTAGGTAAAGACCACTGCATATGTAGTTAAAAACAAATAAAATTTCTTTAGTTAGTCTCTTTACAGGAAGAAGAAGACGAAAACATTTTTATTGAAAAAAATTTTTTTAACGGACACAATGGGATACACCATACTGCCGCAGTTCGTCCCCCCCTCCCTGGAACTGCCGTTCAGTGGTTAATTTATGTGTCAATTGAACAAAGTATTTTATTTTTGGTGTCGTACTGTATTTGAAGCTCACTGCCTTAGCTCACCTCTTAACGAGTTGAGCCACGGTCGACACAGCGATGACTGTTGCTAAATTCATTTGAAAGAAAAGATTTAAAAATAACGTAGGAGATAGAAAAATAAACAAACAGAAGGAAGAGATTATAAAAATAAACAAAAAATCTAAAAATGAAGGAAGCTGCAATTTAAGAAAGAAAACTGCAATTTAGCTGCATTACAATCGAGGCCATACTTGGGTGTGATCGCTAACACGGTTCATTGATTGGTATAGTTACGTGTGTAATTAAAAGAGCGCAGGTTCGATTCTTACAGCCGAAGGTTGTTGGAAAAAAAAAATTATCAAATAGGGACAATCTGACAATTAGAAGACACAAATAATAAATACCATTTAAATGGAAAATCACTAATGACGTCTGTCCATACTCATAATAATCCATGCATTAAAATACGAAATTATTGTCAAACTACAAAAAATTTCGTAAATGTACAAAATTTTCCTCTATTTTACAAACAATTGGTTATTTGACATTTTTTTGTAATATTACGCATGGAGAATTATCAGTGCATAAAAAGGCAGAAACTAGTCTAGTCTGATTTAAAAATTAAAAGTTTTTTTTCTTTTTTATTGAAACGTTTTAAATGATTTACATTTCATGTAATTACAACTAGTAAAAAACTAACAAGTAATATTATTCTAAAGCTATATACAGTTCAAGTAAAGTCCACTACATCTTGTGGTTTATGGCGTTTGAGCCTACCAGTATAAAGTGAATTGTTGCTTTAGAGTAGCAGATTGTGTATTTATATGATCTTGTAATCGTTTCGAATGTGATGAAGCATATTTTTGAATAGTCTTATACACAGTACTTACGCCTAAGTTCCTATGTAGATCAGAATTTCGTATGTACAAAGGGGCATTAACTATACTCTTTAGTACTTTATTTTGAAAACGTTGAATATGTTTGATGTGAGTTTTGCTTCGGCTTAATGATTTCATTGTATACAAGAAGTTTATTTTTAATTGATAAATGTGATCTCCTTCCAATGAGCCACTGTAACTGGTACAATTTAAGGTTCAGTTCTGTAGTTTTAATTTTGACGGGCTTCTTTCAATTTAGTTTGGCGTCTAGGGTCATTCCTAGGTGTTTGGATTATTAGCGTGAGGGATTATATTTCCAGATACTGTTATTGGCAAGTAATGTATATCCTTATTGGTGAAGTTTACATGCGTGGATTTTTTTTCATTTAATTTTATTCGTAATTTTTTGGTCCATGTCAGCAGCATATTTACTGATTGTTGTAATTTTTGTGTTGATTCTTCTTCATTTTCACCAATTGACAAAATGCAAGTATTATCTGCAAAAGTTGTGCATGTTAAATTATTTGGTTTTGGTATATCTCTTGTGTAAATAAGATATAGAGTAGGTCCGAGTATAATACCTTGTGGTACTCCAGCCTTTATTGGATTAAGTGAAGAGTGTGAGTTTCCGCATTTTATTCTAAAAAATCTATTATTTATGTATGATATAAGAATATCTGAATATTGTTTTGGAAGACATTGTTCCATCTTGTAAATTAAGCCACAACTTATCAAATGCTTGCGCCACATCTAAGAAGATTGCAGAGCAGACTTTTTTTGTTTCAAGAGTTTCTTCGATTGAATAAGCTTTACGATGAACCTGATCTATTGTCGAGTGTTTCTCTCTAAAACCGAATTGATGGTTCGGAATTAATTGTTTTGCAATTATAATTTCTTTAAGCCCTTTGTTGAAGAGTTCCTCAAAGAGTTTTGACAAAGTTTGTAAGAGTGATATAGGTCGATATGACGAGACTTCATTTGAATTTTTCCCCTGCTTTTGAATCATAATTACCTCAAATACTTTCCAGTATATTGGTATATATTTTAATTTTATGCAAGCATTTATTATATTTTGAGTTGCTTCATAAGGAATTTGTTTAAGAATTTCGGAATTAATTAGGTCGAAAAGCTTTTATTTTTCTTCTTAACCTCAACCTTCCTAAATAATATAAAAGATGAATTTTGTCATTTACATTTACATTACCTAATGCCAACAAATTTCCATACAATTAAATGGTAATGAAATTTTTTTGGCACTGGCATTAGTTAGCTAATGTTAATGAAAACTCCAATGCTAATGAAAAAATCCCAAGTATACTATTGTTTAGAAGGTCAATAACACAGTTTAACACAAAAAAATGAAGCGGACATACAACTTATCAATTCAAATCGATTTTAGGACGTTAATTACGAATGTGAAGACCAAATTTTAATATTAGCTTCGGTTTTTAAAAAATTCTAGAATTAGTTTTTACAAAAATTTAGGTTTTTCTTTATACTTTCTTATTATTCATTTAATAAATAAACTGCGAATAACAATTGATATAATTTTAAAATATGGAATTTGAGCATTTAAGGATGTAGGATATCCTTGCAATTGAAGTGAAAACTTCAATTATTTCTATTTTTCTGAATATTATAAAATCCTTAATCGAATTTTGCGAAATTTTAGCACATGATGTTAATTTAGATTCTACAACATGCTTGAATATTTTTATCTGAATTTTCTCAATTAAGACTCGATATTTTTAAGGTATAAAATTAAATGCAATTTTTTTAGTTACAACCATTTTTTTCCTTAAACTAAAAAAGAAAGTTTGAGAGTTTTTTTGTCATAAATTAAGTAACCAGTGATGTTTTACTAATTATCAGACATGGGTAAATTACAATTTCAACTTTGCATTTCCAGACTTGGGACATAGTACCAATATTTGTTTATTTCAGAGCAATTACTTCTTTACGTCTAATTACATGTAATTGAGTGTAATTGAAAATATATCCAGATGTTGGTTACTAAGCCCCATGTTGGGTATTTAAAATTTCACAAATTGCATAAGGAAGCCTTTAAGCCCACAAGTGTGAGTGTAGATCTGAAATTATAAATTATATTGAAAAATTTCACAAGTCAAATATTGTGAAAAATATACATATTATAATTTGGATCTTCTTTTCGTTTTAGATTATTTATTAATTGAAATCGTGAAACATGAGAAATTTATACTTTAAATACATGTAAGGGAATATTATTGCAACTTTCGAAACGTGCAATTTATCAAATTAAAAAGCATAGTTCACACTTTTTTATGTTGCAAAGAAGTAGCGTTATTATTTTAAATTTTTTATTTTTTGAAAAAAATTTATAAAAAAATTTAAATTTTCAACAAAAAGTTTTTTGCAAATATTTCCTTAACTATACTATTTATATATATATAACTTTGAAATACTATGGCCACATTCATAATTTGCATCCTAAAGTCATTTAGAAATGATACGTCGCAATGCCCGATGCATACAATTTTACTGATTTTGTTGAACGGTTTAATTATAGACATATTTTGTGGTTAGAACCACTGTGCGATATACTCGTAGACAATATGGGTATCAAAATTATTGCTTTCTTGAGTATTTTAAACCTGTGCACTAGAGGGTTATTTAGTTTTTGCTACTTTCGATTTTTATCTATTGCGGGTCTAATAAAAAACCGAAAACCACTCGGGTCGCAGGGCACCTCATATTAAAGCTTTACGATTTTTTCATGATTAATGCTTTTATAAAACTTTATGATTTTTTAAAACTGTTCACAAATTCACCTCACATAACTTTTGAACATTGTGCTAAAATTAAAATTATCCCAAACAAATTTTTCTACATACAAAAAAATTCCGCTCCAGTGTGCGGAATTGTTTTCATAGAAACCCTATTAAACCTTAAATGTGAGATTCTGCTGCTAAAAAATACTTGAACATTTTTTTTAATGATTTACTTTTTATAGATTTTATTGGTAATTCAAATTATTTTAGCGAGGTCACATTTTTGTTTTTTATTGTTTCTATCTAAAATACAACTCTGAAAGTATGCGGTTAGTTATTTTAGGATATCGAGTACCTAAAAAAAACTAATACTCGATAACCGCTACTCATTATTTAACCAGCACTAATTAAGACGCAAAACATTTTTAATATTTTTTTTTAAGATTAGTTATTATAACTTATCGGAGTGTTCTGGTTTTCATTGGATATGAAATAGATATTATATTTTTAAAATGGTAAATCCTCGGATTTGTTTTTTTAATTATAATCGAAATATTTTAGAAATCACTGACAAGGAAAGTCAGAAAAAATATGGGGACAAGTATTTTTTTTAGTAGACTTGATCTGAATGAACTAGGTCGCTCTTATATTGTAGTTCAATCGATCTTTGACAATTTCGTTCAATCGTTCAGTAGATCGTTTGTTTAATACATTAAAAAAAAAAAACAAAATTAAACTCAAAAGCAACATAGAGGAAAGAAATATAATTCAAACACCAAAAAAGAACAAAAAGAGCAAAAGACCTAAAATAGCTTAAAATTGCGAAGTAGATCACTAGTTCAAAGTAAGACTAGTTCATTTGAATTAGGTCGTTCACAACGAACTACACAAGACTATTTTTTAGCGGCCAATCCCATGTTTCGTTTTTTCTATTTATTTTGTATTATTCTGTGGAAATTTAAAGAAATATGGTACTAAATAAAATAGAATTTTAAAACACTTTTACTAGTATATGAAAGCTATCCGAACACGTTCAAGTATTTTCCTTATTTAAGAAATTACATTAAAATTGGCGTTTTATAAATTAATTATAGTTGGTTAAAGCGAAAAACTATAAATACAATAAAAAATTACTGTAAAGCCAACCCCATTTTTGTTGCCAGAATCGTTGCAGAAAAATTGCTAATATCAGCAAAAGATTTGATAAATGCAGCTACATTTTTGCACATAGAGTGTCTAATCATTTTGCTATATACTTGACTGTTCGTCTTTTATGCGACTTTCCCCGAAGATCTTTTTTCACCTACACTGTAAATATTTAAAAAAAATGGTTAACCATAACTTACTACATATGCGTACAAATAAATCTGAATTTTGTTAGTGTTAGGCATTTTTTCATACTAAACTGTAATGATTTTGATCTTACCTTTTAACGCTCAAACGTGGGAGCAGGACGCTTAAAAATACGTGTCCATTATCTGTTTCTCCTCTTTCATATATCTAAATTTCATTAAGAGCTGAAAGATCTCATTGGAGACTCTCGCGTTTAGTGCAAATGTTTTGAAATAAAAAATTGCAAATCCAATATGGCTGATGATTTTCAAAATGGGTATCGGAAGAGAGAGTCACTGAATGCGAATCTGACATTAGATATTCAAAATCCGAAATCTCTGATTCAATATGGCAAATGATGTTTTTAAACTGATCGAGTTTCCTAAAAACTATTTATCCGCAAAAAAAATCATCGGCCATATTAGATGCACGGTTTTTTTTAATTTCGATCAGCCATTTTCAAATAGGTAATAAGGTTATCAATCAAATAAAAATTGTTCGATTAATCGAACGAACAAAAACGAATTTCGAACGAAAAATTTAAAAAATCATGATTTTCGAATAACGAATACTTCGAATAAATTTTGACGATTAATCGAATCAAACGAATAATTTAAAATGTATATTTTTGTGGACAAATTTTTTAATATAAACTAATTTTAGGAAATAATGCTATATCAAACTAAAAAATCGGTAGAAAATAAATATGCTACAAGAAAGTTTAACAATTTTGCAATAAATTAATAAATGTTTCAAATTAAACGTTAACTTTTGTAAACACGTTAAAAATAACCGAAAAAATATCAAAATTTTTTTTTGCTTAAAAACTACGATAGATCGCTAATAATTGATTGTCAACAGTAATTCTTTACACTTTGTCTATGACAACTTTTTCTGCTTCAGTGTATCTACTGTCTGATGTGCTAAACCGAGTCATAGAATTAACACTTTTTGAACAGCAACAATTTCTACATATCTCTATGCTATGCATATCGTTATACACCTTATACATATCATTATGTCAGTCATTTGTTGAACAAATTAATTTTCTACTAATCTTGTAGTTCATTAAAAAAAACAAAACACATCAAATGACTGTTTTATGATTTACATTAATTTTTTACAGCCATTTTTTGGTATTTAAAAAACAATGTTCGTTTATTTTTACTAATATATCGCACGCCTAGTTCAAAAGTCACTCAACTCAAAATTTAAGTTTTCGGGTTTATATGCTTAAACTATGCACAATTCACTTGTTTATCTATAAAAAAAATATCAGTGTATTTTGTTGTTAACTGTTGCTAAAAGCAGTTATGTTTTTCTTTATGTTTCAATTGGTATAAAGTAGCAAACATTTTTTTTTTTTGATTTCTGAAAAATTAAAAATTTTGAGTTGAGTCAGTTTTGAACTACGTGTGTGTGCGATATGTGTTAGTAATTTTTTGAACAGCAAAAACAAATGACAAATGTAAGTTGAATTTAATAAAATGTTAGTTGTAATTTCTTCATTTTTTTTTTACTACATTTGCAGTGGTCTTTACCTACATAATATCATTAGTGTGTGTAAGTGTGTTTGTTTTATTACAATTTGTAAAAATATCACATATGAAGAAATATGGAATTAAGAGCAAATGTGCAGTATATGATCTAAGAAATCAACAGACAACTTGGTTTTAAAATTTATGCTTTTTTAAGTATTTCAAAATTATTTTTATTCGTTATTCGTTCGATTAGTTGAATAGTTTTGAAAAATTAATCGCTTGATCGTTCGATGAAAAAACGTATAAAAAATTCGATCACTTACAAAAAATCATAGTCATTTTTTTTATCCGCTATTTGAGCTATTTGAGATATTTGATTTGCGCTAATCTCCGATAAATAATTAAACTCAAATCCTATTTTATTTTTTTGCTTAGCGATTTAGAAAATTTAATATCATAATCATATTTTGCAAATTACGTACATGGATGCCCAAGCCGAAAAATACAACCGGAATAGTGTTGGTAAAAGCGTCGGCGACGGTCGGTTATGTGTTGGCAGAACGTGGGATTAACAATATTGACAGTATTGTCCTGTTACGCGATTGATAGCAATGGCCAACCGTTGGTTTGAACGAACTGATACCGTTGGCATAACGTTGGTAATTCAAAAAATGTTGTGCTTTTAAAATGGATTAAATTATTTTGAGAAATATGTATAATAAAACATATTTAAAAAGCAGCAATACATTTTGGTCTTAGTATTATAAAATATTTAAAAAAAATTTCCTTATTGGTCGTAATATTGATAAAAAAAAAACAATATTGGCAACGAATTTTGCCGGTGGTACTGGCAAACCACAAGCTTTGAAAACAAAATAATGTTTTCCTAGTACCTACAGTATTAGTTGTAGCTTTGGTAATTTTTAACACGAGGGGTTTTACAAAAATGCGAGTGGTTTGTCTATACTATTTTTTTGGTACGGTTGGTAATTTCCAATCTGTTGGGTATGATGTGATGATTAAATATAGAGTTGTGTCGTTCATGAACGAACTAGTTCAATTGAACGACTCACTCAATTGAACGATATGACTCGTTCACCAATATTCGATCTTGTCGTTCAATCGTTCATTTCATTCAATCGTTCATTTCGTTCAATCGTTCATTTCGTTCAATCGTTTATTTCGTTCTTTTTATTCACAGAACAATTGCATCTCTATTCAATTAAAACTGCTTGTAAGAGCAATTATTAAAATTATAAATTGAAAATAACATAAAAATAATCTCGATGTATATAAAAACAAAAAACTAATATAACTGTAAAAACTAAAATGTTGTTTACACAAAATAAATAAATTTTTGTTAGAAAAGATGCAATTTTATAACACTTTTTGTCTATGTACAGTAAAATTTGTGAAAAAACTCGTAAAACATGACTAGTGCATAATAATTGTCAAACGAACGACACAGTTCACAACACGCAGTTCAGTCACAAGTCAAGGAAAAAAGAACGATTGAACGATTGAACGAACTAGTTCACTGACTCGAATTGAACGGTACTGACCGAGTAACCAAAATGAACGATTAATCCCAACTCTAATTAAATACTATTCGGTATTCTGCAGAAGAGCAAGATATCTCTATTTTAAGCGGAAACCAGTAGAAACATGTAGTAAATAAAAAAGTACTTACTCTTTTTTTGTCAGCTCAGTTGGTTGTTGTTTACGTTTTTTTAACGTAATTTTTCATATATTTTCCAAAAACAAAAGTACACAACTTGGTTTTACTTGAAACAAGAAACTAAAAATAGAAAAATAATTGTACCGTAAAACTGACTTAAAAAATCAATTAAAAAAATAAATAGGTTAGGTTCATCGAAATTATATAATTGTATAGATGTTTATCCAAAAAACCATGAACCCTTAAAAATCCTTATCCTTGTAACATAAACTGTACTAATTATATAAAACAAAATTATCATTTTAATATTGATTTTTTTTTCCTTTTTTACTTTTGTTTTCATTTAAAATTTAAAATAACGTAATTTACAATAAAAAAATAAAATAATACCGTAAGCCATAACGTCATTTTATCCACGCCATCAACCGCAAATACACAAAAAAAAACACTAAAATAACGTAACAAAAAATATGTATTATCCAATATACAAACCATATTAAAAAAATCCTGTTTAAATACCATAATAAAGTTATAACTTCCCAATGTTAATTAACGCCTTTTAACTTAAATGTGGTTATTAATACTTTTTTTAACATTAAATAATCTAAATTTAACTTAAACATAATCCCAAATTATTCATAAATCATCAACAGCGTGACCGTTATCGTTTACGTGTTCGTGCCTCTGACAGAGGTGAACCACCATCATACGCCGATGTTGATGTTGAATTAGATGTCGTCGATCGTAATAACAAACCCCCCATATGGGACAAAAGTGTTTATGGGCCAATATATATACGTGAAAATGTCACTGTGGGTACGGTTGTAACATCGGTTAAGGCAAGGTTTGTATTTACAGCTCACTCTTCAAATGCCAAATACTAATACCTCAAAAAAACAAAAAAAAAAAAACAAACTCTCAATAGAATTCTGCTAAACATGAAAACTCTATTATTTTCATTTTTCAAATAACATTTTACTAATTTTCTTTAACATTATACCTATAACATTATGTTAAGCTTTGTATAACCAAAAAATACCGGGATATTACTATATTTTTGTAAAAAAAATATCCCGTTTATTTAGACCATAAATGTAACATTTTTTTCTAATCCCTTTTTTAACATTAACACACAAAAAATAAAACGCTGGCATTTTTAACATTGGCAAACCCAATATAATTTTATTTTACTCAACATACATCAACATAACCTACCATATGGGGATATATTGTATAAACATCAAGGAATAGAAAAAAAAAATTGGGTTATTTTTAAAATTCTTGTCTTCTTAGCATGTTTGGTGTTCTTTATTCCTATTATGGCTGGGTTGGTGTCTAAGCTAAATCAACAAAATTCATATGACATTTTTTTTCGCGCAGTTTTTGTAAGACAAAAAGTCCTTTCTGACAAAAAGGGTATAAGGATATTTTGTGAACAGTTTTTTTTTTTGAAGCTGTTACGCAAATTTTTTTTTGTAAAAACTGCAGAATACCATATTTTTTGAATTTTGCAGTTATTACTATTACCTGTATTCACATTAATGTACTCCATTTCTATAAATGTATTGTTTCCCAATTTCAAATAATGAAATATTATCCACATGCATTAACACTCTACTTAATTCAAACAAATTGGCTGTGGTTTCCCTCCAACTTTTTGTTTTTAACATCAATTTATTTAATACCACAATATCATCAAATAAAGAATTTGTTTAAGAAATTCAAAATTGGTTAAAAAGGTACTACAATTGGATAATGGTAAGAAAAAAGGAAAATATGCTGTTTAAATAGGAAATTGTGTATACACAGGAAATTATGTATACAGTGTATTTTAATGGTTACAACTTATAAACTTAGTTAGTACAACGATATTTACATTAGATTTCTGAACATGTTGAGTGTTGCAAATAAAATTCAGTTGCATTAACCGAAGTTTGTTGTGAAAACAAATGTTCAGTTGTATCAACCGACTGAATTCCGCAATAACCGAATTTGAGTCAAATAGCTAAACTTTTCTCTGTGTGTACTTTTTAAAACTGGCGAACTTTGAATTGAAAATTGTGGTGCAAAAAAAACAGTACCTGATTTTAATAAAAAATTAAATTTTATTTGAACATAGTATTGGTTTAACGTAAAAAATTGCTTCATCCATGTTTCTTTATATAAAATATGTAAGTTTTTTTTCATGTTTCAGACAAAAACTTGGAATATTTTATCGAATTTTAGCTCGATTTATTTGGAGACACATTTTGCTTTAAAATTTCAGAGGATTTTCGATTCATAATATTTTTTTTTACTAAAATTACTGATGGAACTGGATTTGTTTCAGTTTTATATTTAGCTGCTTTTAATTCGAGTGAAAATTTTAAAAATATCAAGGAATTGAAATTTTTATGTTAATATTATATACAAAATGTTCGATATTTTGTATTATCTATTTTGGAATTTAGTACTAGTACTTATTTTGCTTGCTTCGTATATTTTATAAAATATATATACATCACATATGATACGTTAGTTTGATTTTCTAAATTTGTCATATGACATTCTTAAGATATATTCTTGATCATTATGTCCCCCGGTCTGATGAAATGGCGATATATGCCGCGAAGCGCAATACGAACTGCTCATATTTAGCTAGATTTATGCATATTTTCCAGAATAGTTTGTTATTGAAAACGAGAAAATTCCGTCGAGCGGTTCAAAAGTTATCAGTGAAAATGTGAAGGTACCTATTTATAAATGTTCCATACAAAATGGTTTTTAATGGTGCAGTTTCAAGTCTGGTGTATAAAAATGCATGCCATAATTTTCACCAGACGCCTAGATGTGAATACCATTTCAAATTCACCCCAAATTTTTATTTCACCTAAAATTTTTTTCACCACAAAAATATTTTTTCACCTCAAAAATGTTTTTTTCACCACAAAATTTCTTTTTTTACTTCCTAAACAGTTTTTCACATAAACATGTTGTCTTCATATATACAGTTTGTTGTTATTTCATTTGTAAGGGTTTGTTGTGGATAGTATAAAGAAAAAATTTTGTAAATCAAATTTAATGCAAGTAATTTAGAGTGCCTCATATTGAACGTCATTAAAAAATGAAATATGCGCCGCCTGAAAGTAAAGATTAACATGGTTTATGATGTTTCCTAAAATTCTACGGCTCTGGCGATAACATCGCGCTAGCTAATCTTTTTTAAAAAGCCTCCAAAAACACTATTTTCTGTGAATTACAAATTATTCAATGTACCATTTGTCAAAAATTTGGTCGCGTGAAAAAGACAATTCAAAATTTTACGATTCTGCATTAAAAAATTATTACAAACAGCTTATCGATTAGAGATAATAAGATTTTTATGTAATTTTTTTGATGTTTTTTAATGCAATTTTTATAAAAATTTCAAAAAATCCCTAATTTTTCATCCGTTTTGAAAGTGGTTTGTGTATTTGAAAAGTGTTGACATCCGTTAATAATTTCGATATAATAATGTTTCTTAATATTAAAGAATGTCTTTAGCATTCTCTAAGGAATTATTTGACCAAATTTTAGCCAAAAGTTGCAGTAACTAATTTTTAGTTAATAAAAAATAGTGTTTTTGGAGATGTTTTAATAACGGTTATCGCTAAAGCCGAACTATTTTGGGAATCATAAAAAACATGTTTATCTTTATTTATTTTTTGCTTTCGCAACATCACTGCATCGCACATTTAGTTATCGAAATTAAACCAGCGGCTATATAAAAAATCTGATCCGCCATATTTGAACCGTAATTTTAATTTCAGACTCCTTTTCTTTTGATCTCAAAACACTATATTTTAATAAATTTCAATTACGAATACTAAGTACCATATTTTTGACCTTAAATAATATAACATTCCAGCAAACTAGCACAAAATTTTATAAAAGTGGGCTCAATCCATTTCCTATCAACACGTCTTAAAAGACAAATCAGATTTTAAGACCGTATAACTTTTCATGGCGATATAACAACACATTTTAAGTCTTCGCAACAAAAGTATGTAGTTGAAAAAAATTTTAAAAATTATCTAATTTCAGGGCAACCCTGATGATTTGAAAAAAAAAAAAATATTTTGACTGTTTTTTAAATCACTTATTTAAAAAAAATATTTGAAAACACAGAAAAAGTGATATGTTGATTTCGATGAAGATAGAAACAAAATATTTAGAAAAAGAAATTTTTTTCATTCAACATGAACTTTTTTTTAAAAAACAATATTATGTATCCGCAATTGCAAAAATGTTATTATGTCGAAAATTGATCCGTTTTAACACCCAAAAAATAGACTCGGTAGTAGCAAATGTATTTGTAGCCAATCGAATGGTTCGGTTATAACTATATTATTGGTGGTTTTCTCCGCATTTCTGATGAGGTAGTCGAAATTCTATTGCCGTGTCAGAATTTCTGTTATTCCAATCGAATGAGTGTTATCACAACTGAAAAATTCGATAGCAGAGAAAAAAGTATTCTTTGCGTGTTTTTAATGTAAAGAAATTTGCTATTTTGTATGAACTCACAAGAGTTGCCAAATGACAATTTAAAAAAAAAAATTTTATTTAATTCGTAAAACCAGGGCGAAAAAATTAAATTGTTTACCCTTTTCGAAAGTAAAAAGCAGCAAGATATTAATAATAATTATGTCACCAATAGGGAGCGCGATTAAGTTATACAAATTACAGAATATACTTACTACGACCTATATGCCTACAAATTATTGTCAAAATATTCGCGCGGAATCTATGATTGGTAATAAAATAACTTAAAAAAAAAATTCAAATATGATAAGAAAATTACTATTAATTTACCAAAATTTGGCGGAAGTTCTTAGTAAGTGTAAAATTCATGCTCACTAATGTCTTACACCCCGTTGGACGAGTCATATTGCCCATACTAAAAACATCCGCCAAATTTTGGTAAATCGCGACCTAAAACAAATAGTCAAAAAAGAGTATTTTATAACTTCCTTTATGTCAAATAGTGATTAAAATACATTGATGTGACAGCAAAATTATTATATTTTTGTTCAAAAACCTTAAAAAAAAATTACATTTCACTGAATTCCGCGTGTATATATTCCGCATCTTCATGTCATATACGTCGTTAGACGAGTCTTCAAAAAAAGCTTTCATATGATGTGCATAATTTGTATAGTATAGTGGGTTAAAGTCGAAAATTTTCCAAAAAATAAAAAAAGACCTTTTTTTAAAAACGGTACAGCTCATGAACGGCGGCCTCTAGACCAAAAATATTTTGAGAATAGTCATAAAACAAACTAATTCACATTTTCAGAGGGGCACTTTTTTACGCTCCATACAGGGTGAGTCGGTCTAATGTACATACAAAGGTAGTAATTTATAAATTTCAAAAATTTTAAATTATGATATATTTTTCGACCTTTGAAATGAATGACTTTATTAAATAATTGTGCGCCCCGGTAGGCTAGTTGGTAGCGTGCTGGCTTATCACTGCGGGGGTCGTGGGTTCGATTCCCACCAGAGGCACTGGTCTGTTTTCGCTACAACGCGCCGAAGGCCATAGTAGCTAGTGCTCGGTTAGGGTAATAGTATATAATTTGTAATTATATGATTATTAATTAATAAAATAAAAAAAAATAAATAAATAATTGAGCTCTATGTCACGTTTGTACTTATAAAATATTCATTTAAATGTTGTGTTGACCAGAGTGAAGGGCAGCGGCAGGAAATTTTGATTGTAATATTGTTTGTTGTTGTTTCATACTCCCTGAACATGTCATTCAAAGAATGACGAAATATTGGAAATACATAAAGTGATAAAAGATATTTCATAAATACAAACGTGACAAAGAGCTCAATTATTTAATAAATTAATTTTAAATTTATAATTAAAAAATATCTGCATATAAACGCTAGAAGAAATTTTGTAAAAATTGTTTTTGAAAATATTTAAAACTTGATTGTCTGATAAGATGAAAATGATGTTGAAATAATTTCCAATTCCTCAAACAGCATATTTTCCTTTTTCTGTTAAAAAAAAAAAAATCAAAAATTCTAAAATATAAAAAAATATTTTCTATATTAAACAAATGGTGTTGGGTTTCTTCTCATCTCAAATTAATTAGAAAAATAAAAAAAAATTTTATTTAAAAAAAAAAACTATACATAATGCTACACTTTTAAACATAATGCTAGGATTATAACATAAAAACCAGGTAAATGCTATTATAACAAATATTTAAAACAACAATAAAAAATGTTAAAAAACAATTTGCAAAAAATTAATACATAGTAAAAAAATTTATGTATAATGAATGTAATGCTTAAACAAAAAATTATATACGAAAATTGCACAAAATCCTAAATATTTTTTTAGTTTAAAAGTATTTTTTTTTTTATTTATAATATATTTTTTTTTTAAACAATTTTCTATATAAATTTTAAGTTTAATAAATAAAACATATTTTTACATAAATAACAAAAAAATAATAAAGGCTAGGATCGAGACTTTTTTTTAAAACGAAGTTTTTGTAGGTTAAAACTTATATAATTTGCACTGCCTATGATATAAATTTATAAAGGATATTTTATTTTTCTTATATATACAATATTTTTTAGTTTTAATTTTATTATAGGTGTTGGTTTTTTTAAAAAAAACTTTATTTTTATATTTTTTAGTTTTATAAAAATTTTATTATAACCCTTTTACAAAAAAAAAAATGCTATAATTTTTGTATTTTGCAATTTTTTAATTTCATCTTAAACTAAAACAACAATATAACCATATAAAAAACAAAAAACTCAAATATAACTCATCATGGTTTTTGTCAACAAACTTGAATTTTTGAATGTTACAAAACCGTTTTTAAATCAACCATCATATAAACCAAATCTTTACAACAATGATTTGTCTAAAACATAAAAAAAAAAACAAAAATAGCGTGAAACCTATAAATTAGAAGCCATGGCACAAGACAAAGGTTATCCACCTTTATCACGTACCGTAGAGGTTCAAATCGATGTTGTAGATCGTGCCAATAATCCACCTGTCTGGGATCATACTGTCTATGGTCCCATTTATGTCAAGGAAAATATGCCAGTAGGTGGCAAAGTCGTCTCGATCAAAGCCAGGTCTGTTGAATATTAAAAAAAAATCTAAAAAAAAAAAAAATATGCAATAGAAAAAAAAAAACAAATTTTTGATACAATTCTTTTTTGTGAAATGAATTTTTTTAAAAAACAAATATTTTTAATTTATTTAATTTATTAAGAATTTTTAAATGTTTTTTTAGTGTTATTATTTTTTTAATATATATGTAATTTAAATGTTTATTAAATGTTATTTGCACAATATGCACTGTTAAATTTTCTCCTTAAAAAAAAAAATATGCTCAATTTTATGATTTTTTTTTTTTTACAAACAAAAAAAGTTTATTCACTAAAAAATAAAAAAGCTACAAAAAAATTAAGATATTTAAAATATTAAATTGTCACGCTATAAATTTTGATTTCATTTGTTAACTAGTTTTCCATTGACATAGAAAATGATTCAAAATTAAAATATTTTCCAAAAGTTGTTCTAAGTGTTTTTTTTAATAGGCAGCAATCAGACATGGGCGGAGTCAATTAGATTTCACAATCATTCACTTGTGAAATTTGTCATATAAATAATAACTCACAATTGTTGGCTTCAACGTTTCGTTGGGAAATTTTCAATTTTGTGAATACCAGACATGGGACATAATACTAATATTTGTGTATTTAATTACAGGCCAATTACTTTTCTAACCCCAAATTACAAGTAATTGGGTGTAATTGAGTAATTGCCCTGTAATTAAATACTCAGATGTTGATACTAATCCCCATATTTGGTATTTAACATTTTACAAATTTTCCAAGGAAGCGTTTAAGCCTACCGGTGTGCGCGTATGTCTGAAATTATGTATGATATTGAAAAATATTACTAGTGAATGATTGTGAAATGTCGCCCATGTCTGGCAGCAATAAAGTAGTGACAAATTTTATGCGACGTTAAAAAAACATCAAATTAAAAAAGTGAACAACTATTTTCTTTTACAGGAAAGACACAATCACAATATACCCAAGTTATAACTTTTACTCAAGAAATAGGCTTAACCATTGCACGACCGAACTTAAACTGCTGGAAAATTTCCATCGGGTTTCTCGATCTAGTATTTCTAAAGAAAACTGTCCTCAGGTGAAAAAGTTCATATATGATAATATATTGTCATATATGGTTTCATATAGGAGTACATATGGTTCCATGCATTAGCATATATGTAATGTATGGAATCATATATGTATGGGTAAATGCATTCAAAGGAAAAGTTCATATATGGATATGTATGACACCACATATGATAATATATTGCAAATATTGGTTTATATATTGCATCAGATATGCCATATATATCCCCATATATGATTTCAGATATTATTCCATATATGGGCAATATGTTTTAATTTTTTATTTTATTTTAATTTTTTTATTTAAAAACGTTCAACATATTATTAGTTTTGGAGCTTTTTGATAGCAATAAAGTTTCAGAGCCAGTGATAGGATTTCAAAATTCGAATCGAAGTCTAAAATGTATTCATTTGTTGTGCCAAAACTGATTTTTTTAATATTTTAAAGAAACTATAAATTTTTTAAGTAATATTTGAGCTATTAAAACTAAGAAATAAATCCCAATAAATCCCGCTTTTTCCAACAAAATCTCGATTTTTGGCCGCCTTTTGTGATAAAACTTTATTAGTTGAAATGCTCATATTTACTAATTACTTGGCAACGATTTTTTGTGTGTGTCAAACACAATCATTTTAGTTAGTTCTTTTTTTATTAAATTCATAAGTATTCGTTCCAAAGGACATATTTTGTCGGTTCGCTTGATTATTACTATTACTATTACTATTGGTATCGTCGTCATCATCATTTTCTAAATCATCGTATTTTTTTTTTTTTGAACAAGTTGGTTTTCCATTACCCATAATCTTATTCAGTTTCATTAAATTCTTTCCCAAATTGTATTTTCTTAAAAAATTTAACTTTAAACTATTTATATTTATTAATGCATTTTAAATAGGAAAGGTATGAATTTATCAGTAACATGTTCTTAGAAGTATAACAGAAGCCTTTTTTATATAAAAGACAATATTTGATATATTGATAAAAAACTTAACATTCATATATGCCCATATATAATCATATATGTCCATATACCCTCAAATTTCGGATCCGAGCATATATGGATTCGTATATGAACTCATATATGTGGTCATATATGACAATATATGAACATTTTCACCTGGGTATCGTCAAAAATATTTTTTGCAACTACTTGTATGAAAAAATACATGGGACATATTTATCAAATTGGACGTCAACGGCAAAAATTGGTGAACAAATACCTCACCCAAGTAATAGCGAAAGACGTTTCGAGTTTATTTCCGTTGTTTTATTTACGTCATACAGGCGCGGATTGTGGAAAAGGTTTTGGGGAGGGAACTTAGAGTATTTTTAATAAAAATTTTTAATCTTTTTACATTTTTGTATTGAAAAATATAATTTTTTCCCATTTTCCCTCCCCCTGGAACCACGCCTGCTCATATAACACATGGTTTTTAATTATTTTGATATGCTAAACCGAATATGTCAAACAAATTGTAAAAAAAGCTTGAGTCGTAAATCGAGTTCTGACTGTAGTCCTAAAATATATAATTTATAAGATATGTATTTCGAAATTGTGAAGGGATAGAACCATTTGAAGACTAGATTTAGAATCAGGAGTTAAAAATCAATAAACAACAGTTTTTTTAAATAAACTCAAACAAAAATTGCTTAAATTTCTTTACGAACAAAAAA
Source organism: Delia radicum (assembly GCA_021234595.1). Taxonomy (NCBI): domain Eukaryota; kingdom Metazoa; phylum Arthropoda; class Insecta; order Diptera; family Anthomyiidae; genus Delia; species Delia radicum. Next base: position 64,410,813 of record CM037854.1, on the reverse strand, counting down.
TAAAAAAAAAACTGAACAAAATCCTTCTCTTTTTCGGCCTTAACGACCAACGATTTGTATATGTCCCATATTGTGTTAGTGTCCTATAGAGAATGGAATATATCAATGTCTAATATTTTAATGTTTCTTGAAACTTGAAGGATTGGACCATGTCCTACCAAAAGTTATATCCCCTATGTCTAATAGCGTCCGAGAAAATATGTACCAAAAATTATGGAAAAAATATTTATATACTTTTTATTCGGCTGTTAGACCATATTGTTTCAAGTTGTTGGTATGATCTCAAATCTGCATGTATTCTTTATCGATACACATCTAACTAGAAAAAAATTGGTCAAAAAGTGTTGCTAATATCACAAAAAAGTAAAAATGGGAAAAATAATAAGGACACTTCCATGTAACAAATTTCAATTAAAAAAACAAAAATCTTTGAAAAAAATTACAAATATTATTTTTTAATTTTTGCACAAAAACAACTCAATAACTCTTCATTTCGTGTAACAATTTAAACTTTGTTGTAATTAAAAGAAAAAACAACAACAAAATTTGTTCAAATGCCCATATACGAATGTGAAAAATAACAAGGACAGTAAGCCAATTGTACGAAAGTACAAATAATTCTAGCATTTTTTTGCTGGAAATATATTTATGGTCCTTTTCGTTAATATAGTGACCTATTTTTGTATCTTACTTGCATCAAGTTTACAGCCAGCATTCAAGAAAGTCTGGAATATGAAAAATCAAAAAAAAATTAACCTTGATTTGCTAAACAGTAACTACATTTGTATGCTTCCAAGAAAACACTTAACTGAAGGCATTCTTTTGAAGCAGTAAATAATGCATACAATAGAACATTAATTTAGTTAATACACATAAAAGCGCCTCACATTGCCTATGAAGAATTTATTGCTTCAAGAAGGAAGCGTTTTCGTCTGCTGAAAAGAGACATACCAAGTGGGACATCGCGAACAAATATCATGCATTCTGGAATTGTTTCGGAAGACCTCGGTAATTAAATAATGGCTTCTAGAACTGCTTCTGGGTAAGCACTATTTATTGGTGCGATTGCTTTCTAATATATAATATCTTTACTTTTTTGATTTTTTGTTCTCAAAGCATTTAAAGCAAAAACTAATCAAAATTAACCCTTAAATTGCCTAATGAAATAACTTAAAATATCGAAACCCGTAAAACAACTTTACCAAATAGTTTATAAATACTGTTATCTAGATAGAACTGTTATCTGTTACATAGAAATACCGTTAGCCAATATCAGTAAGCGTATACATCAGTTGACAACCATGATAATACATCAATGCATTGATAATTCCTTAAAAATGCTAATGTCAAACAGTGCATCAATACTTTAGTCCCATGTATGATGCATTTCAATAGAAATTCTATGACCAAATTTTGATTAGAACAGTGAGTGATAACCGCTTAATTAAAAAACAAACTGATTAAAATCTTTAAATCCGGTATACTCAAAATTCAAAGTGGGCAGCACTAATTTAGGCAATTCGGTATTCAAGTTAAGAGTTTTATTTGACGAAATTCACAATTTGCTAAATATAATATATACAGCTGGTAAAATGTTCAATTTATTTTTAGTCCCCAAATTGATGCCTGGCATGGGCAGGCATTTTAACTAGTTTGTAACATATTTTTTAGTGTCCGACCGAACAGTTCGGCCAAAAAAACTATATTTTGTCTGTTTTTTGATATCTAGATGAAAAATTTTTGTATTGGAAACATGTTTGTTGAGCCGATTTAATTCGATTTTGTGTATAAAATTTAAGAGAAAAGCCGAAGTTTAGCTATAAAGTTAAAAGTTCGGCCGCCGAACTATTTTCGATTTGGCCGAACTTTCTAAGGCCGAACAGTGAATTCATTGCTTAACTACAGACTTTTCTTCAAATTTGACACTCAAAATAGCATCTTATCAGTCCAATAAACATTTTTCCATCCGCCAAATTTGTCCATAATGCTTTAAAATACCGAATACAGACCAAATGCATTTTCTGGCCGAACTGTTCGGTCGGACAGTAATATTTTTGTATTATTGGTACTACACCACGTATACGTAAATTTAATTCAATGATAAAAAAAATGCAATAATTTATCGAAAATTTATATTAAGATAAAAATAAACAGTAATTAATATAAAATATGAATAAACGAATAAGAAATATATTTTTAAATTAGTTTTTTTAAATTAATTAAAAAATATTAATTTTATTTTATGTTTTATTTTAACTAAATTTGTTGGTCTCTTTCACATCAGCAAACTAGTGAATAAACTTTTTTTTTATATGATATTTTTTTCCAACTAAACTTTTAATGAATATTGCAAACCTTAATTTGTTAATCCCGTTTGTTATTGTTTAATTCCTAGTTATCATCCCTTCCCCTTTTATGTCCCCCCGTCATTTTTGCACTTGCCATTTTAATTAATCGTTTTCATCTGCACCAAACTTTATATATACAAAATGAATAAATTTTTATATTACACTCTCTCACTCACCTGTAATAATATTAAAATATTTTAATGCATTCACCTTTATAATATGTTTTGAAAAAAAAAAAAAAAAATTAATGTAAAACTTTTCATTATAAACACGTTATAATTTTTTTTTATTTTTTTTTCTAATGTTTTATACATATTTAGTGTAGTTTTTAAACGAGATCAGTGACAAAGCACTACAAGTTTGTTTTATACTTTTGCAGCACACATGTAATTACGTATTTTTGTAACACACACAATGGCACTATATAATTTATATTTATAAGTATTTTTTATATAAAAAAAAAAAAAATCACCAAAGTAGCTTAGTTTATTCATCCAAAAGAGAATTAGTTAAATACAAAATTTTAATGAGGTTGCTGAACTTTTCAGAAATTAAAAACCATGTTGATGAACAGCAGTTTTTTTTTTAAAGAGTAGTATAAAATCTTTCGATATCCCAATCAGATTTAAATATAATACATTTTAATTAGAAAAGAAATATTATTGCAGTTTTATAACATATTTGATCAATGTTCGATGAAACCAATTGAAAAATAACCCTAGCACAACATGTGACAACTTCTTTATAATCGCTGAAAGCAAACAAGCTCAAAAATGGGCCAACATGTGTTACCAAAATTTAAATTTTTTTTATGAAAGTGGTACATCCAGAGCCTTTTTTTTATTAAAATAATTATTCAAAAAAAAAGAAATTTAAGGAGTGAGATTAATCAAACTAGTGCACGCATTTTACCTTGTAAGTTCTTTTCGGTACTTTAAATAAAATACTTCTTTTTATCAAGTGAGCTTTAAAAATGCACAAAAAAAAAACTAAAAACGAATTTAAATTTAAAAAATTAATTGAATCAATTAATATTTTAATTGATTTTTCACCTATCATGGCGATGATAATATCAATTCAAACTTTTGTAGAAAATTAAAACGAAAAAATCTATAAATAATTATATACAAAAACAAAAAAATTATGACACTCCAAAAAAGTGTGTGAACGACATGTTTATATTGTATATGTGTTTTTAGTAATGCTGTGTCTATTTGTGTGTGTGTTTGTTATGTTTGTAAACTACAAATTTATTTGGTATTTCATACTAAATCGCTTTTATTTAACATACAGTATATGATATACTTTGACAATTTGACTCAATTAAAATATTAATTGATTCAATTAAATACTGGTTTATAAACAAATTTAATTTAAATCAAACCTTTTTTTTAGATATTTAAGGCTGATAAAATTTATTAAATTGTGTATAAAAAGTAGTGTTATATAAATCGACTTTTTGGTGATGAAAAAGTCGAAAAGTCCACTCTCGTTTAATGAAAAGGTCGAAAAATCGACTTTTGCTTTCGACTATTAGACTTTTTGATTTGTCATATATTGTGGCTTAAAAGTAAATACAAAAAAAACTAAAATAGACAACCATAAAGCCAGTGTTGCCAACAAAATCGTTAAATATGACATAAAGTCCAAAAGTATGCGAAAAAAGCCCAAAATGAGATCAAAACCTGCAAAAAAGTCCAATTTGAACAAAATGTACCCAATTGCAAAGGACGAGTCAGCCTTTGGAAAAATAAATTGTGTAGTCACCCATTTCGTTACACTGTGAGCATCAGTACACTAGGTAGAAAATCCCAAGTAAATAAATTCATTCATTCGGAACTTTAAATTTCATTAAATATGTACTGATTTAAATGATTTTAGACTTTTGACAATTAATTCAATTAAATACTGGTTTAGAAACAAATTTAATTCAAATCAAACCTTTCATTAGATATTTAGATTGATAATTTTTTCTGTATATACTAAAAATTGTGTCTAAAAAGTAGGGTTCCATAAATCAACTTTTCCGACTTTTTGGGAATCGACTTCCAAGTGATGAAAAAGTCGAAAAGTCGACTTTCTTCTAATGGAAAAGTCGACTTTTGCCAACGAACTCGTTTAATCTAACATAAAACCCAAAAGTGAGCGAAAAACTCCTCAAAATGACTTCAAAACCTACTAAAAAGTACCCAATTGCAAAGGACGAGTCAGCCTTTGGAAAAATAAATTTTGTACACTAAAGTAGAAAATCTCAAGTGTAAAAATTCATTCAGATCTTTAAATTTCATTAAATATGCACTGATTTTAGACTTTTGCCAATCTGCTTGATGAGATTAGTCTTATAGTCTAAAACTTATTTATTCGCTGACATTTAAATTTTAATTTTTGGCAACGACTTTTCAGGTTTTTCGAAAAACCCTAAACGAAATGTGAAAAAATGTCAAAAAAAATTTTTTTGGGGGCTTTGTCTTAAAAATTGGGTATGTTTTAGAAATTTTGTTTAAAAATTAATATAACGTTAATGAACTTCGGGTTCCTTATCATTAGCAATAAAGCATACATTCTCCATTAATATGCCAATTAATTGATCACAAAACAATATAAAAAATAAGTTATTGTTGAGGATTGAAAATGTTCATACAAAAAGTCGATTAATCGACTTTTGTTTAGAAAAAAGGCTGACAAAAGAGTTGGGCGTTTCTGTAACCAATGCGAGACGTTTTCGCATCGAAAAATACATGGTCACCCTGCTTTTCACAGGGTGAGTTAAGAGATGATAAAATTTACTACATTTTTAGAGCTAAATTTTCCGGATCCTATAACTTTAAAAACTGTTAAAAAATGGATTTTATTTCTTATTCTAATAACGTGATCGCACTAGCACTAATAATTTCACAGGGGTCTATATTTCGTTAAAAGAACCGGTGTGACACATGAATGTGTTTCCGCCAGCAAATTGGCACCATTTCGTCTGCAATCTCATTTCCCTACATTCTTAAATGTAAAAGAACCCAATAATTCTTAATGCTGAAAAGGCATAGACTTTATCCTTTTTGACTCCTATTTTGACCATGTTCCTTTCCAAAATGTATTATTATTCATTCAATATTCTAGCCAAAGACATTTGGATGAGACTTTTTTATCCATATTGCCCCTTGGCTTAGCAATATCCAAAAAAATCTTCTTAGCGGATTCCTACACTAACGGGAAGGATTGTTTAATTTTTTGCAGTATTTTTAACACGTTCCTGTTCAAAATTCCTGAAAATATATCACTAAGTTAGGTTATATTCGAAAGAACAGGGAAGAGTCCTGAGCAGGCATAACTTTGCCCCCTTTTTATCCCTCACCACAGGAATTTTATGAAAACTTCGTATCATTAGGCGTCTACACCAGATGAGGAACTTAAGTACAATATGTTCAGTCAGTTACGTTTTTATTTTCTAATTACACTCATAGAAATAGAACTACTAAACATTTGTTAAAAATCACTGTTAACTTTACAAAATTTATATTCGAGTTAAAATATAACTATTGAAAATAGCAAATTATTCGGCTAAAAAAAACTTTTACTAAATATTTGTAGACTTAAAACAGCAAACAAAATCTGTAACGCCAACAGCATTCCTATATTGTTCTTTAATGTAGTAGGATGCATAAAAAGTATATTTTGCTAAAATCAACAGTAACTTTAACCAAAAAATTGTAGATTGCTGATTTTAGAACTTTAAAAATTTTACATTTTAAACGATTTTTTTGTGTCTACTAATATTTAGCAGATTTTTTGCTTATTTCAGCAGAATACCTGATATATCGTAGATTAAACAGATTTATTTTTGCTATTCCTAATTCGTAAAGTTAAGTAAAAAAATGTGCTAATTTTAGCAGTTTTTTGGCAACGTAATTTTTAATTAATATTTAGTAGTTTCAGAAAAAAAATTTACTAATTATTTTCTATCAGTGTATATATACAGAAGATTTGATTCTACCTACCGCTACTAAATACACATGGAGTTACGCGATTAATAACGCGGCATCATAACGCTTTTCCTTAATTATATGAATGAGTTAAACCGATGCAATTTTACTATGCAAAATTAATTACTTCAAAAAAATTAATTTGACAAAAGTTTTAACTGTTAAGCATATAAAATTTAAATTCAACTGTACGTTATATTTAAATTGGGCTCTTAATAATATTTTAAGTTCATCAGGCTTTTAAATTTAGGTAGAAAGAATTATCCTTCATGATATTAATGGAATAATTTCATTGAATTTTTTTCGTAGATTCAATAAAGAATTTCATTATATCCAGGATATTTTATTAATATTAGGAAATGTTTCGTAAACTTTATTTCATAAAATTTTATAGTTTCATAATTTCGTTCGATTTTATAACTTATCTCTTCATAAATTTAATGAAAAATTTATTTAGAGCTATGGAATTTGCTCAAAGACCTAATTTTTTCATTAAATTTCATAATTTCATTAATTTTCATACATTTCAAACTTTGGTTTGAAGATTTAATTCTCAAGTGTTCAACATATTTAATAAAGTGCTTTATTATTTTAATGTAGCATTTTATTAATTTTGGACTTCAATAAAATTGTTTAAAAAATCATATGAAGCGGTTCATTGGTTTAGTTCCAATAAATTTTCATGACATTCGTGAAGAGTTTTATTAATTCAAGGAAACTTTGATAAAACTGTTTCATAAATTCTATAAACGCTTCATTGTCCGAATGATTCATTAGTTTTACGAAGATTTTTTATTAATCTACAAACATTGACTTTAATGAAACCTGTTTCATAGATTCTATGAAAAGTTTCGATGGACGAATTTTAGTTACAAATTTCATTAAAGCTACGAAGAAATTCATTACTGAAGTGAAGATAATTCTCTCAGTGTAGAAATAAAAGATTATTTAAAATATTTAAATTCTCAACGAAACTTAAGAACAAGATTATGTATTTTTATTCGTATTATTAACTGACCCTTAAATCAGGCCTTCTATTCTACTCATAGGTACTCAACCGACCCTCTTTATTTTTCACCAGCTCTGCCCAACTCAGTAACCAACCAAAGAGTACAAAAAGGTTTTTTAAGAGAAATTTCGGTTGTATTGACAAAAGTTATGCTGTGTTGCCAGATACTTTCTTTCGAAATATGCTAAATCACGCAGCAAAAATAATAAACTCTGCTATATCGTAACAAAAAAATCTGCTTAACTAAAAAATCAAAAAGTCTTGTAATTTTTGTTATGCTAAATTACCACACAATTAATGTACTAAAAACTTCTTAGTCGAAATATAATTTTTTTATGTAAATGTTGCGTTTTTTACTACATTATCGTGTTATATAAATTTTTTGAAGTTGTTTTATTTGTAAACTCTTAAAAGCATCAAACATATTTTTTTAAAATTATATAAAAACACAATTTTGATTGGGAAACATTTTTGTTCAAAGAAAACATACTAAAACGCATTTGATATATATATTTATTGTAATTTGGTTTGTTTTTGGTTTTATGTTGTAAAAAAAAACATGTCATAATTTTTACCAAAACTGACAAGCGCAACTTGTTTATTTTTCAAAAATATGGCAACCTTCCAATAAAATGCTTTCACACAAAATGATGCAGCTCGGCTAATTTTAAAGCGGTTCATTGGTTTAGTTCCAATGAATTTTCAAGACATTCGTGAAGAGGTTTATTAATTCAAGGAAACTTTGATAAAACTGTTTAATAAATTCTATAAACGCTTCATTGTCCGAATGATTCATTAGTTTTACGAAGACTTTTTCGAAATATGCTAAATCACGCAGCAAAAATAATAAACTCTGCTATATCGTAAGAAAAAAATCTGCTTAACTAAAAAATCAAAAAGTCTTGTAATTTTTGTTATGCTAAATTACCACACAATTAATGTACTAAAAAACTTCTTAGTCGAAATATAAATTTTTTTTATGTAAATGCTGCGTTTTTTACTACATTATCGTGTTATATAAAATTTTTGAAGTTTTTTAACTTTTAAAAGTTTAAAAGCATCAAACATATTTTTTTTTTTAACTATATAAAAACACAATTTTGAATTGGAAACATTTTGTACAAAGAAAACGTATTAAAACGCATTTGGTATATATATTTATTTGTAATTTGATTTGATTTGTTTTTGATTTTATGTTATAAAAAAAAAACATGTCATAATTTTTACCGAGACTGACATGCGCAACTTGTTTATTTCTCAAAAATATGGCAACCTTTCAATAAAATGCTTACAACAAAATGATGCAGCTCGACTAAGTTTAATCAGCAAATGTTGGTTAGTGAGTTGGCTAGAGCTTGCCTTTTTTCGAGAGGCACATGAGAGGTATTTCATCTCTGTTAATAGTTACTCTATGCTTAAAGCCTGTTAGAAGCAGTGCTGAAAACGTGATAGAATTTTCTTTGTTAAACACAGTTTTAAGTTAAACTTCTATTACACTGAGAGAATTCTCTGCATGATATTCATGATTTTTTGCATATAACCAGTAAAGTTGCACTGGAACTCGTCCATTGAAACTTTTCATTATATTTACTAACCCAGTAAAATAGTAAAATCCAAATAACTGGTTGCAGAACAGCTTATACTGTATTATAACAGGTTCTCATTTCTGTTCTGCAACTGGTTCTTTTATATGGAGTTTGTCCTATTTGCAATAGGTTCTTTACCTCCAAACAAGAACAGGTTGCTTTAGAACCGGTTCTAGAACCTGGGGCAGTGAGACCTTACATTTCGACTCCCAGGAACTTGTTCTAGAACCGGTTCCATGTAACCGATGGTAAAAAAAGTTGTTCTAGAACAGGTTCAGAAGTAATCTGTTCTAAAAAATTTTGCTGGGAAGGTTTTATGAAATATATCAATTTTTTTTTTTTTTTAAATTTCATTCACTCAATGAATTAGTTTCATCAAAAAACTATTTTTATTAAAAGTATAAAGATTTTTATTAGTTTTTCAAGAAATTTTTCATTTTCTTTATGAAAAAAGCTTTAAGTAGTTTTCTGAAATTTTCGTTATTTTTCGTTACTTTTTGACCACGAAAGTTCTCTCTGTGTAGTTAAACTGGAAATTCGGTTTAATTACTTTCATATAACAGTATATTGCAGTATTGCTTCAAGGTTTTTGCAATAGAAAAAACTTTCAACAAATCTATAATTTTAATCTGCTTGAAATTCATTGTAAACTGCACTGATTTAAAAATCTATGCTATACCTACATTAGAATATAATAGGATCCCACTCCTGATAGCTAAAACTTGCACTGGCACAGCACCACGTATCCTATATTGTTCTGGCACCATAGTATAATAGTTTTTTTTTTTTTTAATTTCTTATATATTTTTGTTACATTTATTTTTATTTCCCTTAAAACAAAACTTTCACCTCTTAACAAAATTAAAAGCTTCAACAGAATAAAAAAAATAAAAACTTAGGTAACCTTAGTCATTAGATGTAATTATATAAAGCAATGATAGATTATATTTAAACACACTCTTAAGTATTTATGACAATTGTAACTAAAAAAATTACAACATCTTAACACTTTTTGATATATAGTGGTAATACCTATTACTTTCATATTTTATTTTTTTTATTTACGGAAAACACGTTAACAAAAAAATTTTATAAATACAAATGCATTTTATTTTAGGTTTAAGTATATCAGAACGTTTTTACGTAAACATATGGTTGACTGAAATGAGAAAGGTGGTAAATACAGTAAAAAGAAAATGCTTTTTAAATATTAAAAATTTTCAAGTTATAAACAAGATTTTTAATTTGAAGGAGCTTCATTGAATAATACTTTTTTATTTAGTTTTTACCCATTTTATTTCTAAAAGCTTTATAAAGTTACAGGAGCTTTCTGGAGGAAATAATGTATAAATATAGTTTTTTCGTAACCATTTTTTAAATTTATAAAGTTTTGAATTTTTTGGTGTATATGTTCTGAAAAATGTCAAAATGTTTTTTAATATAATAATTAAATCTTCCATATTACGATTGTTCTATTGTGATAGAGACTGTGCACACAAAGAGAAAAAATATGATTGAATATGATTGGGGACAAAAAATTATCATATTATGATCCCCACAATCTTAAACATGATTCTGACTAATCATATTATGATCAATGAGTACTATTCTATTAACATCTAGAATCATAATATGGTTATGAGGATCATATTATGATCTTACTTTAAACTTTTTTTGGTGTATATTATCTAAAAAATGTCAAAATGTTTTTTAATCAGATATAATAATTAAATCTTCCATATTACGATTGTACTATTGTGATAGAGACTGTGCAGACAAAGAGAACAAATATGATTGAATATGATTGGGGACAAGAAATTATCATATTATAATCCCACAATCTTAAACATGATTCTGACAAATCATATTATGATCAACGAGGACGATTCTATCAACATCTAGAATCATAATATGATTATGAGGATCATATTATGATTGTTACATGTTTCAACCATATCATGAAGCTCTTAAACTGCCTTTATTTTTCATTTCCGCCAACGATATGTTTGTTATATTATCATCCAAACACATTAACACATGTGGTAGATTTTTTTTTGTGAATTAAAACTATATCACCAACACCTGAAGCAGTTTAAGTAGAAAGGAAAGCAAAAAAATTAAAAGAATAATAGCAACATCATAACATTAGTAAAAAATAAAGGGTATAATGTAGTTTAAGTATTTACGTGGTTTTTCTTAAATATATTTTAAACAGTTTTTACATTTTCTGCATTGTTTTTATATTTGTTTTTGTCGGAAGTATATATTTTTTAAATGTATTTAAAGAGTAAACAACATTTTATATTCGGACCGAAAGAGAGAAAGGGAGACTTATATAGCTAGCGTTATTGTAATTTTATTGAACAAACTTTTAAATACATTTGTTAGCAGTATTAAGAGATTCATTGTAAAAATCTCATTTCTTGCCAACCGAATGATTTGGTAGCAGCAATCGAATTATTTGGTTGTTGTAACCACATGTATGCCTTGGTTACTGGAAATGTTATACTCCAACCGAAATTTTGTTGTATTAGCCGAATATATGTTGCCCCCCAAAAAAAAAAAAAAATATCAATGCCGAACTACGCGTTTGGCGAAAAATTCTGAAGCTGCAATGAATCTGTTGTCGTTGTATTACTTTTCAGGTTGTAGGACACCCTTTTAAGATAATTTAACAAAATATGGGTGTAATTATTAGAAAGGTGAGAATTGAGAAAAAATTTGTAAACTATATTTAACTTTAGAAAAATTTTAATATCGATTTGATTAAATCGCCCAATTTTTTATACTAAAATTTACAAGTAAACTTTACAGTCGTGAACCCGCAAATTTTTAACGAAACTTGATCTTGTTTTAAGGGCCAACAAAATTATTAGATACGTGTGCAATCTCAAGTTTACGTGTGCAATCTCAAGTAAAAAGTGTGTTGAAAAGCTACCCAGTTTGCGTTTGTTTTAATTTTGTTTGTTTAATATTTCAATAGCTTGCACTTTTTTCTATATGTTATGAAAATTTTGGAAAAAAAAATCGCAGAATTAAAAATGTTACAGCTTGTTAAACAAACTCCTTGCCCTATATTTTTCATAAGCAATATGAAGTTAAAACGTTATTGTCTCAAAACAAGATATTGAAAACCGAGTGCCACTGTGTAGCCTTAACGGGTTTACCGATATTCCATCGGTATTTTTTTTTTTTTTGAGGAAAACTAAAAATTAAGTCTCTAACGTAGAGACATTTTAAATTTTTGTCTAGTAGTTTTTGGAAAATTTTTGAGTTTACCCCCGATTTCAATAAAAATCACAAATTTAAGAATCCGACTACAATAGGAACTAAAGAATTTATTCGTGTGTGAAAGAAAAAATAAAATTTTTTTCTCAGACTAGTACCCAATGAATGCACCACGATGGCACCCGATTATGACTTTAAAAAAAGGATTTATAATGAAATGGTTACCAGGGTTGCCATAGTAGTCCGAATTATAAATTGGAAATACCAAATATTGTGTTTTTCTATCGCAAAAAGAGTTTTTTGACTAAACCATTAATTTATTTTTTTATAATTGCCTAAATATTGTCGTTTTTGTTGATTTCTAAAGCTGGTAAGCCCCTTAATATATTTCTCATTGAAACGAACAAACTACATATAAGCACATTTTGTATTAAATGAGGGGTATCTTGAAGACTTGAGCATATCCGAGAATTTTTGTTATTTCAAGATAAAGTAGGGATATCATTTCCGGCAAATTTATATTATTCACGTGATGTGCAATATTATATTAATACTTAAAATCGCTTGTTCAGTTTGACACAAAAAACCTCCCGCATAAAGTGCATTTTCTAAAAATCCATTTTTATCACCTTTTTACCGTTAAATTTACATTATTGGACCTAAATGTCAGCACAAAATATTTGAAATTACTGTTTACATAATATGCTCGATGTTTGGCGAATGTTAATGCTCATATCGTAAAACAACGCTATCAAATATTTTTTATTTGTCGAAATCCGCGAAACACATCAATTTTGAAAATTGAAAATTTTTTTATAATGTAATTTCTTTAAAAGTTTAGCAAAATATTAATTTTTGGTTTTATTAAACAAAAAAATTCTATTGAACTTCAAAAGGTTTATGCGGAAACTTTTCTGAAAACCGCAAAATTTATATTTTTTATGGACTATACGCCTAGGATAGATAAAATTTGAAAATAGCAAAACAAAAACCAAAAGTTATAGCCCTAATGGGAAGTTGTTGCTGGTTTGAAGTTCAAATTAACATACACTGAGAGAATTATATGCATGATATTAATGAATTTTTGCAATAAATCTATGAAATGTCCCTGGAACTCGTCCATTGAAACTTTTCATTAATATAATGCAAATTTTAATAAAATTTAATGCAAAATTTAATTTAATTTATTAAACAATTCAATACGACCAATGAAAAACTTTCATTAAAAACAATTTCTTTAAAACATAATGTTTATTAAATTTTTCATTCACATTGTGAATAAAACATCATCATGTTTAGTGAAAAAATTTTATTGAAACTTGTTCAAGAAATTCTATCTGTGGACGTATAATGCCGTTATAGTTTCAAAAACCTTTCAACTGAACATCGCTCTCCTTAAACTACAATTATCGCAATAATTAATATACCGTTATACGTAATACGTATCAATACCTTTACCACTAAAATACCGTTGCCGAAACAATTGAAATAGCGTTATCCTTAAAATATCGTTACCAAAATAATTTTATTAGATCATAAAATACAGTCTTTATATATAGATATATTTTTGCCTGCCATTGGAATTCGAATAGGTTGGGGCTAAGAATAACGGTGTGTATTGATATTACCAACAAACTTAATATACGCATACCGAAATAATCAAATTAACTTTACCCTTAAAATACCGCTCCCGAAATAACTGAAACCCCGTTAGCTCCAAAATACCCTTACCGATATAATTAAAATACCGTTGCCACTATGATTACCTTACCGAAATAAGTAAAACATCTTTATCACTAAAAAATCGTTGCCGAAATAACTGAAATAACATTGCCTCTGAAATACCGTTGCCGAAATAAAAGCAAATAGCGTTACCTCACCGATAATCACATCGAATCGATTACCATCCATCCGTATTACCTAAAAAAGTACCTTGGATTTTAACAACTAAATTTTTTTTTTTTCATTTTGGTGTTAAAGTCATTGAAAGAAAGTTTATTCAAACTTATTAAGAATGGTTGTTAATATAGTTCGATCCAATTAGATTTATTTATTTTTTTTTTGGTGGACTACTTGTAACCGAAATTTATTAGTTAACACCAGAGTACTTTGAAATGTCAACTTATGACCAAAATTAAAATTTTAAAAAGCAATTCTATTAAAGACATATCGATCATTTACTTCAAGACTGTCATAAGTCAAAAAATGTGATTTTTGAGTTAATGATGCTGATTTATTAGTTATATCATGCTTTATATTGTGTAAAAATTTCGTATTAATATCGTGTATACTTTATTTTATTTTTTCTTTAAAGTGGGTGCAAAGAGTATATACTTCATAGAGAAACTGTGCTACTCACGGGTCTCTCGATAGTTACCGAATTCACACACAATTCTCACTAAGAGAAAAATACATTATACCACCTATTTATAAAAAACGTGATCAAATAAATAGAGTAAGGGTCGAGCAAGGTAGATATGGATTGAAAACTTTAAACTCATTTTCAACAAAATCGTGTTTTTTGAGTTATGTCGGTCTTGCAATAAATGAGCGATATGTCTTCCTGTACAACCGGTTAAATTTCTATATTTTACCAAGCTGATTTTCAAATATCTTGACTTAAAGTTAAAATAACGCTAAAAAAACGACGAATTGCCTATTTATGACGCTATTTTGTAGATACAACAAATTTTAATTGATAAAATTTTGAAATAAACCTTCTGAATCAAAAATGTTTTAAATTTTTTTATTAAAAATACAAAAAACTTGTGATATTAGAAGAAAAACTTGCCGCTATTGAAATCATAATTTTAAAATTAATTTATTTGTATTGGCCCCACAGCAACTACCGTTATGATTAGTTATACAAAAAAAAAAAACAATGCAGAAAAGTTTTTCCAGAAAAGTTTCTCAGTTTTAAATATAAAGAAAAAAATCACGTCCTTTTTTTTTTAAATATGTATTTAAGAAAGTTATTTTTTTATACAAACATCAAAATATAATTTGTTTAAATCAAACCAGAAATCCACCCATTTGTCACACTTTATTAAATATCATACCAATCATCTAAACATTACAATCATATCAAAAACAAACAAAAAAAAACCATCATACATAAGTCCCTTAAAAACCTAAAAATTTTTAAAAACCCATCCTCCAAAATATCCTTTAACAAACAAAACAATAGAAAAAGTTATTTTTGTTTGTTTTTTTTTTTTACAATAATTTTTCTAAAACAACACCATGTTTTTTAAAAGTGTTTTAAGTTTTCCAAAAATTTTTTTTGAATGGAATAACTGACACTAACATGTGTTGTTTTTGTTAACACATAAAACGATTTTTCCTTTGTTTTATTTCCTAATATAATTTTAATTATGATCCTTTATTCCTTAAACAAACTCCATTTAACATAAAAAGGCAATAGAAATTTTTGAAGCCTTTTTTTTACTTTTTGTTTTTGGTATACAAATTATATCAATTAAAACACATTTGTTTTTTATATTTAAGTGTTTTATAAAATACAATTTATTTGTATTTTTTGGTGTTAAAAATAATGTGTTATTTTATGTTTCAGTTTCAGTTTCAGTTTGTGTTTAATTTTAATTTTTTTTGCAAACTTTTTTCAAGCACTTTGTTGAAATTTTATTATACTATATATATATTTCACAAAAAAAAAACAATTTTCCGAGCACTTTTTTTTCTCTTAATTAATAATAAAACAAAATCATGTTTTTGTTAACATAAAACAATGCGTCATAATACAGATTTTTTGTATTTTGTTTATGTCGCATGTTGTGCAATTTTTATTTAATTTTTTTTTTTTTCATAAAAAAAATATTTCTTTTTCTATATTTTTTTAAAGGAAATATATATCTAATTTCAATTAAAATATATTTATTTATTTAATTTTCGTTAAAAAATAAATATTTTGTTGATTTTGCTTTCGAAATTAAATAAAAGCGTTTTAGTTTGTTATTAATTTAGTTTTCAATTTTTGTAAAATAAATCAAGAGAAAATATAGCACAGGTAGAAATAAAAAATGATAAAAAAAAATTTTCACGAAAACTAAAAGCTCCGTAATTGGTAGAGTTTTTGAACTGAAATTTTTAGAGATAAACAATTTTATTAATTTTTTTTTGGGCTCAGGCCATATTTAATATACTTTATTTAATAATTTATTAATATATTTCATTTATTTGATTTTTTTTAGAAAAATTAAAAAATATGGTTTTTTTCAGAATTCCCAGTGACGAAAATATGAATTTTTTTTTACACTCACCCCTTCCGATATGTATAAAAGTTGGCATATGTAATCCCCTAATTGGTACATTCAGGGAACTTCTGCTGTAAATATTTGTAGTTGTTTGAGTTGTAATACAATATCTTTATTTTTAAATGAAAACACAGTCATTTGTAGGAGATATTTAATTTTTGACTACAACTTTTTCATTTAAAAAACAAACCACATCAACTTACTGCGTTATAATTTTACATTCATTTCATGCAGTAGTTTTTGATTTTATTTAAAAAAATAAATCAATTAAATGTTTGTTTTTTTTAACTACATTTGCGGTACATTTTTACTGTAATTGTGGTTATTTTTTTTAACAGTAAAAAACAAATGACATTGTTAGTTGAATTTACTGAAATGTAAGTTTCTTCAAGTGAAATTTCATTTATTTTCTACTACATTTGCAGTGGGGTTTACCTACATAGTATTCCAAGTGTATGACAAAAAAATTTAAATTTTTTTATGTAACCTCTAAAACATAAAAAATTCTCAGATTGGAGCGCCATATGTTCCTCAAAAAAAAACTCTTTTTTTTCAATAGTACTACTATTTTATTCAATAAAAAATATAAATACACTCAATTCTGTTTTTATGCGGTAGATACGTTTCTAAGCAAAACGCATTAAAAAAAAACGCATAAAAAAGACACTATCTACATTGAATAAATAGGATAGGTTCCCTAACTCTCGAAAACCGCGTAAAACCAATTAAATTACCAAATCGCATAAAAAGAATAATGTTAACCTATTTGGAGGGGATTATGGTAGGTACCTAAAGGTGTTTAAAGAAAGGAGGGTTAAACATTTAAAACAAATTGAAATCACGAGTTAAAAATTTGTTTTTTATTACGCTTTTCTAAGAAATTAAATGATAATTACACCTAGTCATTATCTTCACTTGTTGACAATGCCCGTGACCGTTTCTGAGCTGGTACTAAATGGCTATCATCGCTGCTGTAGCTAGTCAACAATTTGGGTGATGATACTAATTCTCCCTCATTAGACCCAGTGCTAATTTCAACGACTGGTGGTTTTGCTTCTTTGACAACAAAATCTGTTATTAAACTTTGCGAAGATTTCTGAAATTGTTTAAGAAGTTCCTGATAGCGAGAAATGCAAATCTTCAGGTCTCGCTGGAATTTAAATGCCCGTTCAGAATTCGGGTCATTATTAATAAAATGATTTTGCAATGAATTGCAAATTTGAAGACCTTCTCGAATTATTTTTGCAGTGAGCGGTAGAGGTTCACTGTCTTCTACATCACTATTATTTTCTGGATCTAGGACCGGATTCAATACTAATTCGATAATATCATCATTACTTAAGGCCTCGTCCACAAGCAATTCATCAACATCATTTTCGTTAAATGTTTCAAAACCTTCGTCGCCAATTTCATGTGCTAAAGCAATAATTTCAGTACAAACCGTCGATCTTTGATTAATTGCGTTTCTGTTTATAATGCATCCAGGCCATAGTGTTTTCCAACACGCATTTAGAGTTTGTGGTCTTATTTCACCAATAGCAGAAGTTGCATGATTGATACAGTCTAAACTCGAAATCTTTTCAAACTAGCAATTGTAACAAAAAATTTAATTTTTAAATTGAAATCGTATACAAAATTCTTATACAAAGTTGTACTAAAAACCCGCATAAGTTTAAAATCGCACAAAAAAAAGTCGCATAAAAACAGAATTGAGTGTATTATAAAATTTTTTTAATTAGAATTTTTTCAAATTCAATTTTATTTAAAAAAATTTGTGTTGTTTTATATTGAATATAATCGTAGCAATGGAAAAAATATAGTTTTTCTAAAGAACATAATGTGACTAAAATCTGAATTTTTTGATATGTTTTAAAGAACATTTAATTTATCTGCAAACGAAAAGAGGTGAATTTTGAGATATTTGCAAGACAAGTTTTTCAACCTTTTGCAAAAGCGCATATATTACAGCGTCGCATATATAAGAGAAGACTCAATAGGCTTTGAAATGTGATAATAATTTTTAAAATCGGACTACGTGATTGTAAGTACGACCATTTGAACATTATGTATTTTTACACTCAGAGATCTGTTGCTGTAAATATTTATAGTTGTTTGAGTTGTAATTAAGTCCTTTTACCGCACTTTTTCGGTTCCCGTTAAAACGGTTAAAAATGTTCGATGTTTAGAGTTTTTTTTTACCACTTTCTTCAAAAATTTCGAACTCTTTCTATGGAATATTTTGAAGTATTTTTTTAGTAAGATTCAGAGCATAAATTTCAGTTACTAATATGTTTTCTCTTCTACAGCAGCACATTCCAGCTCTTTGACTTTTTAAATTTAACGGAATCCCGCAACAAAATTCTCGGGAAAGCGGAAAACTCAAAAATAACTGAAACTCGGGTAATCCCGGGAAAACCCTTAGTTGCAATTTATTATCTTTATTTTTAAATAAAAACACAGTCATTTGTAGAAGTTATTAAATTTTTGACTTCAATTGTAGTTCATTTAGAAAAACAAACCACATCAAATTACTGTATTATTTTACATTATTTTCATACAGTAGTTTTATTCTTATTTAAAAAAATTAAACTAATAAATGTTTGTTAATTTTTTACTACATGTGTGGTTAATTTTTACTGTAATTGTGGTTAATTTTTTTAACAGTAAAAAACAAATGACAATATTAGTTAATTTTACTGAAATGCAAGTAGTAATTTTTTCAAGTGAAATTTAATTTGTTTTTAACTACATTTGCTGTTTGGTTTATCTACATAGTACTCTAAGTGAATATATTAAAAAATAACAACAAGTTTTAGAAGCAATAAACACGAACGACAACTCATTTAAAAAAATTAAAACTAGTTACTGTTTTGTCATACTAATTACGGGATTACATATAAAAAGTTTCGTGCAAATCGGAAGGGGTCGAGCTGATGACTATCAACGTTTCTTTTGGAAAGACCCAATGTAATTTATTTAAAACTGCGGTATTAAATAACATGATTTCATGCTCTCCCAAGCGATCTTCAATAGAATTTCAGTATAAATATTTGTTGAGTTTATGTTTCACCCGAGTGATATATGACAACTAACCTTAAACAAATCGCTATAAAAATATTCTTTTAATGATTGCTTGTCAAAGCGTGAAATCATTATATGGAGTGCCATAGAGTCTATATACTAGGGTGCCTCTTAAAAAGAGATTTGTCATTACTCTCTCCAGTTTTATTGCAAATTGTTGATGATTTTTTTTAAAAGTTAAGACTTGGTGAATTTAGTACAGAAATGGTCCATTTGTGAAAAAAGTGTATTTATCTTAAAAATTTCCAAAATTAGAAATTTTGAAAAATGTAATTGATTATTTTATTTAGTTATTAAGTATACTCAAAATTATTCAGTTATGAAATTCTGATTTCATTGGATATCATTAACCCACTAGCCTTTTATCAAAAATCAGGCACGAATTTGATAAAAATACAAAAACGTATTTTTTTTTAAATAAATTTTAAAGATATTTTAAAATGCCAAATTTGGAGATGTCATTTGCTATTTTTATAATATAGTTGAAAAAATTATAATTCGTGTTTGTGTGTGGAGCGTCTTCATTCCAGGTCATTTTATAAAAGTTGATTGTAAAAAATTTAACAAAGTTTTTTGTTTTTCAAAATTTGAATAATTTTCTTAAAATGTCTCGTAAATTTGAGTAGACTATAATTATCTTTACTTTTGTTTAACAAATATTTAACCAATAGTGGCCAGGGGACAAAAAAGACATATCAAACTTAATTTATATTATGACGACAAAGGTGTAGAGCTTTTAAATTTACACAAAAATATCCACTAGATATAAAAAAGTTATTTTATAACATTTGGTCCATATAGGGTTAATGTTTTCACTTTTGTCCACAAAATACGCAATATGAAATTTGCAGAATGACTTCTTTCAAAGAAGTCATTCTCAATTTTCTATTGTACCAATCTTATTTTTAAGATTTAAAAAGTTGGTGTCAAAAATGGCTCCAAAAATTGGTATCAAATTAATGTAATTTTAAAGAGCTACCTAACAATTTGCCAAAAAAATATAAATGGGTATATGCTAATTTGTTTATCATGAGGCCACTATGGAACCCCATCTTTTTAACCCTTAAAAGTAGAAGGGGTGCGATAAAAAAATAAGCTTGAACGTTAGTTTAGTACCATTTATCACATATTCAAATTTAATAAAAATAGGAAAGAAGTTATTCTGTAAATTTCCTAGTGGGCATTTTTTGTTCAAAAGTGGAAACATTAAAACTAGTTTATCAAATTGCATAAAATAATAATTTTTATCGAGTGAACAGTCACTATTAAATTATGTTTCATTAAAAAATGAAATTTTCAAAATTTTGAATTTCGTCAATTCTTAATTATAATACACAATTTTTAAAAATAGGCCATTTTCGGACAAAATTCGGCACAAGTTAATGTTTTCCAAAAAAATATATTTGTATATATTTTTGAAATGTTTAACCATTTGCAATAAAACTGGTGGGTGTAATGAAAGTTAATCGACAAATCGTTTTTAAGGGACATCATACTATGCACAATTTTAAAATTACAAAAATTATGTTTAAATAACGAAGGGATTCATAAAATAAACAAATATTCGTCCATTTACCAACGAATTCGTTACTATGACATATATTTGTATTTACGCAAAAAAAAAAAAAATTTCAAAATTTGTAACTGTCGTTTTATTTTTATTTAACAGAATTTTATCTTAAATCTTTTTTTTTAATTAAAATCTACCTTTGCTATATTATCATTAATTTATCCTTATTTTTTTTTTAAGAAATCTTATTTTAACAATATCAAATCTTTCTTCCTCAAACAAAAAAAAAAACTTCAAAAATTTCCTTAACTAATATATATTTTTTCTTTTTAAAAATTTCATCGAATCAAATTCTGCAAATATTAGTTCGGGCATAGAAGGCAATCCTACGGTATTTTATCGTTTAATGCCCGGGTCAACGGCACAAACGAATAAATTTCATACATTTTATTTACAACAACGACCAGACAATGGTGATACATGGGCTGATATAAAAGTCAATCATCCGCTGGATTACGAAAGTATAAAGGAATATAATTTAACCATACGTGTAGAGGTGAGTAACTAATTATAACTTAAATATGTATAACATTTAATTTGTTATGTATTTAAAATATTCATTAAATTTATCAAACTAATGAATTATTTATTTTGTGTGAAAATTTCCTTTTTTTTTTGTAGTATCAAATTTATACGGGCGTATAATATTTATTCATAAATGTACACAATTATTATGAAATATATACTAAATGTATATTATTTTAAAAATTTAGTTTTGTTTTTCTTGGTAAAATAGTTTTTACGCCCTTAATATATGTAATTAAATATGAGGTTTTGTCCATAATATATAAATTTTATATATATATTTTTTTTTCAAACAATATTATTTTACATATCATATAAATGTGTATATGTTTAAATATATGTACATATATAAATATTTATTTACGTATATGAAACATTTAAAGATATATATTTACTATGTACACACTGTGAAATTTTAGAATAAGGGAAATAATTGGCTTAAATTTTATCTGTTTAATTTATATATGGATAGCGTTTAAAAATACTACAAATATATTGGTTCTAAAATAATATTTTTGGCGCCCAATGTGGGGCCTTACTAATAGCAATTAAAGTTTACACGCTTTTGATAAAACTGATAAACATTTTAGCTACTAAAAACAAGTGAAAGCATTAAAGTCGATTGTGAGAAATTTCGAATACCCTAAACCAATTAAGGTAAAAAATCCAAGGCAAAACTTTCACTTAAAAGAAAGCCACTAAAAAAGTTCAAGACAAAAATATTTTAAAATAATCAATACTAATTTATTTCATTTCAACTTTCAAACACACAGAGAAAAATGTAGCTATTTGCCAACTGAAGTTTAGTTACTACCTCTCAAAATCAGTTATTACGAATTTCAGTCGTTTGGTACAACTTAACATTAGTTTTCACAACAAAGTTCGGTTAATTCAACTGAATTTTAGTTCCAACACCCAAAATATTCAGAAATCTAATGTAAACATCGTTGTACTAACTGAACTTATAAGTTGTTACCATTAATATTCTCTTTTCTGTTCGGTTGGCACTTTATTTCTCTGTGTGTATTCATTTCAATATTGCTTTCTCGGATCCCAACGAAATTAAATGTCCACGAATTTACTGCTAAAAAGAAAGTTGATAAGATTAATTAAAAAAAGTGAGAAAGAATGTTGCTCAGAATTTGTATACACTCTATAAATGGGAACAAAATAAAAATTTAATTAAAATCAACAGAAAACATTTTTCGAGTTCAAAATTTCACTTTGAAAAGCCGCGAACAAAATTGAGCTAGAAAAGTTTTACTAAAAGTTTTTTATGAGGAAAACAATTCAGGGGAAAAATTCGTGAATTTCAGAAAAGGATTTTAGGAATAAGAAAAATGTGTTCTGCAGATTTCAACGGCTCAATTTATCCATGTAACAGTCACAAAATATACAAATTAACGATTTACTGTATTGTTAATAGTGGTAACATCCTCACAACTCATGAAGATCGGAAAATCAAGATTTTTTTACGAAATATCCCAAAGCAGTTTCCAGAGAAGCTAAAACTGAACTTTTAATAGATGCCAGTCTTCCCACCATTAAAAGAAGAGCCCGAGAATATGGTCTAAGATGTACAAAAAAACATTTTGTGTCAGAAAAAAACCGAAAAGCTCGGCTTGACTTTGCACGCACCAATTTGAACTGGACTCAACAGCAATGGTTTTGTGGTAAGATGAGTCTAAATTCAACCTCGGGGGATCAGATGGAAGAGCCAATGTTCGAAGACCACGAGGTGAAAAGTTTAATACCAGATACACAACCGAAACAGTGAAGAACGGAGGTGGAAACATTATGGTGTGGGGGTGTTTTTCAGGAAATGCGATTGTCCCAATTCACCGCATTACTAGCACAATGACGGCCACAATCTATAGAGATATTTTGAGTTCAGTTATTCTTCCGTATGCTGAATGGGAAATGCCACTCTCATGGACCATCCAGTACGGAAACGACCCAAAAACACACGGTGGGATTGTAAAAGTTTGGGTGCAGGAAAATGAAATTAATATCTTGTCGTGGTCGGCTCAATCTCCCGATCTCAACCCGATTGAGAACATGTGGATGATTGTAAAACGGAATATCGGCAATAAAGTATTCCGAAATGGTGATGAACCTTTCGTCGAGTTGGAGAAGCAATGGAATGAAATTTCTGACGATTATATTAAAAAGCTAATTGCCTCAATGCCTAAGAGGTGTTCAGAAGTTATAAAAAATAATGGATACGCTACAAAATACTGAGCGTTAAAACCATTGTTTGTCTTTCCTGTTAATTACTTTAATAGTTGCAAATGTTTTGAACACTGCACTATCGACTTACTTTGTTAAAATTACTTTTTTTATTTTTGAGAAGTTATGAATATTTTTTTTGTATTTGTAAAATAATATGCTATAACTGAATTTAATAAAAAAAAACAAAAACTTATACCACAAATGTTTTTGATCAAAAAAATTATAATTACCTAAACCATGATTTCATTTGCAAATGTTTTGAACACAACTGTATTTAGAAATAATTATATATAATCATATATATCACCATATATAATTATATATAATTATATATGCGGTTGTTTATTCAAAAATTTGTTTATATGGTGATATATAAAATTATATATGGGATCATATAGATCTGGCTTATATCTAATTTTATATAAGTATATAAAATTATATATACCCACATTTTTCGGATATAAATGTATATAATTATATCTGAATTATATATAATTTAATATGGATAACATAATTTTTTTCAATCGGGTAGATACTAACAAAAAACATGCTTACATGTGTGAGTTATATTTAATAGTTTCCGCGATATTCCCAATTGAAAGAGGGAAATTCCAAATTAGGTCAGACTCTTGTCGAGTTTTTTGCGAATAGCGGGATGAAATCGACGCCAATTACTTCTTTAAAATATTGGTTATTTAACTAAATAAATTCTTGACTAAATAAAAAAAAAAAAAAAAAATTAATGCAATATCTTGTTCCACAATTAATCCCAAATAATTATTTGTTCGATTTTCCTTTTGACTTTTAAAGTGGACTTTTTTTGAAAAATTCAAAATATTTTGCCAGATTTTCCTGTTGAGTCACTGTAAATATTGAATAACAGTTGACGCTTATAAAGTTCATTTAAAAGATGCACAACATACTATTATTGCAGCTCTGATAACTTGAAACTATATATCGTCGCCTAAAATGCAAAAGGGTGTAACAACAAAAAAATTCAAAATCGAGTTTTTGATTGAATATTATGCACTACACTAAATTACATGTCTCTACAAAATTTTGAAGTTATACGTCAACAAAAAACTATTTTACTAACGAAATTCAAAAGGCCGTTACAACAAGTGTATGAATTTCAAAAACAAAAAGGCGTAACAACACACTTGTATGAAAAAAGTAACTCTTTTTATTGTTGAATAACTAACTTCAGAAATAAGTCTGTAGTCGTGTTTTAAGCAAGAGACGAAAATATATCCTTTAAATCTTAAACATCTTTAATTGTACAACGTTTTTTGCTTCTCCTGTAAAAAAATAAAAAGTGTTGTTACGCCCTTTTGCATTTTAGGTGACGATATATAAGCTGATAACGACAAAAAAAATTTTTTGAAATTAATTCATAAATATTGGTAACAAGTGAAAAAGTGAAAAAAGTTTGTATGCAATAGCAAAATCGATATTGGCTCAAAATCGGTATTTCCAATTTGACAAAATGGCTCGAATTCGGTATTCACTAATCGTTAGTGATTTCCTTGATTTCTATTATTTCACCAATTCATTTTAATCCTTCTTTGACATATTCAAGATTGTGCTTATCCATTATTACCTTATTCATCTAAATCAAAGTATATTTATCCTATAGAAACTCTAAAAATGTATGTTTTTCATTATACAGACATTTATATACTTTTTTCCCCCTTTTTTTATACGACATGCAAAAGAACTTTTATTTGCATTTTATGTTTTTTGGTCAAATAATAAATGAACAATTTTATTGACAGATTTATTAGGTTTGAACATAATTTAATTAAATACTATGGTTTTATTTAGATTAAATATGGGAAATTTTCAAAAGCAAAACCCGTATAATTTCAAATCTATTCACACCGCATGAAATCAAAAAATACCATACATATTTACAGCTTTTATTTAGTTAATGTCTCTCAAATGTATATAAAATTGCTGCAATTGACATGTGTCAATAAATGAAATACACTTTTTTCAACTCTTAGAATTAAATATGTTTCGTTGTTTGAAAAAAGTTTAAAATTTTTCATAACTAAAACACAACTTTTAAATTACAACTAAAATTTATATTTAAGTTGGTTTTAATTTGTGAAACATTTCGTTTCTGAGACATTTTTGAACAATTATTTGCATTTAACCCTCTAACGGGTAAGGCTGCCTCATTGCAGTCTTCATAAAATTTAACACAAATGCGTTAAATGAGCATTTTATACTTAGAAATTAATATATTCCGATAGAAAACTAGATTTGCTAAATATTTTGCGAAGAAATTTTTCGTGTGCTGTCTACGGTTTGGAAGCGAGAAAGCCTTAAAATCAAAATTTCGTAATATGTATTTCAAAAACCAATTATTTAAAAAAAAAAATAGTTTTCAAAAATCTAAAAAACCAATTTAAGTTGACTAAAAACTCTTTATAATAAAATATAAGTAAGATTGAAAATTTATCTTTAATAATAAGTATTTACTTTAGTTCAATAACCCACATTATTTTATCAGGATTATTCTAAAGGACATCGTCTAAACTTATAAACTAATAGACGGATTTTTATGAAATTTTGCACAAAGAATACATTAAGTATTAGTAGCACAGCGTTGAAGTTTGAACAATATAAACTGAAGTTTAGATACTTTTTCGCCTAAGTTCGCTTTTTCCAAAAAGCAAAAATCGCGATATCTTCTTAAATAGGAGCAGCCAAAACAAAAAAAAATAGTTTTTCGAGAGTGGTTATATCTTGGTGAGAGAAATAGTTTTTATCCAAAACTTCTCTTTTGTATGCTTTAGTTTCCAAAATGCATCATAAAATATTTTGGCTCATATCGCCTAACTTAGGCAACGATAAACAATTTTGTTAAAGAACTTATTATTTGTTTTTCGAGTGGAACACATTATATGAATTTCGTTGCAAAACATCGTTTGCCAGTTGGACAGTTAATAATTCGTCTAAAATAGTTATGCCTTTTAAAGCTCATATTTTCGTACAAAAACAATTACATGACAGATTTAATTAAATGATTCTGCCTCACAATTGTTATCACAATTTTTAAATTTGACATTATATGAAAGAGTTTCAAGTGAATATAATAATTATATTTTTTCGCATATACCTAGTTCGTTATAAGGCCAATAACACTGCACAACACAAAAAAAATTACAAGGTCCGACCTATAACTTTTGATAGAAGAGACAAAAAAAACACGTGTAATTTTGTATTGTCAATCGGCATAGAAAATCGAATTAAGCTTACGTTTAAAGTATATGGTGTATTCAGCGAATTTATGTAAAATATTGCGGAGAACATTTTTGTAGAACCCTCTAACTCCTCAAGGTAAGGGTCTTTTTTGTCCTTCTTTTAAAAAAGAGCTAAAAACACAATTAAAACAGGGATTTAAGGTGTTAAAATGTTGCGCAAAATGATTAGCCGTGAAATTTTACTATAAGTCCACAACAGAGATAAGTCAACAAAAGAGAGCATAGGGTAAATTTCGCATTTATTAAGAATTTTATTTTAAAGTACCCTAAAAATTTAACATGAAAAAAAAATAGTTCAAATTTAACTAAAAATAAGTAATATTTCTATTATTTTACCTTCGATAGCAAATTTAGATAGGAAGTATTAAATAATTAATTTTTATTTTGCCTCTCAGCAATTCCACTTCCGTACACTGTACAACACAAAAAAAAATACAAGGTCCAACCTATAAATTTTGATAGATTGCCAGCTGTTCTTTGGCTGATTAGATCCTTTACATTACAACCAAAACAAACAAAAAAAAAAATCTAAACAAAAATCAAGTTCAATATTTCTTATTGTACTGAAACTTGCCAATTTGCGGTGCATATATTGTGTACATAATTTGTTTTGTAATTTGAGTGTATTCAGATTTTGGTATATTCACGGACTTATAGTAAAATTTCACGGCGAATATTTTAGCGGAACATTTAAACCCCTTAAATCCCTGTCTTAATGGTGTTTCTTGCTCTTTTTTAAAATAAGGACAAAAAAGACCCTTACCTTGAGGATTTAGAGGGTTAACATATTGTACAAAAATATTCTCCGTAATATTTTACATAAATCTGCTAAACACACCATATAAAGGGTCCGCCAAATAACTTTTTTTTTTGAACTCCTGAATCAATTGGACTTTGTATGGCGTCATACCAAGGTTTTTATGCAAAATTCGTCTCAGTGATGTCTCCGAAATATTCAATTGTTGAGAACGACGGTGAATTGATGTTGATGGCGCTTCACGCACACTTTCTGCCACAGCAGCAATATTTTCGGGTGTACGCACTGTTTTTGGCTTTTCACGCTTTGGTTTATCGATGAGGATGCCAGTTTCTTTCACTTTTTTCACAAGATAAGGAACATACGGACCATATTCGTTCAGCGGAAGGATAAAACTAATTATCTGTCAAATCAGACATGAGCTAAGTGTTACTATTCTCGAAATAAGCACTAGTTGAAAAAAAACGTTAGATGGCGGACCCTTTACTTTAAACTTAAGCTTTACTTGATTTTCTATGCCGATTGATAATACAAAATTTGAATTTGGGGGAAATTTTACCTAAAAAATTTACCTAAAATGAAACACAGATGTAAACTTTTAAAAATCAGATACACGTGTCTTTTTTTTCTCTTCTATTAAATTTTATTGGTAGGACCTTGTAATTTTGGAAAAAACTTGATTTTGTTGAACAGTGTAATCAGGTGAATTAATTTAACCTTTAAAACAATAATATCCATGAAGTTTTAAATATCGTTTATAAGTTTATATCTTTATTTACTTAACAACACCCAAAAAACTGACTCGGTAGTAGCAACCGTAGTTGTTGCCAATCGAATGATTCCATTGTTGCAACCAAATTTTAATAACAGTTATTAAATTAAAACAACATAAATTCTGTCACGATAATAGAAAGATGGCCTTAACAGGAATTCGGTGATAACTACAAAAAATTCGATAGATACAACCAAACATTCGATTAGCTACAAATACGGTTGCTACTACCGAGTCAGTTTTTTGGGTGAAATAACTCCCGCTTCATACCATAGTCCTTTGGTATTTTTTACGAAAGTTACATAAAAAAATTAAATGTTTTTTAGTTATGAGTTGTCAATTTGCAAATGATGAATTTTAAAAATGATTGAATATTAATGAATAAATAAATTTATATCATCAGTTTGACTTGAATGTACAATAATAAATATCAAAAATATTTTCTATTTTATAAAAAAAACTATAATTTTTTGATTTGTTATGAAACTGATACCACTTTGTTGAAGCGAGATAAAAAAATTTATAAATTTTTTATTTTTATTGAATGCTTTATTAAGTAGGAGAAAAAAGTAATTACACTGAAAATATTATGTGAAAAATAAACTGAATTGTTATTGTAGAGTTTACACATATGGTCTAGAATTAGGTATTCCAGAAAAAGTGAGTATACTGTTCAAAAACACTATATTTTTGATAGCACAGAAAAATATTAAAAAAAAAAATCTGTAGACAAATTTTAAAGTTATGACAACACAGGCCAAGACCACCTGTAAAAATAGCAGAAAAAGCTTATAAAAAAGCTAGCAAAAACTTTGGCAAAAATTTTTAAATAACGATTCCAATAGTGACATGTTTTTCTAATATCAAAGCGTTTATTTCAATATTTTACAAATTAAATTTTGTAAAGCTATGTACAGACGGTTGTCAGACCTTACAATATTGTAAGATCTTTCAATGTACTGACAATGAAACAATTATTAGCATAAGTTAAAATGTCAGTTCAGACGATTGTAAGAAAACCTTTCAATTTCATTGTCAGACAATTGTCAAACAATAAATTTATCTGCCAACGAAAATTATCAGTTCACACGATTGTCAGATTCTTGTATGTCAAAAATTGCCAAATCTGTTGTTAGACATTGGCAGAACTGTCAAAGCATTTGAAAGAAATTATTAATTGTCAATTGTGTGTTTAATTAAATTGAAAAAGGGATAATATTAATTGTCATGGAACAAAAAACAACATTTGCAACGATTTTAGCTGCATATGTATTAGAAAGTAGCGAGCATGAAGACAAAATATATTTGCAAATTGCAGTTGAAAGAGGTGCGGAGATTTGCCCATTTTCCTTTGCAATCGTTCAAAGTTATCTGGATGGCATTTGCGACCTCTTGCCATAAAATATCTTTGGGAAGTTTATACTCATCGCAACCAGCATCTCATAAACTTCGCCGTACTTCCTCGATAAGTTTGATAATACTTTCGTGTGACCACACGGACTCCACCTTTTAGCGGTAGGATCTTTCCCGGCTTTAGATCCTGTTGGCGACTGGGAGCCTCCTGGCGACTGGGTACGAAACATCAAGTCAGTTGTCTCATAGCTTCAATCTATGACGCAGGTTTCATTAATTGAAATGTCGCCATCCATTTTTTATTTAATTTGATTTCCTATTTGTTTCACTTTTGATTTTTAATATTATTAATATAAACTCTTGTTTTTTTTTTTTCATTATTATTATTATTTCTGTGACAATACTGCCATTGTCAGATGCATTAATTTAAACACATCTGCCAATAAAAAATAGTTAACAATGTCTTGCAATTATCTGACAATGGCAACGTAGGGTGTTCACACGAATGTCAGATGTCTGACAATATCATTGTCTTACAATGTACAGACAATGCTTTTTCTGACAATGTTGCAAGACAAAAATTGTAAGTTCACACTGTTGTTAGACATTTTCTGAACATTTTTCTGTCAATATTGTAAGATCTGACAACCGTCTGTACATAGCTTTATATATAAAAATGCCGTTATCAGTTGATGTTTCGGTATTTAAGCGATATTTTAACTTTAGTCAGTTTATTTCAGAATTCAAGATATTTAAAAATTTAAGATATTTCAGACCGGTAAATTAGCAAAATATGAAAGCTTATACAAGAACATACAGTTCCTTAATGATCTCGCAGTTTTAAAGTTTTAATTGCGGTCTTGAAGTAACTGTGGTAGCGAACTACCGTTATTATGAAAATGTATTGAATGCCAAACCTGCTTAAAATCTAATATTTATAACGTTATAAAAAATATAAAAGAGTTATAGAATTTTTTAATGAAATGTATATAATGATATGTTTAGCCATTAATAACACTGTTCAACAAAATAAAATTTTTTCCAAAATTGCAAGGTAAGGCCTATAAATTTTGATAGAAGAGACAAAAAAAAAAAGAGGTAAATTTTCCCCCAAAA
Organism: Delia radicum; assembly: GCA_021234595.1. Lineage (NCBI taxonomy): Eukaryota > Metazoa > Arthropoda > Insecta > Diptera > Anthomyiidae > Delia > Delia radicum. Next base: position 64,379,713 of record CM037854.1, on the reverse strand, counting down.
TGCAAATTTTGTATTGTCAATCGGCATAGAAAATTGAGTAAAGCTTACGTTTAAAGTATATGGTGTGTTCAGGAAATTTATGTAAAATGTTACGGAGCACGTTTTTGTGCAGTGTATTAACCCTCTAACTCCTCAAGGTAATGGTCTTCTTTGACCTTTTTTTAAAAAGAGCAAAAAACACCATTAAAACAGGGATTTAAAGGGTTAAAATTTTACTATAAGTCCTTGAATACACCAAAATCAAAGATTTTTGTAGAATAACCCTCTAACTCCTCAAGGTAATGGTCTTTTATGTCCTTCTTTAAAAAAAAAGCAAAAAACACCTTTAAAACAGGGATTTAAGGGGTTAAATGTTCCGCAAAAATATTCGCCGTGAAATTTTACTATAAGTAACTGAATACACCAAAATCTGAATACACTCAAATCACAAAAAAAATAATAATGTACACAATATATGCACCTCAAATTGACACGTTTTCAGTACAATACGAAATATAGCACTTATATATTGTTCTGATTTTTTTTTTTGTTTTTGTTGTAATATAACGGATCTAATCAGCCAAACAACAGCTGGTAATCTATCAAAATTTACAGATCGGACATTGTATTTTTTTTATGTTGCACAGTGTAATGAAGTGGAGTTGCCTAGAGTTAAAAAAAGCTAATTAATGAATACATCCTATCCAAATTTGCTATCGAAGGTAAAATAATAGAGATGTTAATGATTTTAGTTAAATTTGAACTATTTATTTTCATGCTAAATTTTTGGGGGTACTTTAAAATAAAATTCTTAATAAATGCGAAATTAACATTAAGCTCTCTTTTGTTGTATCTTATTTCTGACTTTCTGGTTAAATTTTCCGTTTTGGTGTATTCAGGGACTTATAGTAAAATTTTAAAATTTTAACCACTTAAATCCCTGTTTTAATAATGTTTTTTACTCTTTTTTAAAAGAAGGACAAAAAAGACCCTTACCTTGAGGAGTTAAAGGGTTACCATATTCCATAAAAATGTTTTCCGTAACATTTTACATAAATTTGCTGAACACACCGTATACTTTAAACGTAAGCTTTACTCGATTTTCTATGCCGATTGACAATACAAAATTTGCATTTGGGGGAAACTTTACCTCTCCCTATAATTAAACCCAGATTTAAACTTTCAAAACGCCGATACACGTGTTTTTTTTTTTTTGTTTCTTCTATCAAAATTTATAGGTTGGACCGTGTAATTTTTTTTGTGTCAAACAGTGTAATTATATATAAAAATAATATAATTATCACTTTTATATCATTATTTTTTGATTAATTGTATGATAAATACTTACATATGATCATATATGGTAGAATATATATGGATCTATATCTATGACAATATATATATATATATCTATATCTATCTCATATTATCAGATATACAAAATATGCTAATATATAAGATACGATACAATTATATATGATTATATATTGCGTCATATCAAAACATTTGCTTAAACTAAGTATTAAGACATGACCGTATATCGTAATATATTGCCACACATATATAATGATATCAAGATGTATATGAGTATGCATCGAGTATAAATTTACTTCAACAGAAAATCCAGTACTTTTTTCTGAGTAATTGTTGAAAAATGGTTCTTTAAAAATTAATTAAATTCTCTTTTAAACTGATAACTCTTTGATGCAATTTTATCTGCACATAACAAAGTTAAAGTTATTATTGTAAAAGTTATGACTTTAAAGGTTTTTTCTTATTAAATTTTAATAAAAATATTCATATTTAATATAATTTTTTTTTCTACTATTTAACATTTTCAATGTTCATAAAAATTTATATATTGTTTTTGTTTCCTGTTCCTGTTGATGGCCTCAAATTTCACACTAAACGTTTATTTATTATTCTGTTTGTTTTACAAAAAGTGTAAAATTTTTTAATAAAAATATATAAAAAATTTAAATATTTTTTTTGTCCGGTTGTTTTTGTTATACATATTTTTTTTTATAAATTTATTCAACACAAACAATTATTTTTATTAAGTTAAAAAAAAAGGAAGAAATGCAACATGTATAATATGAAAAACAACAGGATTTTTTGTATTTATGGAATAACATCATACAAAGTCATGCATGCATGATAAAATAAACCACTTTTGAAGTATTTTATATTAGGAAATTCTTATAAAATTTAAAGTTTATGATGAGCGATTTTATTAAATTCACAGAAAGTTAAAACCAAATTTTCCAGGAAAATTGAGGCGCATATTTTCTCATTAATTTATATTTCCTTGTATGTTTATTTAAAAGAATTAAAACAAAAAAAAACTATGTGATGAATTTAGTTCGGCTTAAGGTCATGGGTTGCAATAATAAAAACCAAATTTTTAAATTTTGTTTTTAATTATTATTTTTATTTTCGATATTTCGGACAATTTTATTGTCCATCTTCAGGAAAATATTTATTCTGAATAATAACCGCGGAGTTAATGAGCTTTCAACCTCCGTTTATTTACTAAAATAAAGCAAATCAAACATATTGGCTAGGTTGATACTTGTATTTCGATTTGGCTAAATATCTCTTGAGAACCCGTAGTTTTAGAAAAGCTAGACTCTTCAGAATAGCCAGAGATTAAAACAAGAAAACCTATTAATCGTCAATTTCGCTCATTTATTGTGTTCTTAGTAATCAATTTGCATTATTTTATTATAAGAAGGATTACAAGTATATTGATTTGTTTTCAATGAAACTACTAAACAAAAAAAGTAAAATCGAGTTTTAGTTAAAAATTTGCTCAATTAAATTAAAAGTTTACTTGAATTCGGTCCTATTAAGAAAATTGTAGTAGCAGATAATATAATTTGAAATTATTTAATTCTTTAGTTTCAATTAAGATTTTAATCGTATCTATCAAAAGCTTTATTGAATATTGAAAAAAACCACAAAAATTAAAAAAGTTTCAAAATTTAAAATTTTTTTTTGTATTGAAAAATCGTCAAAATTTTAAAAATCGTAACATAAAAGAAAATACAAAAAATCGGCAAGAATTAAAAAAAATCTTCAGAATAAAAAAAAATTGCTGAAATGAAAACAAATCACAAAAATTTAAAAAAAAATTCGCCAAAATGTAATAAAACAAAAGCATTTAAATTGAAATAATTGCTAATACATATGTGAAAAAAAAAAACAATTCTTAGTTAAAAAATCACCTAAATGAAAACAATTTTATAGAAAATTAATAAAAAATTGGCAGAATTAAAAAAAAAAAATCAAAAAAGTCTAAAAAAATCGCCAAATAATAAATAAAATTTGTTTAAATTGAAATAATCGCTTATAAAGGGTCCGCCAAATAACTTTTTTTTTTTTAAATCCTGAACCAATTGGACTTTGTATGGTGGAGGATGCCAGTTTCTTTCACTTTTTTCACAAGATAACGAACATACGGACCATATTCGTTCAGCGGAAGAATAAAACTAATTATCTGTCAAATCAGACATGAGCTAAGTGTTACCATTCACGAAATAAGCACTAGTAGAAAAAAAAAGTTAAACGGCGGACCCTTTACATATTTGAAAAAACGTCAAAATTAAAGCATCACCAGAGTTAAAAGAATTTTATGGAATTTTTTTAAATTTTGCTGTTTTTTCAAATATGAACAGTGTAGAAAAACACTACACTATAATTGGTTATATAAGTACATATTTGGTAATGGCAAGTACTTGAAATTGTCATTACAAATCTCATTACTTTTATATGAGGATATCGAGCTAATAAACGCCATTCGCGCACTACCTACCAATCTAACAAAAAATATAAAAATATGTGGTTACCTCTATGCTTACTAGTATGGGCAAAAATAATGGACCTAGAAATAAATTTTCAAAAAAAAAATTAATTTAATAAAAATAAATTTTTTTTATTGAAAGTTGTTAGTCAAACACTCTACCATCTGATGAGTCTAAAAATAAATTTAAAAAAAAAATTTATTTAATAAAAAATATTTTTTTAACGATTTTTTTTAATAAAATGTCCCCACTTGGGACCCTCCCGGGCCTCCAGGTTGTCAGTCAACCGTTCGACCATCTGACCTAGCTCGTCATGTTATTCTTGATAGATAAAATCATAAATGACTTGCTTGCACAAAATCTCATTACTTTCCAGCTTACAAAAAATATATCGCTCATTTACTTCAATAACGTCATAACTCAAAACTTTTAATTTCGTAGAAAACGAGTTTAAAGTTTTCAATTTACTCCCACCTTGAAAAAAAAAACTAACGAAATAAATTCTCTCAAAAGTGAGTATACAAGATATCAATACGAATTTTTTACACAATATGATATGTGATATAACGAATAATTCTGCGTTATTAACTCAAAAAATCATGTTTTTTGAGTTGTGACGTTCTTGAAGCAAATGAGTGATATGTCCTTACTAGAGTTGGATAATAATGTGTGTAAAACAGATTTTCAAAAAAAAATTTAGATCTTTATTTTATATTTAAAATAAATTAATGTTTTAAAGTAATGCAAAGTGTAAGTAAGCTCGTGTCACTGCTGGTAGTGTGAAAAGTAATGGCATATCATTACCGTTTCTACACTGGGTGTATTAGTGGTTTTTTAAATTTTGTTTTTTCAATTTTAGAGAATTTTTTAAATTTTGGAGATTTTTATTCAATTGAAACTTTATGTGCCGCAAATTCATTTTCAATTAAGCATCTAAAAGATATTGTTTAACCTTTAATTAAATGTGAGATTGAAAGCAAACAAGAGTTTAAATAAAATTTTATTGACAATAATTTTTTTGTGTATAATAATGTCTAAAAGACCCTAACCACGTGTTTGATTACTAAGAAGACAAGAATGGAGCAAAATTAATGGTTAATAGATTTTGTGATAAAGTTCTGCCTATTATGGAGGCTCTAACTTTTCTAAAACTTCGGGTTCTGATGAGATCTTTAGACAAATCGAAATACTAGTATCAACCATACTAATATGTTGGATTTGCTTTATTTTTGTAAATATACGGAGGTTAAAAGCTCGTTATAAATTTAAAATAAAAAAATTTTATTTTAATTATTTGATAAAGTGGAGCTTATCCAAACAACTGTCCCTGCTTGGGCGCTGTATGCTCATTATATATTTAAAAAAACTTTTAAACAAACTTCACACAAAATAAATATATATTTTCTTTTGTCATAGTTATTTAAATAAAATTTCTAACGCCATTTTTTATTACCAAAATTTAATGTTTCATTATTTGTTTTCCAGAATAATGGTGCTCAACAATTGGCATCAGAAGCAACGGTTTACATAATGCTCGAAGATGTTAATGATGAAATTCCTTTATTCACTGAACGCGAACAGGAAACAGTGTTAGAAGGTGAACCAATTGGCACAAAAGTAACACAAGTGAATGCCATTGATAAGGATGGCACTTTTCCAAATAATCAGGTAAGTGCTAAAACAGCAGCAACATCGTATTTATGTAAACTTAGTATGACGCATACTAAAAAACAAAACAAAAAATACAAATTCATAAATCCATTATGCCTAGTAACACCTTTTTTCTTTATTTGCGCTGTTTACTTTTTATTATTTACTAAAAAATTATTAAAATTGTCTTTTTTTTCAAAAAGAATTCATCCATGTGTAAGTTAAGGTGATAAGCTTCTGTCTTGTTTTTTCTTCTATTCATGATGGTTTTTCTAAGTTCGCTGATTTAGCATATTTAAAAAATGTTTTCTTTTCGCAGGATGTGTACTTAACAAAATGCTAATTATTATTAAATTTTTTTTTTTTGTTTGTTAGACTTGGCACAAATAATACTTACTTTTTACACTGCTATGAACAAATACTTTAGAAAAATATTTTAGCAATTTAAATATACATCCATCTCTCGTTTACCGCATTTTCGTTCGACACAACTTAGTACAAATGTAGTGTGCAAATAAATAACTTTTTTAAATAACGCGGTATAAAGCACAGTTTTGAAAATAAATTCATACACTGAGAAAAGAGCATCATAATATAATTTTGAACTATTTTGCATGTTCCTAATGATCATAATGTGGTCCATAGTTAACATAATATCAGCTGGTGCGATCATATTATTATCATTAGGATTATAATATGATAAATCGAAACACAATTCACTCATAAATACGCTCACAGAAATAAACCTGTAAAAATAGAAAAAAAGCTAAAAAAATTTGTTAAAATGGAGCTCGCAGAAAAAACTGCTGAAATTTTCAGTTTTTTTTAGTAAATATTAGTAAGATAAGAATAGAAAATAAATCTGTTGACTTTACAAATATTTAGTTATATTTGAGCTAAGTTCTAGTTAATTCAAAGTAGCAAAATAATCTGCTAAAATAAGCAGAAACATAAAAAATCATTAAAAAATTTAAAATTTTTAAAGTTTTATTTTTAGTTTTATTTTTTTATGCGGATATCTGCAATCTACAAATTTTTTAGCATAAATTTCTGTTGCTTTTAGCAAAATAAACTGTTATTTGCATTTTACTAAATTTGAGTTAAATATAGCAAATATTTAGTTAGTATTACCGTTTTTATTTGCAATTTTGAGTCTACAAATATTTAGTAAATGTTTTTGCTAATTTTTCAGAGTGAAATGCTATTTTCAATTAACTAAAATTCACATCGAATATAATTACAATTTTGTAAAGTTAACAAATGTATTTTTGCTGTTCTAAGTTTTTTTTAATATCTAGCAAAAATATGTGCTAAATTTAGCGGTTTTTTCTGCAAGCTCGATTTTAACTAATTTAAAGAAGCTTTTTCTGTTATTTTTACAGGTTTATTTCTATGAGTGTACCATATTTTTTTTTTTTGATTCATATTCCGATTTTTCAACAAATCATTGCTTTTGTAAAACGAATTAACCTCGTTATATGTGGGAAGGGTGCATATTATTATTAAGCATATTTGAATGTTATCCTAAATAGGTTAGATTTAACTGAAAGGATTTCCCTTCTCACACTCATAAAAGTCCATAAGCAGATGAATAAGATAAAAACCAAATAAACAAAAAAAAAGTGACCTAATCAAAAAACAACTTTAGATAACTATTTTAATATTTTCATGTAATGAGTCCCAATAAAAACGAATCATTCTATTATTGCCAAATAATAATATTTATAAGAGCTTAATATCAGGTTTATTAAACTTAAAATGAAAGGGTGGTGGGGGGGGAGCACCAATTACATAATTTTTGTATAATAACAAGTCTACAATTTACGAAATTTAGATTTATTTGTACACGATGTTACAGTACTTTAGAAAACAAACATTATTGTACCCTTTATATTGTGAACCCAAAGCTGCCACTTATTTGTCATATTATAATAAGGCGTAAGTTGCCACAAAAAACGAACGATCGCGTAAATCGAAAAAAGACCAGCCAACCATTAAAATTAAATAAACATTCTACAATGGCATGTCTTCTAATGTGGCCCTACATCTGCTTTTTGAAATATATAAAAACTCACAAGGAAACTACCCAGTGGTGAATCCGCAAATTTGAATAAAACTTAGATAAGTGATAAAGAAAATAAAAATATTAGACACGTATTTTTTATTTTTTTTTGTTTAGTGGTTACAAACGTGAGTCAAAAATTATCCATAATATATTCTTTATATAAGTTAATAAACTCTAGGCAAATTGGATATCAAATGGAAGGTATTTCAAATACGCATCAATACTGAGAGAATTATCTGACTTATATCAATGGATTTTGGCATTAGAAATAAGAATTGTCACTGCAACTCATCCATTGAAATGTTTCATTTAATTAATGCAATTTTTCATAAAATTTAATGAAAAATTTCGTATTATTTATTAAAAATTGCATACGACAAATGAAAAAGTTTCATTCAAGTTTTTCATACAATTTAAGAAAATTTTCATTCACATTGTAAAGAAAACTTCGTTATAGGTTGTTTATACTGCGAAATTAATCTACTTGATTAATGTTAATCCACCTTTTTAAGCTTCTTCGTTTACATATCACTCATTTACTTCAATAACGTCATAACTCAAAAATTTTGATTTTGTAGAAAACGAGTTTAAAGTTTTCAATTTACTCCCACCTTGAAGAAAAAAATAACGAAATAATTTCAATCAAGAGGCGAGTATACATTATATCAATACGACTTTTTTACACAATATGATACGTGATATAACGAATAATTCTGCGTCATTAACTCAAAAATTATGTTTTTTGAGTTTTGGCGTTCTTGAAGTAAATGAGCGATATGTATTTTTTGACAGTTAATAGTTTAACCTGATGGTTTAAAGATTAACTTTGTCAATTTACCAAGGTTACGCTGATAGTGATCCGGCATAAGAGGAACCAGGAAAATGTCGGCATATGCCGACAGAGCCAACAATTTTTTGCGTCGACATCTTAACGTTAAATTTTATACGACTTTCTATGTATGTTTTTCTTGGCGTTGCCAACTGATATTATATTAACAGATAGAGTTGCGGACAATTAGAATGCAGATTTATTTGGAAATAGTAAGCAGTGGAAAATTTAGGTACCTGTTAATCAAAAAGATTAAAAAATTATTTAATCAACTTGTTTAGTGCTTGATTAAGCAGATAATCCCATTTTTAGTACATTAACTTTTCTATGTGAATTCCGTATTAGTTTAGTGAGCAAGTTTCATTAAAACTTGTCCAAGAAGTTTTCTCTGTGCACTGGTATAAAAAACATGTTCGTCCATGTCCAAACATTGTTGTTATTCCATTTTTCGAATACCACTTTTGTATAGGAAGTTAATCTATGGGAAGTTGCTTATTTAGTTTTTATCGAGGGGGTATCTGGTCTTTTTTTAATTTCAGTAAGCGTTCGGCTTTAATACGACTTTTCCCGAAGATCTTTTATAACCCATATTTTAAATATTTCAAATAAGTGGCAACCCTGGGCCGACTTTTGTTGTTTCCTATTAAATGGATTATTCCAAATTTAGATACAGGGAATTCAGAAAAAAATGTTCCCTAACTCCGTTGCGATGTTTTGTTTTCTTAAAGCAACTCGTAAATTATTTTATAAATTATAAACGGTGATTAAAAGATATTTAATTTAACCATTTTACTACCCTTGTACATAGTCTACAAGGGTAGTGAAATGGTACACATTTTTTTAAAATATAAACAAATTGGTAATGCAATACAACTATTCAACAATATACAACATATATAATCTTTCAACGATTGTTCATATCAAATTTTGGGAGAAAAACCGAGTTTATGCCTTTTTTTTTGTCGATTTAAGGCTGCTTTCGATCGTGTTCCAAGAAAACTTTTAATATATAAGCTTCATAAGATGGGTATGTCTTCAAAAGTAGTTACTTTCATAGAAAATATATATCAAAACACTAAAGCTGCAGTGTGGACGGGATCTGAGTTATCCAACTTTTTTGAAACATGTTCAGGAGTAAAGCAAGGTTGTTTGCTATCGCCCTTACTTTTTGCGTTGTACTTAAATGATATGCATGACCAGCTGGGTGAAGGTATGTTTATTTGGTGATGCTAATGTAAGCGGATGACATTGTCATTTTAGCAGAAAAAGCTAACACTTTTCAACAAATGATATACAACCTTGAAATATACTGTAAAATATGGGGCATGGAGTGAAATCTATCCAAATCAGAGATTATGATATTTAGAAAAGGAGGAAGAGTCTCATCGAACGAAAATTGAACATTTAACGGTGCTAATGTAAGAATTGTCTCAGAGTATAAGTACTTAGGCGTAAAACTATCTCCTGGAATGCCTTCCTCGCAACATGTATTGTCCAAAAAGGATGCGGCAAAAGCGTGTATAAATGCTACATGGAAAAATTTCATTGGGAATAGGGACATTACCCTCAAGGCAAAGTGGAGAATGTTCTTAGCGGTCTGCAGGTCCATACAATCCTACGGTGCCCAAGTATATGATTTTTCTTGGTTTGGTGAAATAGACAAGCTACAAAGATATTTTTCGAAAAGAGTTTTAAGGTTAGGAGATAACACACCAAATTATGTGATTATTTTGGAAACTGGACAAGAAGAGTGTCACTTTTATACATATAGTTTGCATCTGCAATATATAGCTAAAACCATTTTTGAGTATGGAAGCAATAGATTACCTCATAAACTATCCATGCAAGTTTTAGAAAAAAAAATTTATTGGTATAAGGATTTACAAAATCGGTTATTGGAGTACAATATTGAGAGCATATATATAAACCAGAACAAAGACGCTTGGTACAGCTCATGTTTTGGTTTGGTAAAAGCAATGAAAACTAAAACACGGCAAGATTATGTAAAAAACGCACTGGAAAGTCAACTGAGAGTGTACAAAAACCTTGATTTTTCTAAAGGTCTTGAGTATTGCACAGAACGTTATAATTTGCTCCAAATAAGTTATATAATGAAGGCGAGGGGTGATCTTTTATGGTTAAATGGTAACCAATTCAGATTTGGTAATGCCCGATATTGTTCCATGTGTAATATGAATGAAGTAGAAACACTTCAACATTTCCTAGGCAGATGCCCTATGCTCAAGAAAATAAGAAATAGATTTTTTGGTAGTTTTTGGCTCAACGATAAAGTAATAGGACGTGTGTTAAACAGTGGTGAAGATAATAATTGGCTAAACCTATATTATTTTGTTAAAGATGCCTTAAGATATAGATCTATGTTAATAAGAGAATATAATTTTAAAAAATTGTAAAATTCAACTTCCGGCTAACGGTTTTCTTAAACCATGCCATAAATTTCTTTATAAAAAAAAAAATGTAAGTTTTACATAGTAATAAGATAAATTATTGTAATGATTTTGAAAAAATAAAGAAAATCTAATCTAAATCTAATCTATTTAATAATTTTGATTAGATATAATCAATATTATATGGGTTATTGAAAAGGATTTTATGTATAACTGTTCATCAGGGCAATTTAGTCTCGATATTTGTTAACAAAGTCCACATTTATTTTATCGTTTTTATTATTTTCCAAATTCAGTTAAATTATAATATTAAAGCCTTGATTTTGTATTTCACCTTGGTGAGGCGTTGCTGTATTTCAATGTAAATTGTGTTTGAAACAAAAACAATTTGTATATAAATAACGCAACGCTTCATCTAGGTGACGTTTATTCAAGTAAATCAACAACAGAAAATCATATGTTTTCTATTAGTGTCAGTTACATTTAAATTTGCACAAGCACCTGCATATTTGTTATTTAAATTTATTTTCATCGGGATAAACATTAATTGCATTTATAGTAATTAAATGTGCTAAAGTCCCAAAACTTATTTAACAAATTGTGAAAAGCAATCTGATGTAGGCGCGTCCCTATCCGGATTTCATTCCTGCCCAAAGAAATCTTCAGGGGACTTTGTTATTAGAATTTCTAGAGATATTTGTTATGTTAAATCACAAACTCAATGAGAATTTCTTGTCCTCGTCTAGGAGCGAGATTCAAAATTTAAAATATCAAAGAAAAAACAAAAACAACAACAAAAAATTGTCACAATTGGCTTTGTCATCTTCCAAATACTACTCTGTTTTTTTGACAGACCTAGCAATGTAGTGACGTTTATTCAAGTAAATCAACAATAGAAAATCATATGTTTTCTATTAGTGTCAGTTACATTTAAGTTTGCACAAGCACCTGCATATTTGTTATTTAAATTTATTTTCATCGGGATAAACATTAATTGCATTTATAGTAATTAAATGTGCTAAAGTCCCAAAACTTATTTAACAAATTGTGAAAAGCAATCTGATGTAGGCGTGTAGCGGAGCAGTAGACTTCCCAGCAAAAACACACCTAACCAAATAATGAGTTTAGCAAATCTGACCTTCGAATGTTTTTACGTATTACCCTTAAAATTATACTTCTATTTTTTTTTAAATGCCTAAAATTATGCATTACTGACAACATTACGTAAATATTAACTATAATGGGTTACCTATATGCATACAAGGGTATGAATAATAAGGCATTACCAGAAGGAAAAAAATAATGGGTCTTAAACTAGATTTAAAAAAACACGAGTTTCAAAAAAATATTATTATTTTTTTTTGAAACATGGTAGTGCCGGGAATCGATCCTGTGTCGTCAGACTAACAGGCTATCAAGGCATATATCGAGACATATAACATTTGGTAACATAAATGCAGTTTTCTTCTAAGTCAATTCATTCAAGATATACCAAAACTAATGCCTTACCATTTAGCTTACAAAAAGACTAAATTTAATGTGTCTAAAAATAGAATCCAGAAAAATTTTTTATTATTATAATTAGCACGGTAGTAATAAGATGAATAACCAATTATTGTTCACCAATAATTTTTTGTATGAAAGTAATGAATTACAAGTTTCTTATTGGTAACCGATTATTTTATTATTTAAAATATTGCAGAAGTTATAAAGGACTCATTACAAAGTAATGTATAAAATAATAAGTAGTCATTACCATATTTTTGCTGGGTGGTAAAGCTTAATTTAGTAACGTCATGAAATATTAAAGTAAAAATTTTTAAATTAAATTCGTAAATATTCTTTTGGTTTTCTTCTTCAATTTATCTAAAAATAAACTCATCTGGTGAAGATTAACAACTAAAGGCAATTTTTAACATTAATTTAAACATACATTTCTTTTTGCAGGTTTTCTTTCTTCTACATTTTCTTTATAACACTAGAAAATTAGAATTCAGACTTTTCCTTTAACACCTTTAGCAATAGCTTTTTTTTGTGCAACATTTGAAATAAAGAGAAAGGGAAATATAAATTTAAGGCAAAAGAAAATAAGCCACCACAAAGGCATCCTGCTGGCCAAATAGAGTTTATCGTCGTATAAATAAATAATACGATAGGAAGAAAAATGCAGCATATAAAAATTTACGACAACATAAGTCTCATTAAATAAATGAATTTTCAATTTTGTAAAAATAATGTAAAAAAATAGAAAACTAATTAACACTTTTTTGTAACAAAAAAAACTGCAAAATAAGAAAGAAAAATATTTTTAATATTATATCGAATATAGAATTTAAAGAAGAAAGGAGTTAAATAAAACGCATAAAAAAAAAAATTAATTAGAATTTACATTTTTTTTTTGTAAGTTTTGTTAAATCGTTGTAAAAATAATTACTGTATTTGTCCAGTTCAACACTCACTGTCATCATAATCCTACTTTTTGTGTACTATACACTTTGCCATGCTAAGCTTAGGGGGTGTTATAATTTATGGAAATATTTTTTAATATTTTAAAATTTAATGTCATAATCAAACTTTTAAAAGAAAAATATCAACACTTAGTTGTAGCTGGAACAAATTTGGTCTCATAGCAAAATAGGGTAATCTCAAAGTATAAAATGTAAATTTTTTCATTATTTTTGTTACATATTTCCTTGAACGCTATTGGACATAAGGGATTTAACTTTTGATAGAATATGGTACGATCCTAGCAATAAAAAACCTCGATTTGGGAATAACTACATTTGTATGCTTCCAAAATGTGCTTTCCTTAATGCCTTCTTTGAAGCAGTAAATAATTGAAGCAGTAAATAATGCATGCAATAAAGAATGCATACAATGAAGCACTCATGTTGCCAAATCACAAAAGCGCTTTTCATTGTCAACGAAAGCATGACTTTATTGCTTCTTAGAGCACATGAAAGAAGCGTTTTTCACCTGCTTAAAAAAGTCTTACAAAGTGGAGCATCGCGAACAACAATTATGCCTTCTGGATTTGCTTTGGAAGCGCTCAGTAAGTAATTAAATAATGCCTTTCTTCGTAAGCACTTTTTTCTGTGGGATGCTTCAAGTTTTCAGAATCGTCAAGAGTAAAAATGATGTCAGATTGATTCCATTTCCTACATGTCGCTAACACATTATGGGAAATATGTATCCTAGTGGTCGGCAAATTTAAAAAATTTAGAGGTTTTTGCTCAGTTTATTTTTGTTCACATTGAAATTCAGGTAATTTTGGATCGATTTGATTTCCAAGAAGTGATATTTTTAGACTTTTATCTCCTAATTCCAAATCTGGTATCTAAATATTTCTATCAATGCACAATTTCGAAAAATCGCATAAAAGGTATACGGTCTAAATTCACAAGTTATTTTAAAATCTTTGTTATATTGTCATGTTCAGCATACCAGAGTTAGTTTTGAAATATGTGTAATTAGGGAGATAGCATGTTCCACTTTTTCGAATTTCTAGGAGCTCCTGACGGAATTTGGAACACTTCGCCTTTAAATGATATGGTGAACATTTGTGGCAAATTGGACAATGTCTACATGATGCACAACGAGGACAAAGATCAACCAGTGTTCTACATTAACTTTACAAACTTGTTGCTTTGGATAAATAATTGGAAGCAGTAAATCACAGATGATTTCTCCTTCAAAAGAAACATAGATTTTTTAGTATTATACTCAACAATAAAAGTTGGTCAAAAAAATGTCAAATAATTTTTATCTCAATTAACATAGTATATACTGATTGTTAACAATTTGTTTTTTACCAAATCAAAAAATGTTACCTATAACTTAAGAGAAATGAAAGGTCAATTATTACACTCATAAAAAATTGGTAAAAAATGTAAATGTTTGTAAGTAAAAAGCTAAAATATAATGTACACATTTTCTAAAAATGATTAACAATACATATGGATACTAAGCTGTTAACTGCCATTCTAGGACAAAAAGTTAACCAACAATATCCAACAAAAAATAACCTTCAGTTAATAAGCACTTCGCCTTCTTGCACAAAATAAAGCAATTGGGAAGGCTGTGCTGCCCTGAATGCATAATTTTGTAGCAATACAATAAAAATACACAAAAAAAGCGCTATTCATTTCCTACGAAGTTATGAATTTATTGCTTCTTGGAGCACATGAAGGAAACGCTTTTCACTAAAAATATACATACCAAGAGACATACCATCATAATTTTTAAAAAGTTCAAAAAAAATTGGCCTCAAATCCAGCTAAAGCAATTATATGACAGGTCTAAGTCACTCAAGAATTGTGGAAATAGTTGGGTATGATTCAACAGAAATTTTGGACTTTGCTTAAACAAAGCTTGATTAATCCTTCGCAGGATGTGACTACAGGGAATTTTTAGAGATAATTGTTATATTTCTGGGAACTCCCCGTAGAGGTGTTACTTTTTCTAAACCTGTTGCAGAGCTCTACTCTCGAATAATGGATAAGGCTATTTACTGGAGTCAGGCTATTTTAATGAAAAAACAGTCCATTTTAGAAGAAATTGAGTTTTTGACTACATTTGTGGTTCATTTAAAAAAAAAAAAACAAACCACATGAAATTACTGTATTATGATTTTACATTCATTCCATACATTAGTTTATTTTATTTATAAAAATAAAACAAATAAATATTTGTTTATTTTTTACTACTTTTGTGGTTCATTTTTACTACACTTGTGATTAATTTTTACGTTATGGAAAATTCCCATGGAAAAAAAACTACGAAAGTTTAAAAATCGGAAATTTTGGTTTTACTTGTAAGCCACCATATTTTCATCAAGCAGTGATATGGAAATAACTTTTTTAATAGATTTTTCTGTCAAATCTGGTGACTTAATATTGTATAGGTTTGCATCTGATAGTTTATAACTGTGAGCAAAGAAATAAAATCAATGAAAAACTATTGTAAATTTCAAGTAATTTTTTTTATTTCCTGACTTATATATTTCATATTGTTCTGCCACAAATTTCATCAATATTTAAGTCAATTTTTTTTAACAACTTTCACATTTTTAGATTCTTTATTTTTTCGTTAGAGGTCCAATATGTTTAAAAAAAATTTGTTAATTCAGCTTTTAAAATTTTTGTTAAAATTTTCTTTTATAGTTTGTAGTTTTGGTTATGATCCTTGTTGTCCTTGTTGTTGTCAATATTTTCATAAAAACTGAAAACTAAAAACTTTAAAACATTATAAAAACTTATTTTTTTCAAACATTATACTTCATACTATGTTTCTTTATATGTTTATATATGATTATATATTTTTCTCTATTTCTTTTTTTTTAGGTTTATTATTATATCGTTGATTCACCACGTAATGAGGGCAAAGAATTTTTTGAAATCAATTTGCAAAGTGGTGAAATTTTTACAAAAACTGTATTTGATAGAGAGAAAAAAGGAGCCTATGCATTGGAAGTAGAAGCCCGAGATGGGGCACCATCAGCACGACCCAACAGCAATGGACAACCAAATTCAGGTTAGTAAAAGACCACAATTGCCTTAACATTTAATATACTGAGAAAAAAAAAAATTAAAGTATGAAAAATATCGTTGTTAAGCTCTATTTTTCTTCATTTTATATTTTGGGAATAAAAAAAAAATATGTTTTTACTCTTTTATCAAAAGCTTAAGTTAACGTTCTTTTCATTTATATATGGCCTTTAACATTTCAAGACTACTTAATGCAAGTTTGCCATTTCCTTCCAGTTAGTTTGGCTATTGCTTGTGTAAACATGATTTTTTTTTTGTGCAAACAAATTTCTTCGAATTTTTTTTTTCTTCATCTGGTATTATGCAAATTGTTTTCATGCAAAATGCATTTTTTATAGTTGGCCAGAAAAAAAAATATAATAATACAAAAATAGTGGAACATTTAGTTAACCAGCCACTGCGACAAAATATTTTAAAACAAATAATTCGTTAAAGCAGAAAAGTTTTCAATGTTACTTTTTTTTTCTTTTCTTGAATATTTTTTAAACATATTTTTCTTATATTTCTTTTAAGAAAACTATGTTAAGGCAGATTGTGCTTAACTAATAATATTAAAAGTTTTTTTTTTTTGTTATTGTTAAATAATGAAATCAAATCATTAGGAAATATAAAATTCATAAGAAAGTTCTAAATACATTTAATTATTTACATTTTAATGATAAAATGTACAATGCAGAAAGATATTTAAAGAAAATAAATAATTTTTAAACCTTAATTGGAGTACAATTCTTTTTTATTTAAGTATAATAAACTTACAAAACTTTTTCTTCTTCATGCTTTGATAGATAATACAAAAATTTTACGTTTTTTTTCTTTATATTAAAAACATATATTCTCTATAGAGCCTATAACCAGACATGGGCGGCGTCAATTACATTTAAAAATCATTCACTTGTGAAATTTGTCATATAATTAATAATTTCAGACCTACACTCAGACTTGTTGTTTAAGATTGCTTGGAACATTTTAAATTTTGTCAATTCCAGACATGGGACTTAATACCAATATTTGTGTATTTAATTACAGGCCAATTACATTTTTTGCTCTAATTACATGCAATTGTTTGTAATTGAGTAATTGCCCTGTAATTAAATACCCAAATGTTGTTACTAATCCCCATGTTTGGTATTCAAAATTTTACAAATTTTCTAAGGAAGCGTTTAAGCCTACAAGTGTGAGCATAGGTCTGAAATTATTAATATTATTTTAAATTTACACTAGTGAATGATTGTGAAATGTAATTGACGCCGCCCATGTCCGTCCATGTCCGCCTATAACCCATCTCCAACTCACGGTTTTAATTTTCAAAAAAATTCAAAAAATCCCAAAAGTATGTAAATTTTAAAATCCGTTGATATTGGATTTCGCTGATTCGAAAAGCGTTCGATTTTTACGATTGTCCTGTAATAGAAGGAGTCATTAAAAAAATTCAAATACCAAATCGGATCTCATTTGATATACAAATCTGTCCTACGTTTCACATTTCCATGAAAGTGAAATCAATACGACTTTTAGGTGCTTTGTCTTTCACATACCCATTTTTATTTTCGATTTACTTTCCTGTAGAAAGTAAAACGAAACCACTTTTTTCCTTACAGAAGTTTTTAAAAATCATAAGACTTTTTCGACATTTTTCGATTATTATTTCGAATTGTATACATTTATGGGGTTAAGAAAGCACCAAATTTCAATTTCAACTCTTTTAAAATATATTGGTATTCAAAAAGTTTGGAAACCTAGGACATGGGCGATAGAAAGATATTTATTTTTTTCCAAGTTTATCTTAATCCAGTAATATCCGATTAGATCCCTCAAATATATTACCGCATTAAATTATATCAAATTGGGGTATACAAAAATATTTAAGATCCTGATAGATTCCAAAATATCCCATGGGATGAATTTAGATCTACTTGGATCTACAAAAATATAAGGAATTTTTGGTGAATAGAATGAATTATTTTGAGATTAAATTAGAATTACTTATGTCCCATGGCATATATTATTTTTAATAAAAATTAAAAAAAAAAAAAAATAAAGAAGCATAATGTGGACATCTGCGAATATATAATTATATATGGAGTTATATATTGTAATATATAATTATGTCTTATACGCTTGGAACATATTAATGATGTTGGACCAGATATAATCATATCTCAAACTAAACTGTTAATCTTAATGTCATATATAATTATTAGAGTTAATTTTGAAAAACAGATTTTTGGATATTATCACTTTTTAGAAGGCTTTTGTATCAATAAAAATAGTGGCGTATTTTTTTTTAATTCCAACTCCTTCTCGTGCCTATAGGTGACCCAAATCGCGGATTTTGGGTCCCTTTTCCCATACAACAAAAACGGCTGAATATATGTATGTCAAATCTGACATCACTATTCGATTCTACATATCTTTATTTTTGTTCAGGCGCGAAATTTTACCAACAAGTTGTTCAGACTGTGGTCCAAAAAAGTAATTAAAAAAAAAAAAAAATAAGAGAATTTTTCTTTATATATACAATGAAAAAGTACTCCTATCTGAGAAAAATTGTGCAAACAACAACAACAACTCGTGTTTAGTTAAAAAGAAACATAATTTAAATTGTTTAGCTTTATCTGCTGTGGAAAGGAATATAATTAATTAGAATTGTTGTTAAATAGAAATTACAAAACCAATAAATTATTTTGTATTCACTAAAAAATTAAATTTTTAAACTTTAATAACTTCAATAACTTATGAACGGGTAACTACAAAATTAAAATTTTTGGACCATTTTTCTCAAATGTAAGTTTTTTTTCATTGTATATTAACAAAAAAAAAAAAAATTTTTCAATAAAAATGTTTTCTTCTTCTTCTTCCTGTAAAGAGACTAACTAAAGTAATATTCTACAGTAATTAATATAAAAATTAATTACGATTGTCGTTATCTGACGGTTGCAAAACACTTTCTAACATGAAATTTGAAGAAAACTTGCTTAACGGCGACTCAATCTCTAACCTACACTTGGTATCCAACTATTGTATGTGAATAAAGCGCATCATAAAACGTGATAATTATATAATTATTGTGCATTGGTATTAGTTAATTCTGTCTCTTCTGATCGAAACAATACTTGTGTGTACGTAGTGTGACCAAACTCCACTTTAGCTACAATCATCGCTGTGTCGACCGTGGCTCAACTGATTAAGAGGTGATATTACGATGCATAGCTTGATGCTAAGGTAGTGAGTTCAAATCACAGTACGACACCAAAAAATAAAAAGTTTTTCATATAGAGCAAATTAACAATATAAAATACTTTGTTCAATTAACACATAAATTAACCACTGACGAGTCCCAGGAGGGGGACGAAACTGCGGCAGTCTGGTGTATCCCTTGCGTCCGTAAAATTTTTCAATAAAAATGTTTTCTTCTTCTTCTTCCTGTAAAGAGACTAACTAAAATAAAAAAATATTTTAATTTTTTTTTGTTTTAAATTATTTTTTTGGACCACTCTACTTATGCATTCTGGTGCGTTCCAAAAACTAAAGAAAAGCTTACG
The DNA here is from genome assembly GCA_021234595.1 of Delia radicum. Lineage (NCBI taxonomy): Eukaryota > Metazoa > Arthropoda > Insecta > Diptera > Anthomyiidae > Delia > Delia radicum. The sequence continues at coordinate 64,359,891 of CM037854.1, read as the reverse complement.
GGCCTAAGTTTTCCCGTAGAATCGAATACTGAAGTCAGATTTGACATATATTTAGCCGTTTTTGTTGTATGGGAAAAGGGACCCAAAATCCGCGATTTGAGTCGCCTATAGACACGGGAAGGAGTTGGAATTAAAAAATAATAATACGCCATTATTTTTGTTGATATAAAAACCTTCTAAAAAGTGATAATATCCAGAAATCAAAATCAAAAAAAATTTGAAAACGAACTCTAATAATTATATATTGAATTGCATTATACATATATCATATAACACACAAACATATTTTTTTTAAGATAGCTTATATTATTATATCTGAAATTATATAGCTTATATGTTACCATATATAATTACGTTTGGTGTTTATATTAAAAACATATATTCTCTATATAGCCTGCATGTTCTCAATGCACCAGTTACACCAATGCACGCTGTTCTCTAGAGTTTTGACATCTTTAGTCTGTTGCACTATATATCCAGCGCCTTTCACCAGACCATGACTCTATAGGTTAGAATTGACCGGACAAGAGATTTGTACAACCATAATATTATTACAGGTTGTAATCCCTACGTTTTTGCAAACGTTTTCTTACTGGCATAAAAACAGTACATACATTTTTAACCCTTTTCTCAATGTTAAATTTCCAGTTTAATTTTGTATGAAGAATTATTCCCAGAAATTTTGCAGTCTGAGAGACGTTTAGAAGCTGTCCTCTGTGTGGAATATTTGTTTTCTTCGTAAAGAGTAGCAGCTCCGTTTTGCTCTGGTTTACTATATGACCACAGCCTGTGGCCCAGGAGTTGACCACACCCAGAGCACTCTCCATGATTTCACTAATCACTGAAACAAACGGACCTGTCACTAAAACGACAACTTCATCCGCATATGCAACTACTTTTATCCCCTTTTCGCTCAGATTTTCCAATAACATATTCATAACCTCTATCCATAAAAGAGACGATAGAAGGCGATAATGGGTTTCTACACTGGGATACAATATTTTTATTTTTAAGCGAAAAAGTTGATATGTGTTGAAGAAATTTCAGTCTTGACTACTATTTTTGTTCATTTAAAAAAACAAACCACATAAAGTTACTGTATTACGAATTAAAATTCAATTTATCATTTTTTTGTTTTTATTTAAAAAAAAAAAACAAAACAAATAAACGAATGTCAATTTTCTACTACATTCGTGGTTCATTTTATCAGCACTAAAAAAAAATAACATATGTATTTAATGAAATGTAAAAAAATATCTGACCTGTCCAAAATTTTAACAGATCAAAGCAGATCTTATAGCAAATGTGATCAGTTCTAATTAGATCTCAAAAATTGGGATAAATTTGAGATATAAATAGATCTGATAAAATTTGCGCAGATTTAATATTTTTTGATAATTTATCTGCAGAGTAACTGCCGTCTTCGTATTTGTCTTGTGATAAGATACGGACATATAGAAATAGCAATTTCTATTATTGCATTTAAATGCATATTTACAAAATTTTGGTTGATGGATGTAAAAAAAAAACTACCGTTGTTAAACTTTATTTAAAATATGTTTTATTATTATTTTACCTTTTTTCTATTTTACAAAAAAGGACATATTTTTACATTTCAAGAGCAATTTATAGTACATACAAAAAGTTAATGTACATTTTTGAATTTTTGAAAATTTTAAAAATATACAAAGTTAATGAAAATTTTTAAAGTTTTAAAAATTTAAAAAATAAACAAAATAACAACCACAATAAACATAAGTCTGTTCGAGTACTTTTCCAGTAAAAGCCAGTAAAAATTACTCAGTAACAAAATTACACAGAGTAAGACAAATTTACATAAAAAATAAGCGAACGGAAAATTTGTAAAAATTGGTAAAGTAGATAAACAGGTGATTTTAAATGTTAAATATTAAAAAAAAATCAACTTTTCATTATGGAAAAGGCAAAAGTTAATTGAAATTGTCGACCAGAAATAATATAAAGTGTTTTTTCATCTTCTTTCATAGTTAATTCTTTAATATTTTTCACTTTAAATCCATAAACAATTATAATATAATTTAATATTTGTTTTTGTTTATTAAAAATACAAGAATACTTTTTCATTCACATGTTTTTCTTTTTCTTACAAATTTATCCAGTAAACACTTGTAAGTTCTTTGGCATCAGACTGTCACTTTAGAATCTGTTTTTACTATTTTTTACTGAGTATTTGTGTAAACGAACACCTTCCAGTAAAAACTTGTACTAATTTCTTAAAATGTTTGTGTTATCGATTAACCTTAATTAAAAAGAAAATTTTAAATGCATTTATAGTAATTAAATGTGCTAAAGTCCCAAAACTTATTTAACAAATTGTGAAAAGCAATCTGATGTAGGCGTGTCCCTATCCGGATTTCATTCCTGCCCAAGGAAATCTTCAGGGGACTTTGTTATTAGAATTTCTAGAGATATTTGTTATGTTAAATCACAAACTCAATGAGAATTTCTTGTCCTCGTCTAGGAGCGAGATTCAAAATTTAAAATATCAAAGAAAAAACAAAAACAACAACAAAAAATTGTCACAATTGGCTTTGTCATCTTCCAAATACCACTCTGTTTTTTTGACAGACCTAGCAATGTAGTGACGTTTATTCAAGTAAATCAACAATAGAAAATCATATGTTTTCTATTAGTGTCAGTTACATTTAAATTTTATGTATATTAGAGCGACTCAACTTGCAGGGAAGAGAAAAAAGTAATTTTGTTTCTCATCTGAAAATAAAGCTTGATATGTTTTATGATAATTCCCAAAATTTTTTGGTTCTATCGTGGACCATCCGTGAGCTGGACCATTTTTAAATAAGGCCTTTTTTGAGTTTTTCGAATTTTTTTGTACTTTGGTCCAAGACGACATAAATAAAATTTGGTATCATCGAAAAGAGGTTTTGAAGCAGCATCCAATGGTAGGCAATATGGTTATCAATTTTTTTCATTTTTCAATTATAATAATCTAGTGATAAGCAAAATATCTGTTTTCAAATCTAGGATGCTGTGAGATATATTTAAGTTTTCAAATATTAGTTTTTTAGTTAAAAACATATTAATCTATTAATGATATGTGCACCATAAATTTATAATATTAGAAAAGCAGAACATTATTTCGAAATACGTAGAATTTTTATGAAAACCCGAAACGAAAATATGTATTCAGTTAAATATTTCAATTAGTAGGTCGCAAGTGGTCATTATACCATTGGATGCTGCTTCAAAACCTCTTTTCGATGATACCAAATTTTATTTATGTCGTCTTGGAAAAACTGAAAAAATACCTTTTTCAAAAATGGTCAAGCCCACGGATGGTCAACGCTAGAAGCAAAATATTTTGGGAATCATCATAAAACATATCACGCTTTATTTTCAGATGGGTAACAAAATCACTTTTTTTTTTTTTGAGTCGCTATAATGTATATATGTATGTATATAAAATAAAAACAAAAAAAAAAAAAAGAAACCCATCACAAAATGTTAGCAATTTTTTTACCGTATTATGTGCATTATTAGATCAGTTTTGGCGCTTTTAAAAACAACACTAAGGGCTTAGATCTGGTACCAGATCTGGACAAGGAGATCATGACATCTTTTTAGGTATGAACAGATCTGCCACCATATGTGATCCTACATGACCAGATCTGCTCATATCTGGGCCTGAAAATTTTCAAATTTCCTGATCCATTCAGACATGAACAGCTCTGGTACTAGATCTGCTCAGATCTGGCCATAAAGAACATCACAAATGCTTTATAATTTTTCGTTTATAATACGGCTGGGAAACCTGGCTAATTCAGCAAAGAAGGATTCTTCATTTACCGTCACATTTAAAAGATACAATGGCCATGAGAGACCTAAGCCCCGTAAAGGAAAACCTGCGCTGCCCGAACCGGAAGAATATACGTGTTTAATAAAATCAAAATCAAAAATTATTTCTACCGTTGTTAAACATGAAGATGTTCCCAACATTATGACAATGTTTGCTCAATTTATGAAAAGTAATTTGGATGGTTTGAAACGTGATAAAATTCTAAACCTTTAATTTATTTTTATTGTTTTACTTTAAAACTAGCATTTAATGTTAATTTTTTTAATTTACTACAAACATGCAATAAGAAACAAAATTATATAAAAAAAAAACTGGCATTTGTTTAAAAATAATTCAAAAACAAAAACATATATGATCAGATTTGGCACTAGATCTTATTATATGCAATCATATCTAATTAGATACAATCAGATTATTTTAGATTTGATCAGATCAAATACTTTTAACCTGGGGTAATTCACCCTTTTTAAGGGAAATTTCATTTGTTTTCAACTATAGTTGCAGTTGTCCTTACCTACATAATATTCTAAGTGTATTTCTGGTAACCAGATTCGCGCCCTTGGTCTCCGTGGTATACACTAGCAGGAATAAGTTTGTTCCTCAAAACTTCCCATGCTTCGCTAACCTTAGCTTCACATTTGCTAAGGAAATCCATTGACAATTGGTCCTAATATCAGAACACCCCACATCCCATGATTACCACGGAGGAGTCGAAGCAGGGCAAGGGACCACCAGGATTTACGAGAAGTTAATTCATTAAAATTTCAGACACTCTTAACTCGATCTCCACCCCAGAAGCCGCTTACTTTTTGTAGTTTGGGCTATTTGCGTCGACAAGATTTAAAGACAGGTCATTATTGACCACTTCTGCGTAAGACTTTAGAACGGTTTGCTTGGTTTCTGAATTTTTACGTTATGCACACAGAAAAAAAATTTAGCTATTTGCGAACTGAAATTCGGTAACTATGACTCTAATTCGGTTATAAAGAATTTCAGACAGTTGGCACAACTTTATATTAGTTTTCACAACAAAGTTCGGTTAATTCAACAGAATTTTAGTTGTAACACCGAAAATTTTCAGAAATCGAATGTAGTTATCATTGTACTAACTGAATTTATAAGTTGTCACCATTAATATACACTTTTAAATTCGGTTGGCACTTTATTTCTCTGTGTGTGCAGATGAAATGTCTTAATCCTGAGACCTATTAGCTTCCTCTTAATTAAAAAAACTTCAGAATTAAAAACTTCTGATGTTAGTTTCAACAGATGACGAAAATTTCTGAAAGAACTCATATCTCCTGCCTTCTTTAACCGTTAGCTACAATTTATTTTATCAATAAAAACTGGCTCTATTGAAAATCTATTTAATATTTAAAAAGGGTTAACTTAAAAAATCATTGAATACATAAATTTGTCGCCAATTTATCTACCAATTTTAGAACGTTTTCAAAAAACATTAGATTTGTGGTGCTTTGGCCTTAAGATATAAAACATTCAAAATATTTTAAAAACATTTTAATTCTCAATTTTTTTTTTTTTTTGTTTTGTTTAAGTTAACCAATATGATGACATTTTATTTTCATTTCAATAAACACATATTTAAAAAAAAAAAAAAAAAAAAACAACATTTTAATTTGTATTTTTTCATTGAAAGCAACCAGTTTTATATATTTGTTCCCCAATCTATGTGTAGTTTACTTAGTTTTCATTTGTTTATTTTAACATTTTGTTGTTACAGTTTTAACCTTGAAATAATAGACAATTTATAAAATAAAAAATTGCAAGTACAACATGTTAGATAGCTTGTTTTAGTATCAAACACTAGGAGGTAAAAGTATGCAGATATTTGTTAAAAATAAAGAAATTTTCAAATTTGTTTTGAATTACAGATTATATTATTATCGAATACAATTTACAACAAAATGTATGCTCTTTATACAATTGCTCTATAACCACCAGGACGTATACGTTATAAAATAAATTTCTAGTTACATATTTATCATACGCCATATATTCCCTATATAAATATAATTAATATTAATCATACGCATTGGGGGTGTTACTACTATGCAATTTTAATATAACATTAAACAGTTCTAGTTAAAGAGTTTATTTCTTTATTTTCAACACTTTTTAATCATAGTGTTTTTATTTTTTTATGTTTTCCAGTGTATAGTAAATTAAAAACTCATCTAAATAATACAACTAGTACATAGAATTGATAGTTAAAGCCTCAAAACAACTTCCCAGTCACTACAGGACTAACGCGCGTTACCATTAAAAATGTTGCGATGCTATTGTTTAGTATAACAGTTTGAGTGTGTGTTAGTGCGCTAGTGAGTGAATATGTGCTTATATATTTGAGAGCATATAATAGCAATTGTGTACGTGTAGTATTGTAGAATATCTCGTGTATTTGTGCAAATAAATGACACAGCAATTGTTTGAATGATATTCTGTTTCTGTTTCTATTTTTTTTTTTAATGTTCACAACTACATTTACATACTGCTTGTATAAACTACAACTGTTAGTACTACTACAACTACTACAACTACAAGCCTACCAATCAAATGTATGTCCTTGGATAAATTTTCATTTTCAATTTGCACGACAAATTGATTATTTTCATTGGCTTATATATATATTATTTTAGTTTTATATTATTTTTTGTGCTCTATTATATTTGTTCAGTCTATTTTTTATTTGTATTTCAGTTATTTTATTTTTCAATTATTTGCAAGAATGATTATTTGAAGTAGTATGTACAAAAGCTGACATTATGCTAAAAAAAAAATATTTAATTATTGGCGAAAAAGTAGACAAATTAGAACTTTAAATTAAATAGGTTTGTCATAAAACAGAGAATAATTCCCAATAGCAAATAAGATTGTATTACCTTTAAAATTAGCACAATCTTAGAAGGGGTAATTTTGACGTCTTTGGGTAAAATCTGTGTGATTCTTGTGTTAAGTACACATACATAAAGAACAGTGATGCATAAATTAATAAATAAAAAAGCGAACTCTGAAAAAATTTAAAATTTTACAGAATGAAATGAAAGGGTCAAATAATAAATTTGAAAACAAAAACTCTATAGATTATTTGTTAGGGACAATATCCTAATGAAGAAATATAGAGTATATGGCCTCGAACTTGAATAATTTTCATTTTCATTGCACAATTAAAGGTCGAAAAAACATAATTTTTATTTTTAATAAAAATTATAACAAACTTGTGATTTTACAGAATATTTAAAAAAAATGTAGTCTTGAACATTCACTAGAACAAACCATTCCTAACAAATAAACATATACCCCTTTCATACATTGGATAGATCTTAAAAATACCTTTAGTTTGATATCCATTTTTGTATAGTTTCCTAGAAAGAAATGCGAAGAAACCGCAACAAATAAAACTGGACCCATTTTTGACCCCACATTAACCCCTAAAATTAAGATAAGGATGATAAGGAATTGCGTTTTTCATTTGTTAAGTACCATTTATCACATTAAGTTTAATCACATGAATTAAAAAAAAGTCCATAAAGTTAGCAAACAAGTTAGTTGAGTCAGCAACATTTTTGCTGGGAAGATCCTTGCAGAAAAATTGCTAATATCTGCAAATATGTTTTGCTGAAAATTAGTTAATTCAGCAAACTGTGTGCAATGCAAATGAAAATCGACTTGTTGCTATCAACAAATGTCTATATGATGTGAAAATAACACTGTACTAAAATACATTATAAAATTTGCCCTTTGGCGATGTCTCAACATAAAACGCAAAAGTTGTCAACACTGAACGTAAAAACCATATGTCAATCTGGTAACATTGTGAAATAGAGACGGATGAGATTAGAAAAATAAACAAAAATCTAAAAATAGAATATTTGTGTTGTTAGTGTTGTTACTTCTGTGTATAATATACAATAACAGAAAAGCTAATAGGAAAGAAAACTGCATTTTAACTGCATTACATTCGAGGCCATACTTGGGAGTGATGGCTAAACGGTCATGACTTGGTGTTGTTACGTTCGTAATGTAAGAAGAACGCAGGTTTGATTCTTACAGCATTCTTAAAGTTTTAGGGAAAAACATTTATTCTTCTTCTTAGCCTCAACATATCTAATTATTATTAGTATCTAATTATTATTAGTATCTTTTTTTGCAGGTGCCTAGTAGATAAAAAAAGCTAAAAAACTTAGTATAACATTTTTTTTTTTACTTTAGTTAATATATTTTGCTGAAATTTAATCTATATTATTTTTTTTTGAGATTGTTTTAAATACATAGAAATACATAAAATGTCAAAACTTCCACATCGTTAACATGATGACATTTTCAGAAAAGTTAAACAAATTAAAGCAATAGCATTTTTTTGTAAGCCTTATAATTGTTGTGTTTATTAGTATCTTTTTCTTTTCTCTTTACTTCATCTATGCATATATATATATATTACGTCTTTGTATTTGTTCTTCCTGCTATGGATTTGATTTGGTAGCATCTAAAACTAGTTAAACATTTGTTCAGAATTAGTTTTTTCTAGTACAACCGTTTAACTAAATTTTATGCTCAAAACTCAATTTCAGCAAAAAAAAAAAAAAAATGCTGTAGGTTAGTTAAATATTTTTAATAAGCGACTAACAAAAATTTCAACTAAATTTTTTTTTGTGAGTGTATAAAAATGTTTGTTTTCCCAAGTATTTTATCCCTGTGTACAAATAATATAATTCTCGTAAATTAAAGACAAGTTTTCAAGCAAAAGCAAATTAATTTTTAACTTCACTTTTAAACCGTTAAACTTCAGATTGGACAGCCAAAAAATGTGTCTCTTTTTTATGGTTTCTCTACAACATATCCAGGGTTCATTGAATTCAGGTCGGGCTACCGTCGGTATTAGAATCACTTCCCATCCCGGAATTTTAACTGTTTGACGGACCATGATTCCGCATACAACGCCACTAATGTAATTCATTAAAAAATATGCTTTTCTATATTCTACTCATGTTACTTTTTTCCGAAAATTTACATATTCTCTCCCTTCCGTTTACGCTTCTATAATTCTAATCTATTTACCTTTTAATCCAAACTAAATTCTCTAATGCAACAGTTACGCCTAAAAGTCATTAAAACTATTCGTATTCACATACCAATACCACTAAAACCATTAAAAATTTAAAACCCCATGTTATAAAACCGCATACCGACTAACAAAAAAAAAAAAAAACTACTACAATTGTTTTAAGTATGAATTTTTTACAATGAAACAAACATTGATATTATTTTAACATAAAATGACATTTAAATGTATTAGTGTTAGAATTGGTAACGGAAAATATTTGAAAATGGTAAAACAAATACATACATAATGTGAATAATACCACTTGAGTATGTTAATATCAAACAAGCTTTTGATTGAAATTTGGCAAACGAAAATTTTATTATTGATTCAACGCTCCACTGAAAATACACCAAAAATACACTCAAATTTACATAAACTTGTGTCTTTTTTTCTGTCAACGAATATTATTTATTCATTTATCACGGTGCGCCTGAGTCTGCTTAAATAAAATTTGCATGTTACTCTAATCTGAAAACGGATTCTGTTTCTAGATGGTCTAAAAACTGTTTTAAAATGAAAACGGAAAAAATCTAGCTGGCGCTTTTTTTCACTGCCAATCAAAACTATTAAAATTTTCTATATTTGGCCTGTCCTTTAGTTTAGGGACACCTCACCGATTTTGATACAAGATTAAGGAACGATTCAGATATTTGAGCTGAGTTGAGAATTCTATTTTTTTTTTTGTCAAACGCCCCCTTTTGAATGCGCCAGGCTAACTTTTTTAGGTTTAAGTTTTTTCAAAAATTATTTTTTAATTTTATAGTAAAAATTAAAAATTAAAAAATAAAAAAAATATATCATACGAAAGAAGATTTTATAAGCTTTCCAATGAGATGTAATTTGTCATGCGCAGATAAGTATTTTTTTAAAAAAATTTGAACTTAAAAAATGTAACTCTTAAGTCTGAAGAAGCAGAATCCTAAATTTAGTATTAAAATAGGTGAGGTGCCCCTAAACTAAAGCCATGACAAATTTAGAAAATTTTGGTTGGCCGCCAAAAAAAAAAACGCTTCACCTGGATTTTTTTCGTTTTCGATGGAAGACCATCTAGAAACAGTAATACACAGATTTTATTTAAATCGACTCAGACGCACCGTGTTGTATGATTATGTTAAAAACTCAATAAGGTAAAATTTAAGAGATAGTGAATATGTAATTTTGAATAATTTGTAAATAGTAAATGTTTTGGTCTCTATAGAATTTAATTTTTAACTTAACCCGAAACATCCTAAAAGTTTTATTTTGTTGCATTTTGAAAAGATATTTTTCATATAACTCATTCCATATAAAACCATCAATAAATATCGTATTTTCGACCTCTACCCCTTCAATTTTAACCAAACTTGGTATGGAAGGCAAGTGTCATATAGATATGTTATCGTACAAGTTGTGGGTTGTTAACTCTAACGGTTGTGAAAATATGAAAAAAAAATTTAAAATTTAACAAAAGTAGTCGTACTTAATCGACTACTTTTGTTATCATATCATTTTGACGGTTAAAGCTACGTGACTCAAGGACACCTAATTTTAAAGCCACTGTTATCGTGATTTAAATAAAATAAGCAAACAAATTATTTTTTCAAGGTAAAATGCATTTTTTTTTTAACCCGATGTTTAAACGGCTGTATTTCAAAAAAACTGGGATTTTAAATTATTCAAAAAAAATATATGTTAATTAGTATTTATTCCACTATGACAATTATGGATACAAACATAAAATATATAAATATATAAAAAATATATATAATTTATTAAAAAAAAAAAAAATAAAAATTAAGTTTTCTTAATTGATACCTAATTGATTCCTCATTTTACTGGTTCACAAACAGAATTGAATTCGGGACTATAAAATGCATTGTTATTCAAAATCCGTGGTTCAAATCGCTGCATTTCAAAAAACTGGATTTCTAAAATTTTTAAAAAAATATATGTTAATTTTAAATTAGTCTTCTCTTACCCAATCCCTATATGGTACTTCTGCATGTTTCTGAGTTATCAGCTTTTTAGTTAATTTTTTTAAATTTCTATTCACAACTCTGTATACCGTAAGAACTGCACATAGGGATTTGGACACGGCATAGGGAAGTAATTTATAATTAACATATATTTTTTTTTAAAAATTTTAAAAACCTGTGTTTTGAAATGCAGCTTTTGGAACCGCAGTTTTAGAAAACAATGCATTTTGCTGTGGATAAGTGTATAATTTGTGTGCAATAGTAAAGCCACAACTAAAGTAGCATTAGTGAGCCCCGGTAGGCTATTTGGTAGCGTGCTGGCTTATGAGTGCGGTGGTCGTGGGTTCGATTCCCACCAGAGGCATTGATCTGTTTTCGCTACAACGCGCCGAAGGCCATAGTAGCTAGTGGTCGGTTAGGGTAATAGTATATAATTTGTAATTATATGATTATTAATTAATAAAAAAAAAAAGTAGCATTATAGTTAGGTATAGATGACTCTTGTAGCTTAAGCCATTATAAATGGAATATTTTGTGCGACTAATTTATTAAAATTTTCGAATTTTTTCAGATTTTGAAACGTGATTTTTTAAGATTCACTTGATTAGCTGTCCTACATTTGGAAGGGGATATAGTTATATGATGTACATATTATATACCAAGTTTGGTTGAAATCAGAAGGAGTGGATTAAATCGAGTGATATATTCAGTCATAGACTTTAATAATGACCTAAGTATAAAAAACTGCAATCCCTTTTCTGATACTGAATCCAGGGCGGTTACAATTTCCTGTTACTATATGGTAACTATGTGAGGGTTAGGGAATTTTTTTGTATTTTTTGCAGCAAAACATATTATATTATTATCAAATTAGTATTTTTGATAAATTATTGTGAATTATGTTTAAAAATACAAAACTAAATGAATTTTGTAAAACAAATGTCATTAAAACAAATGTCACAGAACACAGTATTGGACGTATAAATAGCACATAGTAAATATTTTTGGCTAATTTGAACCTAGGTCGTAACGTTACTTAAAAATAAAATGTAATATGTGTAAAGTGTTCAAAACCGTAACTAAAAACCGGTTAACAGTTTTTTTTTGTTTTCAAAACCGGAACCGTGTTCGAATATTTTGCATTTTCGAATATTCGAGAAATCGGAGTTTTGGGTAGAACTTATGTACTACCAAGTAAAAACCTGTTACTTTAATATAGAATATAGAAAATAATTTTGCTTTCGTCTAAAGTTAAATGTACTAAAAAATCAAATAGAAAATTTTTTATTTATTTTATTTATTTGTTTTATTTTGGTGTTCCATACACAAGACTAAAAGTCTTATATTGCAGTACAGAACAGAGTATTTGAAAAAAGGAAAGATTTTAATGTAATTAAATAAGGAATAACTTAAAAACTAAATTACAAAAGATCACAAAGACACTCAACAGTATCATTTGTTCTAAGAACGTGTTTAAATTAAGGACGGCCATTTTCATAAGAAAGAAGATGATGTGTTATATCTTATCCTTATTTCCATTGGCAAAATCGAGAGTTATATAGTTTAATATACTTTTTTTTTTACTTGGGTCGTTAACAAAAGTACAGCAACAAATAAATTTCAAAAAAAAAAATTAAGTCATTTTGAAATATTCGAGTTGTGTTTTTAAATGAATAACACTTTGTTTCAGTAATTTTTTCCAGTTTTATTTTAACCAGTTTTAATACATTTACATTTACATTTAAATATCACTTTTTTTTTTGCATTTTCAAAAATTGACTAAGTTATAAGGTTATGTTGCTTTTACAATCAATTAGCTACTGCCCTAAAAATGAGTCCAGTGAAAATTTTCAGGTCTACTTTATAAAACCCTTGTTTATTTATAAAGGTATTTTTATTACATTAAGGACAGGCACCCCAAACGTACATGTATATTTTGTGTTACCATATGATAAACACAGGGTGTTATGGGTTAAATTGAAAATTGAATCACAAAATTAAAATTGACATTTTCAAACATATAGAATTTTTTACAGAGAACATTTTGTTGGACAAAAATTAAAGAAATGTTTCAGTTAATCAATGAAACTTTTCTCCTTAAATAGAGGAGAATATTCTTCAAATTAATGAAAACCTCCATACTTTTTTAAAACCAGGTTTTAATGAAACTTCTTCATTGGGTGAATGAAACTATTAATAAATGAAATTATGGTTTTTATACAATTTCATAAAAACTTTAATGAAAAGTTGTGTAAATTACATTCCAGTGCTAATGGTGTTATGTAAAAATTCATTAATATCATGCAGATATTGCTCTTAGTTAATATTTTCGCAATTTACAATAAACCTCCACTGCGTATACTTTATAATTATTTTTTTGATTTATATTAATCATACGTTTAGTACTAACAATACCAGTTTATTTACATATTAATCATACGTATTAAATCTTTTTATATTATATGTATATATTCTCACACATTTTTTATGATTAAATTTTAACACTTCTTTTATATCTTTTCTTTACAGGTATGTTATGATTTATTTATCTCATTAACATTTAAGTAAGTACTTCTTACACTTATATTTAACATAAAATCTTAGATTACTTTTCATAAACCTTAATGTTAATGGCAATATTCATTGTCAAGAGCTCTCAACACTTACAATCCACAAATACTCTTTTATTAGCAGAATTGAGTCATATTTCGAATTTAATGTTAATGTTGTACTCAAAACAAAAACCAAAACTAGTATACAGAGAGATAAAAATATTTCTCAATTATATCTAAAGTTGACAAAATATGTTGAGTGTTTTACACGAAGTTATTTTCGAATGCTTAAGGAGGTGATGTTAACTTTTACATTTAAGTTGACTACATATGTTAAGTGTTTTACTCGAAGTTATTTTCGAATGCTTAAGGAGGTTATGTTAAGTTTTAACTTTAAGTTGACAATATAATATAAGAGTTTTACACGAAATTCTTTTCGAATATTAAAGGAGGTGACGTTGATTTTTTAGATAACAGAAATGTTAACTTAGGGGAAATATTTAATACATGACCTACATACATATATTATTTCTAGTTTAAAGTACCTTTCATTGTTAATTTAACATTTTCTCAGATATTTCGAAATATGTTAATAAAGAGATTAAAAATGAAAAGGAGAAATGTGCGGCTTGCGAATTTAGATAGTTTTAGTCGAAATGTAATTTATTTAGAAGAACAAAAGTTAAATGACCTGTATGTTTATGTAGTACTTTTTACTTGTATTAACACTTATAACAATTTTTTAATAATAATAAAAATTAATATACATATATGAAGAAAATAGAAAATATTTCTAACTGGCCAAATTTGTCCCATTAACTCATAATGTTCCATTTTAAAGTATTGTATTTTAAAGTGGGTGGATAAAGTTATTGCAGTGGTTTTAAAAACATCCTGATTAAAACTAACTGATATGGTATCACATAGCATTTGATATGTTTCCACATCTAATTTGATATGATTTGCTCACGAAATTGGTTCTATAAATTTGTATAAACCAAGATAAGTTACGTTAAATTGATATAAACTTTTCTTTGTCAGACGCAAATATTTAAAAAAAATATAACTCACTTCCATATATGTTTGTGATGTTTGCATTCCCTTATTGGTGGGCTGCCATCAACTTGATATACCCATGTCATAACAATACAAGGTAAAGGCTTAAGGGAGAAATAGGTTCTTTTTATTTGATTTTGAATGGTTTATGGTAATTTTTTCTTTGAATTTTTGACATTTTGTTTTTAAAAATGAGAGAACATTATTTTAATAACTCTACCAGGTATTGTTTTGCCATAGGTATGTATACCTCAAACCGTATAAATATAAATTTTTTTTTTAAATACCGTTCTCAAAACTTATTTCCATTAAACGTCACACAACCTCTATAGATAAAATTGCGAAGGTTTGAAAATAGTAAAATTTTTGTTTCACTTATAGTCACCATACAACTTTTCACCATGCTGGAAAATTTCGTTGAATATATCTCCCAAGTCCAGTGGCTCCATTTTGTATTGGTTTGAATTCGTAAATTACTTACTACATACTTATGAACAAAATATAAAATAAATTAAAAACTCTTATAAGATCGTTGTATTTTTTTAGTTTTTCAACATTTAAATGGCCATCAATTCTTTAGGTGCAAATTTTACAATGCGAAACTTTGCATGTCTTAATTTTTAAGTATAGTCTACCGGACAATGTTCATCGTTTCTCTCAATTAAAAAAGTTTCAACAGCTATCGAAAATTTGTAAAATTACTCATATATGGATCGTAATTTTGGTCTCATCTCGTATTGTTGTATTAAATTGTATACAACTTGATGCACAAAGGTATAATGTCCACCACTGCTTCGTTTAATTTTCTGCAAGAACAAATTTAACCTAAAGATATTGAAATATATAACAATTTCCTACATAAATTTACTAATCAAGTAAAAACTCTATAGTCTGAACAAGAATGTTCTTAAATATAGAATATATGAAACATAAGATGATACCGTTTATTTCTCGATTTATTAGAACTAATTAACATCTATTGATACAATATAGGAAATGAATAAATTAGGACGAAATAAAATTTCACACATTTTGCCATTTCTTATAAATTTTTTTTAAAAAATTGCAATTTCTGTTCCAATTTTGAACATTTTTAAATTTAACCCACAAAACTTGTTCTTAAAAAAATTGTTAAGAAATCCAACAAAAAGATTACACAAACTTTGAAATTGTTTTTAAAGTTTTAATAATTTGTTGATAATGTCAATAAATTTAGTGCTCTCTCGGTGTTCGTTGTAAACAGATTTTACCAACTAAAGTAGAAAGCAATATCAACCTTTTTCAGCAAAAAAAGTAGGCATTAATCTTTTAATCATTGACAAATCCGACTTTGCCAGTACTGTTTTACAAAATTTATTACCGTCTATAGAAAAAAGTACTGGAAAACCATAGTTTAAGTGAGCTTCGTCGGAGTTTACAGAAAGTACTTTGCCATCACCTTTTAAACAAAATTAACGACTGTATATGAATAACTACTGCTAGCAATATTTAATGTGTACAATTATTTTAGAAATTTCTTTAAATATCAAACATTAAATGCATCGGAAAAATTGTTAAAATACGTCGTAGGGTGCTATGTATTTATACAAAATTTAATATAAAATATCAAAGATAATTTTGGAAAAATTCCTTTTATTTTCGAATCCCTCTGAATCCCAACTTAAACTTTGTACACTGATAATAATCCATGCGTAAAAATACATAAATTTGTCAAAATAACCAAAAGTTTTGTAAAATAAACGAAAATGTGTTCATTTTACAAAAGATTTCGTTGTTTTGACATTTTTTTCGTGTCTAAAGAAGAGGATTTTATTTTTAAAATAACACCAAATTTTTAATTTTTTATTGACGTTTTTAAAAGTTTATTTCTTACACGTTTGTTAAAAACCTACAACTTTGAACAGCGCCTTAACGCGAACTAAATCGAATTTTGGAAAAAGAAAAAATACGTAGCAAGCGCAATGAAATTTTAAAGAACTTTATCTAAAATGTGTGTCTAAAGTTTTTAAAACCTCTAAATGTGAGATGTTGTCATTGGAATATCTAGTTTTAATAATAATTTATTTTTTTGAATTCATAAAATTTATTAGAATAAAACAAAAAAAGTATAATTTTAAACTGCCTTGTAATACCAATAATATCGACATGATTATAGGGACATTTTAAAAATGACTACATAAAAAAGATATTTCAAATATTACTTACCTCCTTAGATTTTAGTAAAACTTGGCATAAACATTCCCCTAGTTAATATGGTGCGTAAATATTTTTTGTTTTTGCAAAATTCGTTATAGTTCGCGTTTAATCGCTGCTCAAATTTGGATTTTTTTTAACAAATATGTATGAAATATGCAATGTTTGAATTATCATCTTTTGAACGCGTCAAGAGCAAATTAAAAAGTTGATGTCATTTTAAAGCTTAAATTTTCTTCTTTAAACAGTGTTGTACAAATTTTAACTTTTATTTCAAATAGGATAACCAAATTGAAAAAATGTCCTTAATTTGCGAATATCTCAAAACACCCACAATAGATTTTTGAGAAATTTATTTTGTAATTAACACAAAGTATCACAACATATACAAAGTTCAAGTTGAGAATCAGAGGTGTACAAAAATAAACGGACTTTTTCCAAAAGTATCTTTGGTATTTAATATACAGTTTTACATATAGATATGGAAAACCCATATGCATGTTAAAAAGGAGACCAAATGTACACTCAGCGAACTTCTGCTGTAAATATTTGCAGTTGTTTGACATGTAATACAATATATTTTTATTTTTAAGTGAAAACACAGTAATTTATAGAAGTAATTTCAGTTTTGACCACACTGAGGGAACTTCTGCTTTAAACATATTTAGTTGTTTGGGTTGTAATACAGTTTATTTATTTTTAATGTAAATATCAGTTATTTGTAGAACAAATTAAATTTTTTACCAACTGAACTACAATTCATTAAAAAAAAAAACAACCCACATCAAATGACTGTTTTATAATTTTACATTAATTTTTTACAATAGTTTTTTGTTATTTAAAAAAATTAAAAAAAAATAAATGTTTGTTTGTTTTTATAGTAACATATGGTTCATTTTTACTACAATTGTGATTTATTTTTTGAACAGTAAGAAACAAATGACAATGTTAGTTGAATTTACTGCAAAGTAAGTCGTCCTTTATTCAAGTGAAATTTCATTTGTTTTTAACTACATTTGCAATGGTCTTTCCCTACATAGTATTAAAATTAAAATGTAGTTAAAATGCTTTCTCAGATTTTTGTTGTCGCATCCTATGTCCTTTTAAAGCTAAATTTTTGAAACAAATTATGAAAATATGGAAATTAAATGGAAGATCATAATCTCTGTTATTTGTCACAAATAACAGACAGTTATTTATCACAAAAATGTTTAAAATATCATTTTAAAAATTTCTACCCTTCAATATCCTTGATTGCTTTAAATAAGTTCGTCGAAATAAAAAACGCATGTAACAGGTTTGATTATACTGTAACACATTTTCAGCCTTCTAGCTTTCTTACACAAATAATATATTTGACAAATATTTGGGAACCTTATTGTAAAAACTTGATAAGCCGCATATATAGTTTTATGAATTTTCGCTGTTTTCTAGACAATCATGGATTAATATTTGATAAACGACTTATTGCAAGTACCTAGAGAATAAATGTCCTGCAAAAGTCATATTTTTTTGTATTTTTTGACCTTTAAAAGGCATAAAACAAACTAAAAATAAAATGTAGCTTATAAAATGTTTACAATAAGCCCTTCATGTAAATTAGCCCTGTGAAAACAAAAATCAAACAAATAAAATTTAATATAATATATAAAAATTTTATTTTTATTAGATGGTTATTTTAAAACTTTGTTATTGCTACGCTAATAAAGCTAGAAGGCTAAAATTTGAATATATCTGAAATACATAAAGTCAATCCTTTGGGATTATTTTTTTCTTTTGACGAACTTATATAAAACAATCAAGGATATTGAACATGAATTTTTTAAAAGTACATTTTTAAAATTTTTGGTCCTGAAATATTACGACAAATAAATTTGTGGAGTAGCACAGATTATTATCTTCCAACTGATATCAATATTGGCATCATTTAAAGAGTACAAATATTTAATTAATTTACAAAATATTGAGATTTGTCGTAGTGTGCTATGTGAATAAGAAAAATTTTATATTAAATATCGAAGATACTTTCGGAAAAATTCCGTTCATTTTGAAACAGCTCTGATTGCCAACTTGAAATTTTAATAAGTTGTAATGAATACTTAGAGTTAATTTGCAAAATAAATTTCATTGAAGTTGATTATTTTTTTTTTTTTTTGAGATATTCGCGAATTAAGGAAATTTTTGAAAAGGGAAAGAATATGTAAACTCTATATTTACTAGGAGAATTTAAACACCAACTTCTATGAAATGTAAAAGACAATTTTGTGAAAGGTGTGTCGAAAGTTTTTAAAAGCTCCTATACCCAAACTCTAGATAATTTTGTATAGAGTTATATTATTCAAAAAAAATGTCATGATTTTGCGGTTAAATTTGTAAAAATTAAGCAAAATATACTTAAACTGAGGTTAATTATGTAAATATAAAAACCGCGCTATTTAAAAAACTGCAAATGAGGAAAAAATGTTTGCCAGATTTGCATTCACAGTATAAATGTCCATTAAAAAAGATGTATTTCAAAGCCAGTTTTTTTTTTTTTGGCTATTGAGTAGTGTACTTGGTGCTATACATATCAAGTTTTACTGATTGGGTTATTTATGCCAAACATTATTATCATTTTCTATAAATTTAAGACTTTGGCCAACAATTAATCTATAAAATTACCCTTTTACTAACAGCTTCTACTAACTTTAAAAACCCCACAATTTGTTGACTACAGAAAAGTATGCCTCTGACCGCCAAAGTAGTTAGCCGCACTTCTGGCTTATTTTATAAAATTTTCCAACCATAAAATCAGTAGTGTAGTTTATTATACAACGAAAAAGTATCTTTTCATTTTAAAAAATATAAAACTAAAATACCTTGTCCTTTTAGAAGTATCGTTGTCTCTCTGTACCTGTGGTGTAGTTAATTGCCATTTTTTTTGTTTTTAAGTTTAAGTTGCATAAATATAGTGGAAAAGTTAACTTGTTAATGTGACCGTTGTTTTCACTTGTTAGCTCAGAAGATGGGTTGGTAAGAGAATGAAAAATAAAGAAGTTGCAAAAAAAAATTGTTGTAAATGAGTATAATATGGAAAATTTTTCTAAAGACGACATATTGCTGCGGTTCAAGTACATTAGGGTATGTTGAAAAATTATTATTTAAAAAATTTTTGAACTAATTTATGCGAGAGTTTTCAAAACTATTTATAACAAATTTGTAACAACTTAGGGTGAGTAACTTTTGTATAAGTAACCAGATTTTAACTTTAACCACAGATATTCTCATATAAATTTAACATGTACAGGGTGGGCCAACTTCGACTGACTGATTGGAAATGCTTATAAGTTTTTTAATTTTACAATTTTTATTTTAAAACATTTTACTTTAAAATTTTAAAAAATTAAAACCAATAGTTTATTTTCCTATCATTTATTATTAAATTATGATTTGAGCAAGATTATTCAAGTTCAAGATCATTTGTTCTTTGTTAAAAAACCGAGCAAATTTTTATTTATTAATTACAAATGTCTTTATCCGCTAAATTTAATGCAGACTTTTATCTATTAACATGTCCCTACATGTTTCATTTCGCGTTGCCGAAAATCTTCAGAGGACCAATGTAAAGGGGTAGAAGATTAACCCAAATTATATTTCTTGAAGTAAAAAGATCAACGCTTTACCCCTATTGCTTTATTTACTTGATGAGAAGTAAAAAAAAAATGGAAGAATTGAACTAATTCAAATCAAAAATAAAACATTTTTAATTTTTTTTATTTAATTTACTCTTTTTAAAATGAAAGTATAACTTATAAATTTTGTTTTAGCTAAGTATGAAAAATGAAATCCATTAAATAGCGTTTGTTTTCCTGTTGCCATTTAAAGGCTCTTTTGAAGACATTTTGCATTAATTTGCGCATGGTTTCTGGTGCCAATTCTGCAATTTTTGTGTGACTATTCTGCTTAAGTTGCTAAATGTTTTGTGGTTTGTTGACGACAACCCGCCCCTTCGAGAAACCCCACAAAAAATCAGGGGCAGTCAAATCTGTGGAATGAGGTTTCCACGCAACATCAGTATTTTTTTTTTAATTATTTGGATTACTCGCAGAATCGTCTCTCGCGGTATGAGCTGTCTCTCGCGGTATGAGGTGGTCCTTGCTGGAGCCATATGTCAGAAATATTGAGAAATACCAGACGTAAAACTTTTTTCAAAATGGTCCCATATATCGTCCTGGAGACGGTTTCTGCTTCCCCAGCTTCAATTTTTGAATAAAATATGGACCGATAACTCTATCAGCCACAATTCTACACCTAACCGTGCATCTGAGAGGGTGTAATTGTACCGATGATGCATTGGTATAGGATTTTTGGGTAACCCAAAATTGGGCATTTTAATGAAAATGTACTTGAAAATATATGAGATTTTTCGCTCATTATGAGATTTTTCAAAAAGTAGTTATTTTCTCTCGAAAGCAAAATTAATTAAAATTCAACAATTTTTATACGTTCCTGCATTATGTATGATGACATTATAACATTTTATTAAATTGTTTATTACACTTAGAATACTATGTAGGTAAAGACCACTGCAAATGTAGTTAAAAACTAATGAAATTTAACTTAAACAAAGGACGACTTACATTTCATTAAACTCAACTAACATTGCCATTTGTTTTTTAATGTTCAAAAAAGGAACAGCAATTGTAGTAAAAATCATCATCATGTTAGTAAAAAATAAACAAACATTTATTTTCTTTATTTTTTTAAATACAAAAAAACTACTGTAAAAAATGAATGTAAAATCATGAAGCAGTCATTTGATGTGGTTTGTTTTTTTAAATGAACTACAAGGTTAGTAAATATATTTATTTGTTCTACAAATGACTGACATTTACATTAAAAATAAAGAAACTGTATTACAACCCAAACAACTATATAATTTTAAAGCAGAATTTCCCTGAGTGTACCTGCAAAATAAAATTAAAATCTGTCAAAATAAAAAAGTAACATGCATTTGAAATCAGTCAGTCAAAGTTGGTACACCCTGTATACTTATCTTTAAGCCTTAAACTTTGATTAATCTGAGATAAGTTAGCAGGCCTTAGTTGTTAAATTTAAATTATAATACTACAGTTTCTCTGTCTTTACTTTTTTTTTTGAGTTATTAAATGTTAATGGCGGTATAATCAATACACAAATTGCCAAGTTATAGTAAGCGTTTAACCCGAAACGCATGATATTTATAAGATGATCAAAATCAGACGAACAGGAACATCAGCAACACATACACAACCATTGCCCTCGCAATGGAGGCTCAGCGAGATGAGGCACCAATTCGCCATAAAAAGAACGAATTCCATCAGACCAACACGCGCACAAAACAACCATTGCCTTTGCAATGGAGGAGTAAACGATGTCTCCAAAGGAATCCGAACGGTTTGCACATGGCTAGACTCAACAGTCCAGCAGCATGCCGAGACACGCCCGTCCAAAGCCGGGTTAAAACTTGCTGTCTTTACTTAGTTGATGGCACTACTTGGACACATGAAGAATTTCATTAGACGAGTTTTAATGAAAGTTTTCACAAAACTAATAAAATTTTTTTCATATATTAAATGAAAAATTGCTTAGCATATACGAAAAGCTTCATAATTTTTAGGAAACTATTTTTAATGAAATAAAATTTTTAATAAACAAAATTAAATTTTTCATAAAATTTTATGAAAAAGCTTTAAAAAACGAGTTCCAGTGACACTTCATAGATCTAATGAAAAAATTTATTGATATCATGCAGATAATTCTCTTAGTGTATATACGTAGTTAAATATGTATATTTTGTCCTTTCCCGATTTTTAACAATTGTTGATATCAAAGAGATTATTTAAGACCTACGACAAGTAGAAAACGTTTTGATTTTTTTAAGATCTGTCCTAAAATATGTTGATTTTCATACACCCTAACGTGTAGTTAAGCTCAGGTAACCATATACTGACTTGACTTAAGAGGTGTTATAAAATATTCACTGTAACATTGCAATAAATTATTCTTTAGAATTAAGATGGGAGTAATTTTTTTTAAATGTAAATAACTTAAGTGGCTTAGTACAAAATGTCTTAAGACTTTAAAGAGTTTTGAAAAGTATTTCTTTGTTTACATTATGTTACAATAATAATGCCAAAAATATACAATTACGGAGTTCTGGAGTTCTACAGTTTGTCAGCAACTGAAATTAATGGAAATTATAATTATTTTCTTAAGTGATGTGCTTTAAAGTGAGGACTACGCGTATGTTTTTCACGATTTCAGTAAACGTGTTACTTTAAATTTCTGTTTCGATCCCAAGTGTTAGAAATTATATATCCTGGAAAGATATGTTGCGATAACAGAAACTTTGTTTATCGATTATAGCATAAAACTGCCTTTGGCTGCAATTCAGTGAATAAAATAGGGAAAACAAAACGCATTAAAAGAATCTTGAGAAAAAAAAAATGTAAATATGAAATAACTTATACCAATAAAGTCAGTTTTTATTTTTTTATATATATTCCTGGATATACAATTTCAATTACATATCCCTAAAATCAATTTATTTTGCTTACATATCCCTTAAATCAACAATTTATCGCAAAAGTTTTCAGTGGTTAATTTGAATTAAAAATTATGAAGAATACACTTTGATTTGCATCAATCTGCCTTAAAGACTTTAAGATTTTGGTTTAAATATCAAATTAAATACAACAATTTACATTTATATTAAAAATCCACCATTTCATGTTTCTGTCACATAAATACAAACTTTAATATTACCACTTATCTGAGATCTCTTCATACGAGTACATAAAACACCGAATGTATCATCATGTTAGTTTATTACTTGTTAAAAGCAAACAAAAGACCTTGTTAACTATTTATATGTTGTCTACATTTCAGTAAAAGTGTTTGTATTGTCTATTTAGATCTGTTTTTTTTTTTGCTGTTGTTGTTTTGTTTGTGTATTTGTTCTACACTTAATTTCCGGTCTAAATATTATTGTAAGTTTGTGTGTGTGGGACTACATACGCACAGCAGAGTGTATCCATTAGGGCGGGTCGATTAAAAAATCGCTCAACGTTCAAGGAAAATCGTATTCTAGGGATCAAAATAAGACACTTTGCCGAAGGAACCATCCCTCTAAAACGAATTCTGATGTCCCGACTTTTGACCCGTAGGGTGAAATTTTGAAAAATCCCACTTTGACCCATTTAGAGTGCCCCAATCGAATCCAACCCAATCGAATATATTTATACTCTATTTCTTCCGGAGAAGAAATAGAGACCCTAATCTTGGAAAGACTCCTCCTACTTTCTGAAATATCTCTATCCCGAGATTTGTACATTTGCTAAAAACACACAGCTAAAAAGATCCTCTTTTAACTTAAATTTTAACCTCTAGAATGATGATTTATGCATTAATCTGCTAGCGCGTCTCCCGGAGAAGAAGTATCTCCTATAATCTTGGAGAGATTCCTCCTACTTTCTGAAATATCAAAGTGGGCTTTTTCAAAATTTGACCCTACGGGTCAAAAGTCGGGACATCAGAATTCGTTTTAGAGGTATGGTTGCTTCGGCAAAGTTTCTTATTTTGATCCCTAGAATACGATTTTTCTTGAACGTTGAGCGATTTTTTTGCCTCCATACAAATCGACCCGGCCTAGTATTTACGTTATTTACACACACACACATGCATTTGTATGAGTAAATTAATTAAATTGACTGATTACCATGTTGCTGTATTTTTTTTTTATTTAAAGGCCAAGTTTTTGGGATGTCAGTTAAACTTGGATTAGTTAAACCGGTAACAAAGTTTATCTGCCCTTTCCAAGCTTATTAACAAAAATTTGTTTGAACCACTTCATCTTGTTTAAAATTTTGGTCTTTATCATAATAACACAAAGTAAACCACATTTCAGAAGCAGTTTTCCACTTGTAAATTTCGTCAATCTAAGTTTAAAAATAATCTACATCCTAAAAACTCGGCGCATTCAATTTCTACCCTCGTAGGTAGAAATTGCCAACCGTCAAAAAAAAAAAAATGTACCCACCGTGATAAAAATTACCAAGGGTAAAACTAATATTTTTTTTAAGAGAAGCAACACTCAAGAAATTCTTCTTATTAATTAATGTGTTGCTTTCTTTGGAAAGAGGACAGTGGAGAGATGAAAGGTGTTGAAATATGAAGGACTTCAAACATGGCAACACTGTAATTGCGCGAGATGATAAGTCTTAGAACAGTTGTTGCTCGCCACCTGATGTAGAGTTGGCGAAATTATTGAAGCTTTTTGTTTCATAGCCCTGATTCATTATTTTACTTCGGCGGGTTTAAGTGCTATGGGAACACCGAAGGTAGGCACAGAGATACATATAAGTGATAGAAAACTCATACATATTCGAATCGAACCCGGGACTATCTGCGTAACAGTCCAACGCGCTAATAAATATGTTTTAATAGATATATTTCTCAAAATTAATTTAATTTAATATATTTTAAAAGCACCAAATTTTTTGAATTACCAACGCTTTGCCAATGGTGGCAAGTTCGCTTAAAATAACGGTTGATCAGTGTTATCAATCGGGTAACAGGACAATACTGTCAAGATTGCTAATCCCACGTTCTGCCCTCGCATAACCGATCGTCTCCGACCCTTTGCCAACACTGTGCCGATTGTATTTTTCTGCCTGTGTTGTTAATATTTTTCGAGGTTTCAGTACATACAACATCATATCACTTAAACTGCTGCCATTTCATTTTGAATAATGTATAGAATTTAAAACTGTTACATTTTTTTCATCATTTTATTTTTGTTTAGCCTGCAGCGAGATTTTATTTTAATTATATGCTTATATTTTAGGGTGTCCTTTAAAAATATATTTGTCATTTTTATCCCACATGTTTTATTGCAAATGGTTACAAATGGAAGACATATTTTTTTTTGGAAAACGCTAAACCGAATTTTGGCCGAAATTGGCCCATTTTTGAAGAAAGTGTATTATTATAAAAAATTCTCAAAATTTGAAATTTTTAAAAACTTAATTTTTTTATTTCAATTTATTACGTTAGCTCAAAATTGTTTTTCAAGAAAACAAAATATATGTAAAAATAAAAAGAAGAATACAAACAAAAAGCGTGTATTGTATAGCTAGGAAAGGTAGTGCTTGCACACAACGAACAAAGTTTTCAGTTTATTTTTCATCAGTGGTGCTGCACTCAATGATCTTCTTCTGTAAATATTTGTAGTTGCTTGTGTTGTAAAATAGTATTTTTGTTTTTATGTGAAAAAACAGTCATTTGTAGCAGATATTTCAGTTTTGACTACAAATGTAGCTTATTTAAAAAAACAAACCACATCAAATTACTGTATTATGATTTTTCATTCATTAGTAATTTTTTGTTTTTATTTAAAAAAATAAAACAAAAAAATGTTTGTAGTAATTAAATGTGCTAAAGTCCCAAAACTTATTTAACAAATTGTGAATCAATCTGATGTAGGCGTGTCCCTATCCGGATTTCATTCCTGCCTAAGGAAATCTTCAGGGGACTTTGTTATTAGAATTTCTAGAGATATTTGTTATGTTAAATCACAAACTCAATGAGAATTTCTTGTCCTCGTCTAGGAGCGAGATTCAAAATTTAAAATATCAAAGAAAAAACAAAAACAACAACAAAATATTGTCACAATTGGCTTTGTCATCTTCCAAATACTACTCTGTTTTTTTGACAGACCTAGCAATGTAGTGACGTTTATTCAAGTAAATCAACAATAGAAAATCATATGGTTTCTATTAGTGTCAGTTACATTTAAATTTGCACAAGCACCTGCATATTTGTTATTTAAATTTATTTTCATCGGGATAAACATTAATTTCATTTATAGTAATTAAATGTGCTAAAGTCCCAAAACTTATTTAACAAATTGTGAATCAATCTGATGTAGGCGTGTCCCTATCCGGATTTCATTCCTGCCTAAGGAAATCTTCAGGGGACTTTGTTATTAGAATTTCTAGAGATATTTGTTATGTTAAATCACAAACTCAATGAGAATTTCTTGTCCTCGTCTAGGAGCGAGATTCAAAATTTAAAATATCAAAGAAAAAACAAAAACAACAACAAAATATTGTCACAATTGGCTTTGTCATCTTCCAAATACTACTCTGTTTTTTTGTTTATTTTTTACTACATATGTGCTTCATTTTTACTACAATTGTGGTTCATTTTTTGAACAGTAAAAACAAATGACAATGTTAGTTGAATTTACTAACTACTAAGTCAACCTTTCTTCGAGTGAAATTTAATTTGTTTTTAACTACATTTGCAGTGGTCTTTACCTACATATTATTCTAAGTGTAGTCTTTAAATTCAAGCTCATATATTAGGTCTTATTTAGAGGGATAACCAGGTTATACGAATGTTTCAGGTTTGCATGGGGTTGAAACTTCTTTCAAAACGTGTTCTGAAAATGGGAACCTGGAAAGTTCCCGAAATCTATCTATCAATACATTCCTGAAAGTGGTCAATTAATAAACTTAAAACAAAAACTCTATAGATCATTTGTTACGACAATATCCTAATAAAGAAATATAGTCCAAGAAAACATAACTTTTATTTTTAATAAAAATTATATTAAACTTGTCAAAATTAATTAGATGTGGAAAAAAAAGAAAAAAAAAATACACTTTAGCCTGGACTCCAAAATTAACCACTAATGTGATAAAAATTCAAAAGCGTATATTTGAAAATTAATTTTAAACATTTTTTAAAATGCCTAATTTAAAGATGTCGCTTGCTATTTGCATAACATCATAATAGTTGGAATTAAAGCAAAAAGTTAATTGAAAAAAGTTTGTGTGTGAAGCGGCTCCTTTCCAGGACATTTTATGAAAATTGTTAATTTTGACAAAAATTTAACAATCTTTAAATGTTTTCATCAAATTTCAGAAAAATGTCACTTAAATTTGATTTGAATATGATTATCTTTACTTCTGTTAAAAAAAAATCTTTAAGCCTTAGGGGCTTGGGGACAAAAAATACCCATAAAACTTTTTTACATTATAACTACAAAAGAATAAAGCTTTTTTCCACTTAATACAAATAATAATTTTATGCAATTTGAACCAGATGGTAAATGTTTTAACTTTTTTCCAAAAATACATAATATAAATTGTACATAATGACATGTATCTGATTTTGACTTTCTTTAGATATGTGATTACGGGTACTAAAAATACTTACAAATTCCTTTGTGTGTGTTAAAAAATTACTGCAGTTTCCTTTTTTCGCAATTGTCACATTTATTAAAAGGAAGCTATAACAAATTTGTATCAAAATAAAGACATTTTAAAGATATATCTAATGCTTACCAAAAAAATTTAAGGGGTATATGTATATATGTTTTTCATAGGGCCATTTTGGACCCCACCTTTTGAAACCTTGAAATGAATAAATGAAATGATTAAATAAATAAATTAAATATAAAACTAATTTTTCAAATGATCGAGTTTTGGGAAATTTTAATATAAATAAAATTTTTGTGAAAACTGTAAATAATTAACTAAAATCGGCAAATCGTTTTTTAAGTAGCATCCTAATGCTTATACATACAATAATATAAAAATCTAGTCGTTTCTACCGACTCGTTTACATATTAGATTGACTCATATTTTTAAATTTCGAATATCTAGAGTCATTAAATGTACTAATGTGCTTTAGTTTTAATAAAAGTACCGCCCTAATGTATAAAGTTGATTCATTTGTATAAACAAAACATTGTCTGTATATTGTGATTAACTATTTTTTTTTTAGCAAATGTTGTTTTAACCCGATCAAAAAAAAAATTATCTCAACTGTGAAATCATATGTATATGTATATAGATCGATATGTAACCTTATTAAAGGTCATCTGAAAAATTGTTGTATCCAGATATATCCAATTAGATCAAAATTGATCTCAAAATTGTGGGATCCAATTAAATATTAATTAAGATTCTAACGCATAGCAAACTATCCCATAGGATTAACTAAGATCTAACTGGATCTAATTAGATACGCGTAAAAAATATTAATGATGTTCGACCATATACAATAATGTCTCAAATATAATCATGCATAATTATATATTATATCATTTAGTGTCATATATAGTTATATGTTAAATTTTATTATACGTATGGCACCATATAAAATAGGGTCATACAAAATCGTACGAAGAAACTAGTAGTAGCCCGATCTGTGCTCTGCAAGGCTTGATAGTTGTGTATGGTCACACCAACAAATTTCAGCGCAATCAAAATTTCAGCGCAATCGTCGAAATAAAACAATTTCAAATATTTTGTATGAAAACTTACATACAATTAAAAACAAAGTTTGCATTAAATTGTACACTTATAGAAATAAACCTGTAAAAGTAGCATAAAAAACTACTAAAAATTAGTTAAAAATAACGTTGCAGAAAAAAATACTAAAATGATCAGTTTTTTTCTAAATATTTTTAAAATAAGACCAGCAAAAATAAATCTTTTAACTTTGCAAAATTTTATTAAATAAAAAAAAATAAAATTTAATCTGCTTAAATTAGCCAGAACTTTTACTAAGTATTTGTAAACTTAAAAGAACAAACAAAAACTGTAATATCAACCTAATTTTTGTTATATTTAAGCTAAATTTTGTACAATGCAAATAACAGTACACTCAGAAAAATAAAGAGCCAACCGAAAAGTGTATATTAATGGTAACAACATATAATCTCAGTTAGTACAATTATATTTACATCAGATTTCTGAATATTTTGGGTGCTGCAACTAAAATTCAGTTCAATTAACCGAACTTTGTTGTGAAAACTAATGTTAAGTTGTGATAACCGTTAAAAATTCGAAATAACTGAATTTGAGTCGTAGTACCGGAATTTCAGTTGGCAAATAGCTAAATTTTTCTCTATGTGTATATTTGCTAAAATCAACCGAAAATTTTAGCTAAACAATTGTATATTGCTGATTTCAGAAAGGCAGGTTTTTATTTGTAATAAAAAAAAGTCTAATAAAACACTTTGAAAATTTTTAGTTTTTTATGATTATGTTGTTCTACTTATATTTAGCAAATCTTTTGCTTATTTTAACATATTAATTTGCTTCTTTCAGTTAACTAAACTGAAGCTGAAATATAACTTTATATTTGTAGATTCGACAGATTTATGTTTGCTATTCTTATTGTACTAATATTTAGAAAAAAGCATTTTTTTCTGCAATGTTTGTTTTTAACTAATTTTTAGTAGTTTTAGCAAAAAAATTACAATTTTTTTCTACCAGTGTAATGATTTATGACGCAATGTCCTTCAGGACTTCTTCATGAATTCTAAACGTTTTTTGTGTTTTTAAAAAAATAAAAATTATCATAATTTTTTATTTACATACTTTTCCAGTGTGCACGAAAACAATATAATATTCAAAATATTAGTAGAACGCTCATTGGGAAGAGCTTAACATAAAAATTAATGGCATACCCATTGCATGAAGGACAACGTTATCCAGAGGATTTTTCATAAAAAAATTAGTTATTTTACCTTTTGCTTACTAACTTTTTAGATAATGGACCAGTTTTTTTAATTTAGAGAGTTAGTTAAACGTTTATACTACAGGACCCCAAACTGCAGAAATTGACGAAAAAATGTTAAGCGGCATTTTAGCGAAAACCGCTATTTTATTTCAAAATTTGCACTCATAGTTATAATTATAGCCAAAATGTTATGTATTGTGTTATATGGTAAACATATTTAATCTTTTTTTAACCTACAGTCGAAACTTTATCGCTATTTAGCGACCTTACGATAACAATTTTTTTTACATCCATTTTTAATGTACTTCATATGTAGTCACATTGATTCGGCCTTGAAGCGGTTGAAAATTCGTACGTCTAGAACTTTGAAATACCCTAATATAAGCCATATCTTAAATTATAAAGCCTTTATGTTACCATACATGATTATATAATTTTATGCAGGTCAGTATATAATATATTGTTTTATATGTTAACATATATGAAATAGATTATAATATGGATATACATTTTTTTTTTTTTAAAGAGAAGCAACACTCAGGAAATTCTTCCTATTAATTAATGTGTTGCTTTCTTTGGAAAGGGGATAGTGGAGAGATCAAAGGTGGTGAAAGATGAAGGGCTTGAAACATGGCAACACTGTAATTGCGCGAGATGATAAGTCTTAGAACAGTTTTTGCTCGCCAGCTGATGTAGAGTTGGCGAATTTATTGAAGCTTTTTGTTTAGCCCTGATTCATTATTTTACTTCGGTGGGGTTTAGTGCTATGGGAACACCGAAGGTGGGCGCAGCGATACATATAAGTGATAGAAAACTCATACATATTATTTTTCTAAATTGATGTTGTCGTCACCGGGAATCGAACGCGGGACCATCTGTGTAACAGTCCAACGCGCTAACCATTACACCACAACGCCCATATAAAGGGTCCGCCATCTAACGTTTTTTTTTCAACTAGTGCTTATTTCGTGAATGGTAACACTTAGCTCATGTCTGATTTGACAGATGATTAGTTTTATCCTTCCGCTGAACGAATATGGTCCGTATGTTCGTTATCTTGTGAAAAAAGTGAAAGAAACTGGCATCCTCATCGATAAACCAAAGCGTGAAAAGCCAAAAACAGTGCGTACACCCGAGAATATTGCTGCTGTGACAGAAAGTGTGAGTGAAGCGCCATCAACAGCAATTCACCGTCGTTCTCAACAATTGAACATTTCGGAGACATCATTGAGACGAATTTTGCATAAAGACCCTGGTATGACGCCATACAAAGTCCAATTGGTTCAGGAGTTCAAAAAAAAAAATTATTTGGCGGACCCTTTATAATCACATATATTTAAAGATGAAACGCATAAGACTATATATAATTTTTGTTTACTCGGGAAGTTAAATTACAATCTAAATGTACTCCATATTAGTAAACTTTTTTAAATGGATTTCAAAATTTGTTCATTTAAATTAACAAAAAAAAATATAATTAACTTTATAATCTGCTGGAAAATAAACTGTAAAATTCTACAATAAAACAACGAAATATTGAAGCAGACACTCAAATAAAAAAGCTAGTACTAAAATTATTAAACAGTTTTATATACCACCGATCAAAAACTCAATAATGGGCTCTCATTGCCAGTATCTAAACAATAAATAAATAGTTCCAACTGTATATAATTCGGAATTGAAACTCATTAATAATTGTTTAGATCTACCTTTTTCCTTATGCACAATCGAGTTGATCGATTGCGAAATGGCGGATTGAGCAAAAATGATAAAATATAATAAAAGCTGTGAAAAATGCTGCACATATTTTTACAAAATTTGATACCCGAATGTTAATGAAGGTCTTTTCAGTGTTTATAAAAAAAAAAAAAACTAAGATAAACTATTTGATTTTTAAAATTGTGTGCATTAAAATATGCAAAACTTTAAAGCAAATTTTCAAAAAAAAAAAATAGGCCCTAGAAGTAAAAAAACTGGTAAGCCATTAAAACCAGCGTGGCCGAAATATTTACACGCATAGAAATAAACCTGTAGAAATAGGAAAAAAAGCTACCAAAAATTAGGTAAAAATTACCTTCCAGAAAAAACTGTTAATTTTAGAATTTTTTTTGTTATATATTATTTAATAAGACTAGCAAAAATAAATCTGTTGAATTAACAAGTATTTAGTTATATTTGAGAGTAGTATATTGGTGAGAGTTCTGGAAACAGGTGCAGGGTGCAAAAATTTTGTACTAGTTTTGTATGGCAAATCTAGCAAATCCAATACAAATTTCAATCTGGCAACCCTGTCAATCAAACCCGCAAAATTATTCCTTTACTGTTCATGTGGGGTCTTTTATGTCCCCAGATTTTATTTTTTATTGGTAAGGGGGTTGGAGGGGGTTTAAATTAGCGAGATGTATTTAAGGGTTAATGTGTATTTACCGCAAATTATGTTAAATATAAAATTATTCCTTTAACGGTCGATGGGGTTAAATTTGACCCCAGATTTTTTTTTATTGCTAAGGGGGGGTTGGGGTGGGTGTTCGGTTTGGTGGGGGTTCGGTTTGGTGGAGGTTCGGTTTTGCTTAAAGTGAAGTCGTGGTGGGGGTTCGGTTTGGTGGAGGTTCGGTTTTGCTTAAAGTGAAGTCGTGGTGGGGGTTCGATTTGGTGGGGGGTTCGGTTTTGCTTAAAGTGAAGTCGTGGTGGGGGGTTCGATTTGGTGGGGGGTTCGGTTTTGCTTAAAGTGAAGTCGTGGTGGGGGTTCGATTTGGTGGGGGGTTCGGTTTTGCTTAAAGTGAAGTCGTGGTGGGGGTTCGATTTGGTGGGGGGTTCGGTTTTGCTTAAAGTGAAGTCGTGGTGGGGGTTCGGTTTTGGTTAAAGTGAAGTCGTGGTGGGGGTTCGGTTTTGGTTAAAGTGAAGTCGTGGTGGGTGTTATTTTTGTTGAAGTGAAGTCGTAACATTTAATGTGTTCGTTAGAGGGTTAATACAATATGAATTAAACTACATTAGGGCGGTTTACGAAAGTCTGTGATTTTTTGCTAGTATTTAATAAATAAAATTCATTTACTGCGGTATATATGAATCTCCCTAATACTATTTTGTTATCAGTATAAAATGTTAATCACATTATTTAAAAACAAAACATTATTAATTTTTAGTGTTAATCATATACCTACATACTTATAAAACATATGTATATTAGCAACAATTCTATATTTTTGTAGATCAAATAATTTACAATTACACATAACACTCGAATCAACCGTAATTTGTTTCAATTTAAAACAATTTTCAAAATGAACATAAAACTCTTGATTTGCTATGAAATGGAGCGATGAGGGAGGCTGAGGTGGAGGTCTAGGCGGAGGTGAAGGCTTCGGCGGGGGGTTAAATTGTGTTTTGGGTTGTGGCTGTGGCAGAGGTTTTAAAATATTTTATGAAAACAGAAAATTAAGTTGTTGAAATGCAAAAAGTTTGTACTTGACCATGAACAACTAAGTTGTTATCGTTTAGTAATAAAAGCAACAAAACAATATTATTTATATATATATTTTATTTATTAATTTGTTTGAGAATTTTGTAATATAATAATATAATCATTAAATATCTTAAATTTATCTATTATCTATATTATATTTATCTATTTTAAAATGTCCCCAAGCGTAGGTATTAATACCATCTTCTCTTATATAACGCTTATCGTCATCATAACTTAATACAACTTTTGATATTTGTTGTGTATAAATTTCATGTAGAATAGATTTAAATATATACATTTTATCATGATATATAGTTTTATCTATCAGACAGTTACGATAATCATTAATAGTTAGTTTTTTTTAAAGCAGAGTTTTTTACACCTTTAGCTTTTTTGATTTCTGCTTTATCGGCAACAGCTATTGAATATACTTTTGATCGAAGTCCAATAAATTCTAACATTACACACCCATTATTCTCGTCTTTCATCATTCCCAACACCTTTTTGTTTTGCAAGGGAAAATTGAAAACATTATTAATTGAATAGTCTGATGTATCAAAGTTTAGATGAAGATCATTGTAAATATCTTTATAAAAATCGTCTGTTCTTATTGTATAAATAAACGAGTCAGTATCCATATAATTTAGTGTTAAA
Source organism: Delia radicum (assembly GCA_021234595.1). Taxonomy (NCBI): domain Eukaryota; kingdom Metazoa; phylum Arthropoda; class Insecta; order Diptera; family Anthomyiidae; genus Delia; species Delia radicum. Next base: position 64,325,480 of record CM037854.1, on the reverse strand, counting down.
TTTTCATTAAATTTTGGTTGCATATACTGATAGTGGAAATCATACATTTTATATTTAGATAGTTCTAGAACTGTAAACCCTAAATATATAGGTTTATTGAATGTCACCCTATCCATACTCATTTGAATTGCAATCATATTATCGGTAAAATGTGTTGAACTATGAAAATTAGGTTTTGCTATAAGAGCTCGAGCACCCAAATGGTTATGTTCACTCTCCCAAGCATTGACGATTTTCACATTTTTACGTTTTTCAACATTTTCCATAGTTTTACCGTATACCGCATTATTCAAAAGTTTAAAAAAATTTTTTTCAAATTCATTTTTGGCATTGGTTCGATGAAGAGTATTTAAGTCGATATACTGTTTCAACCAAGTTGATTGTCTAAATCTTAATATTCTATGAATTTTAACTAATTTTAAACCATTTCTAATACACTGCTGAAGATTTCGATAGTGAATTATATATGATTTTTTGTTAGTTAAATCGGGAATCAGCTTCTTTATATTGTGATGTTTTATTGGAGGACTTTTAAGTTCAGCACAGAATGGTAAATCATTGTGACTATCATGGAGTTCTTCAGGATAGTCTAAATCAACTTCTAAAATGTATCCCAAATCTGAGTTTTCGGATACTTTTGAAATATCAAAGCTATCTATATCTTCAATCCATTCAAATTTACCTTCTGGCAAAGATTCAGACATTGCCCAACCATATAAATTGTTTGCATCTAAATACATAAGATATTGTGAGGGTGTAGAACAATCATATGTTTTCATATATTTATGATTTGCAACTGTTCGACGTGTTGAACATTGAACAATACCACCTCTAATTCCTTTTTTCATGAAATTATACATATTTATATCGGTGAACAATTCCAATTTAATTTTCGTTATTTTTAACATGGCATCCCACGATAAACCAGGTGTTGTATAGTAATGACATGGATCAAGATGATATATCGATTTACAAACAGAACGAAAATTTTCAAATACATCAGTTAAAAGAAGTACATCCGTTTTTAGATATAAAAGCATATACTCATTTAGAGATTGACAGTTAAATGTAGACCAAACACTTAACGCATGCTCATAATCAGTAATAGTACATTCTGTATTATTTAATGTAGAGAAAAACTGTTCGCGAGGAGGTAAAACATTTTCGTTTAATTTTTCAACTGAATCGATATACTCATAAGGAAATATACCTTTTCTTTTCAAAAGATTAAATTCTAAATGATTTGGATATATCGATTTTAATATTTTAAAATCATCATTATGTAAATGATTGGCTAAACTATCTAAACTTGATGACATAAATCTAAAAGAATCGAGAAAACGTAATTCTAAATTATATTCATCGGTAATTTGAATCCTTTTCCTAACAGATATATACAATTCTTTATTAAGTGGTATAACATTTATCTCACCCGGATAATCTGCTAGAGCCTTTACAAACAAATGACAGTCATATCCTGAAAAGTTATGAAAAACTATTGGGATATAGTTAGGTAATTTATAATTAAGATTACAACTATTATGAGCTGGACCGCGATATTGACCAGTTAAATGACAATGATCAGCACATCTATCATCATCTAAAATTTTATTACATATATGACACACATTAGTATTATAATGTTTTTCAATTTCATGGGGTAACAGAGAATTCATTGGTACTACTTTCATTAGAAAGTTTTCACACAAAAAACGTGCATCATCTATTAAATTTTGGACAAAATCTTTAACAACATCGTCACCCGTATACGTTCTAAATTTATTCAATTTAGAATCAAAAGATGATTTTATGTAATAACTGTAAGCTATAGGTATATGTTTTTGAATGCTGGTGACATTATCAGAATTTTGATTATTAATTTTACTTAATATACATTCAAAATCCGCATAGATGACAAATGGTACATCTAATTGATTTTTAAAATTTTTGAATTGTAATATATTGTCATCATCAACACCCGTAGGCATTTTAGTGACAATTTTATTGCATTCTTCCTTATGTTTTAATAACAAGAGTTCACTGGTTGAATATTGTAAACAAAAATTACAAAAATATATAGCACCATTATGTTTTGAAACCTGTGTGCTCAATAAACGACTTATGTCTTTTATCCAAACATAATGTGATTCATCGTTTTCATCATTTTGAATGTACAGTAGATTAATATGATTAATTTTTACATCAACTGTCTTATAATATGGTCCAACGATCTCTTTTTTTATTACATCACATCCAAAAACATTTACGCTTATATTTAAATTATATTTCTCAAATATCTTAATATCGCCAACAGATAGAGGAAAGGTTAAGGTGGTGAAATCAATTGTTATTCCATTTGTTAGTGTTATTAAGCTTTGTGTGATAACATTACTATAATGTGAATATTTTGGATTTAAATGATCGTTTTCTAATGCAGCTATAAGAGCCCATTTAAAACAATAATTATCATTATTTCTAATATTGATGCACGCTTTTTATTTCTAATAAATAGTGGTAGTTCTAAATATTTAGATCCTTTTATAGGACAATACTTGTTAACGTTTATCTCAATTCTATTTATACAGACTAGAGCCCAACCACTATCTCGCTCTTGAAATTCATCCATTTTTGTTACTATTTCTATACTATGCTTATCGTACACGTCTGATAGATCTTGTTCTAATTGTACTATTTCCATTTTCGTTTGAAAAGATTTTACATTAATTAGAGCACTATCATTATTTTCAATCTCATTAGTTTTTGAGAATTTTACATATTCTGCAAATAGTTCTATATTGAATTTTATATTTTGATGTTCTAATAACATATTTTTTAAAATATTTATAATGCTTACTTTTGCATTCGAAAATAAAATGTTTGAAGAAAGCTCAACTATATTTTTATTTTCGTATACAAAAGTTTGGATACGCTTATTAAATAAATTTTTGCTTATATATATATCGTCGTTTATAAACAAACGATTATTTTTTTTTTTATGTTCGTTAGTTCTCAAATGATGAGACCAAGAACCTTTTGTTATATTTAATTTACAAGTTTCACATCGTGTATAGCTACACGATGGAGTTTCTTCAATATTTTCAACTTTAACAATTTTTTCATTTTGTAAATTTATTTTTGTTTTTTTTTGATTTTTGATTGATATGTTTATTATTTAAATGTCTTTTAAAAGTATATTTGGATACGAAAGACGTTCCACATACCTCGCAGATGTACATAATACAACAACAGAAATGGAAGTAACGTGCTGAAAGTATTTGAAATTGAAGTTGAAATAAACATAAATTATAGATTTGTTGTTAATATCTATAACATACCTGAACTTAATGTAGATATATATATATATATATATATTTAAATATGTCACAGTTTCGATAGTTTTTAAATTAAGTCAAATACCGTTTCCACTTTTTATATAAATATAGGTTAATTAAATTATATAAAAATTATAATTTTGTGTTTTAAGAATAGTTTTTAAATCACTTATAAGTATCAGTTTTTTGTGAGTGATGTGTTTCTTAGAATGACGAAATTCGAATGTTTTATTAAAACTCATTAACAAATGTTCTTATATACAATTTCTATTCTTACTAAACTAAAACTTTGTTAAAAAAGTTGTGGTCAAGTTCAGAGATAAGAATAAAAAAAATTTTGTTTAATCACATTTTTAATTAAGTACGTATGTTATACTATACTATTATAAACATAATAACAGAATATCAACCTTGTCTGTCCAACATACAGCTTTATCTATCACCTCTTTCATGAGTGTGCTGGTGTCTGAGATTTGTTTATCAGTTTCATTCATATAGTTCTGTTAAATGGTTTCAAGACCGATGATATAACTCATATGCTATTAAACTAAAATTTTATCAAAAAATTGTGGTCAAGTTCAAGTTTTTACGACCTAACAAAAATAATAACAAATATTTTGATTTTATATTAATTTTTTTATTTAAAATGTGTTTTCTACTTCATCATCATGATTATCATCATCATCTTCATCATCAGTACTGTCATACAAGTTGTTGTAGAATACATATTGCTTCTTCTTTTTAATGATTAGACTATATAATCCATTCACTTCTTTAACTTTCTTTAAAATGTGTGGAGTTGTGTTTAGATAATCCATCTGATTCTTAGTAATAATCAGAAATCGTTTAGGTAAATAAATATAATATTCTTTATTTACAAGACATCTTATACTTTCACCATATTTTGTATCCATTCGATCTATCTTGTTGATTTCATATGCAGTATTTTCTTCCATATCCTTTAAAGATAAGTATATGATATTTGGATTTTGAAACAATTTTCTTAAGCTTGCTCTCATTATTTTGCTTTCAACTTTTCACCGTAAAACGAATTTTCAAACTGATTCTTTATATTCAATAATTGATATTATAAGGTGTTTTTTAGATATTTTTTAATAACTTCTTATCAATTGCGGTTAAGCATAGATATTAAAACAGTATACGTGTTTGTATGTATGTATGTATGTAATATATAAACAGCTGATGTTTTAATCTTATTGTATCCATGTTTGTGTATTATATATATATCTATATATATATTTATATATATATATGTTATTTATAATAAGAGATTCAGTTTAATTAAAAACTTTGATAAATATGTATTGGGGTCAATTTTTAAAAACTGGTGATAAATATTGCACTTGTCATGTACAGTGGAAAACTTTTCAAATAATAAATGCAGTAGTTTTGGATATTATAATGCAGGTGTTCCTAACCGCAGAAGGGGGGACAAGAACGCAAATATTTTCTCTTAATAGAGGACAAGAAATGCCAACAAATATTCCAATATTTCAATTTAGTCACAATCAACATATAAAAATTGAGGTTATTGGTGGTATGATATCACTAGTTGGAACAGTCTATGAAGGTGGTTTTAAAGATATAAATGTATACTCATACAAACCATCATGCGTTTATAGTGAAATAGAAGCTAATGTTTTTAGAGGTACAAATAAACTACATAATGATAAGACTGCTATCCACTCATTGAATAAAAATCAACAAAAACCTCCCCTCCCTCAAAAAATGGTTAAGTAATAGTAAAGTTAAGAAAGGTGGTAGTGGTGGCGGTGGTGATGACTCAGTTGATAACTCATTTGAATACGGAGATTATTAAATTAGTATATAAATATGAGAAACAATTCTTGTCAGCTCATTCAAAAATATATCGCTAACTTAAGAACACATCTCTAAAAAAGAAAAAACTAAAATGAAAAATATTTTTATTATATTGTTTTCATATATCTACATCATACAAGTGTTTTCAGCTTCATTACCTATTGATTTGAGTGAAAATGAGCTTAAAAATACAGAATTTGCAATAAAATTACCAAATAATGACACTGTGAGCATACAACTAAATTTTAAACTTTTAAAGTTTAGTAATGATATAAATAAAAACATCGAGTCAACAACAAAAGCAGAATATAAATCAAACGAAGAACAAGAAGACTCCCCACCGCCTATAAGTCAATCTTTTACTGTTGAACAAGCTATTGAAACATTTAGGCAAGATTTAGTAAAAAAAGAAAAAAATATTGCAGGAATAATTGAAAGTTCGGCTCCATTTTATAGGCATTTTCAACTCCAATACAAAGATAATATAAAATTGAGAATCCGTTGTACATATGACAGCAATTACTTGAAACATCGATTAAATATTTCATGCTTCGAATACCGTCAAGTTGAATACGAGAGAATTTTAAGTAATGGTGAAATTGAGGTGGTTTCTGAGGATGATACTACATACCGATCCGATGTTACATTAATCAACATTCAAGATTATACACAGGATTTGAATATGGAAATAATATAAATTAGCTGATATGATGAAATACATTTACTACTAGTTAATATAGTTCTACAGTCGCCGTTGTGACTTGATTAGTATTAAACAATGCCTGAGGAGAGAATATTAGTTGTAGACGTACAAGGTTTTTATCTCAACAATAAATTTATCGTAAAAGAACTGAGTATTTCAATTGACGACTCACAAGTTCAAACATTTATTATTAAACCACCTTTTCAATATTCATTGCTGACAACAAAAGAAAAATATTCAATTAATTGGCTCTATAATCATCATCATGGCTTAAAATGGAAAGATGGCGATTCAACCTTAACAAATATTATGGAATATTATATTGCACATGTTAAAGATAAAAATTTTATTTATTATGTTAAAGGATTAGAAAAAATTAAGTGGATTCGAAATATTTTTAAAGATGAAATTAATTTTTATAACCTAGATGATCTAAATTGTCCAAATTTGAAAACTTTATATCAAAATAATAAATCTATAAATGTTTGTTGTTATCATAAGAAATATTGTATATGTGCTGAAAAAAATGTAATACTCTTAAGAAAGTTTATTAAATCAAATATTAATAAAGAAAACATAAAATTATAAAAACATTTTTTTTGATTATTATTATTTAATACTTAAATCAGATAAAATAAACATCAATCATCAGTTCATTCTGAATACTTGTAATGTCAATAACAATCTCTTTAAACGGAAACACTTCAACTCTGGTTGAAGAATATTTTCCTCCAATTGAACTCCCTACAAATATGTTTGTGGACTTATTGATTTTGTAACATTCAATTCCATACCCAATGTAGATGTTTACAACAATTTGTTTCATATAGGAAATCATATTATTACTATTCCGGTGGGCTCATACGACTTGAGGATATTAATGTTTTCTTAAACTCAAGCTTAAGAAATATCGATGAATCAATTAACCTAATAATTGAAGCTAACAATAACACCCTTAAAACTGAAATAACCTCATCTATGGATATTGATTTTTCACAACCAAACAGTATAGGAAAGTTGCTTGGATTTAGTAAAAGAAAATTAGAAGTAAATTCAACTGAATATTATAGCCACTGATCAAAATCTTCAAAATAATGAATCCTTGGAAGTAATGTTTGTAGATATTAATCAATCGAATGCTATAAGGTTATTTGAATCTGACTTACCTACACATATTACGAATGTTAACACAATACGCATCGAAAGCAATCTAACAACCGGATCATTTATTAATAATACTTCGAATCATACTATTCATGAATTTCCTCTTGATGTTTCCTCCAGGATATAAAATAAACGAAAAACCTCGAAATGTCATTTATTTACCCGTCAACTGTCAACAAATAAACAACATAACGATTAGAATCCTAAATCAAGACGGTGAACTTATAAATTTTAGAGGAGAAAAAATCACTCTTAGACTCCACTTCAAACCAGAATAATGATCATTTACAATAAAAACATAGTGCAAAGAGGATTTCCATTCAATACCGCACCAACTCACATTCGAGAAAGTATAAAAAATAAAAAACCGTTGTCATCATCTAATACAGAATACTTAAAATCATTGGGATTTAATCTTCAACAATGAATGAAATACTAAATGTCTTCAAAAACCTATGTATGATGAGAGTATTGTAAAAAGGGAATATCATAGTTACTCTCCATATCTAAAATCATTCAACAACAACGATGAGATTCGTATACCAATTCAAAATCAGGATCTCTTCGTCCTACCAAGTGAGAGTATGATTTACATTCATGGTTTTATAGTAAAGAAAGAAGCAACCAAAGAGGTTCCAGCTATAGATGTGAAATTAAAAAACAACTTTGCTTCATATTTGTTTGATGAAATTCGTTACGAAATTAATGGTTTTGAAGTTGATCGTACACGTAAACTTGGAATTTCATCTATCATGAAAAATTTTGTATCGTTGAATAAGGCTGAAAGTGATGCATTAAAAAACGCAGGTTGGTCTCTTACTGAAACTTGTACTTTAGTAAAAAGTCATTTTAGTTGTTGTATACCTCTGAAAATGTTGCTGGGTTTTGCTGAAGATTATAACAAAATACTATTAAATTCGAAACATGAGCTTATCCTTCAACGTTCTACATCCGATGAGAGATCATATTATTCTACAAATGCAACTGATCAGTTGAAATTAACAATTCTGGATATAACATGGAAAATGCCACACATTCAACTATCGGACTTTGCAAAATTGGAAATGTTTAAGATAATCAACAGCAAACATTCTATACCAATTGCGTTCTAGAAGTTGGGACTGTCATGTAAATCCTGTTTTACCAAAGAGTACAAAGGTTTATGGAATGTAAAGCTTTCTCCACAAAACGAAAGACCACGATTTCTTATAATTGGTTTACAAAAAGAGAAAAGTAAAGAAGAAGGAAATATATTTAATCATTGCAATATCTCTAATTTAAAAGTTTATCTAAACTCAGAAGTCATATCCATATGATGATTTAAATAATCGTTTCGAAATGGGTCAGTATTCTGTTTTATATAATATGTATGCAAAATTTCAACAAAGCTTTACATGCGAGAACCTGAACCATTATTAAATGTTGATGATATAAGACTTATGCACCGCTTATTGTTGTTGATGTTTCACATCAAAATGAGGCTGTTAAAATTGGACCTATTGATGTACGAATTGAATTTGATACTGAAGCAAAACAAACCAATTCCAGATAATACATCAGCATACTGTTTAGTTATTCATGATCGCTTAATTGAATACTCACCTCTAACAAGCGAAATTAGAAAAATTATTTAATTATATTTATTTTGAATTTTTTTTTATAAATGAAATAATATGTTTATTTATAATAAAACAAGATATTTTTTTTAATTCTTAATCAATGTATTTTTTATTAAAAGCAATTATAATTTCATTTCAGATTAGTTTCGAAAACAAAAATTTTAAACATAAATGACCACAATTTGTTGTATTAAAATTTTGGTATCTATTATAATTATAGCTAATGTTGTTTCCTAAATATTTTATTAATTGTTTAGGTGGTTGCAAGTTACCAAAACTATCAAAATATTCGATTTGATTGTTGTTTTTCCAGTATGCTACCCAATGTGTGCCAGATCCCTTTGAAGTATCCAGATTGATTATTCCACATTCTTTTTTAAATGGTGTACTTGGAAGAGTGTTGGCACATAAACACACCTCTAAAATTTGGAATATGTTTTGCATATTTTCTCAAGTCTATATCAGAAAGGGCTCTTTTAGGTAGCTTCATTAAAAATTTTGTTGATAAGGCTTTAAATATAATCCAAAACCTTTTTATATGGTTTTAAGAACATGCCTTTTCCCATCGCAATGGCTTCCATTGTATTATTATGTCGTTTTGCTTCAGTCAGCTGTTCCTTTCCATTTTTAACTGCATTGATTGCTTTTGTAATACCAGATACACCACCAGCTAACCACCAAGTGCACCCAGTGCAGCAAATATAGGGATAAGTGGAAGAAAACCTCCAGATTTTGGTAGCGGTATCATTCGAGGTGTTTTTATTAATGATTTTCGTTTCCCCTTGAAAATATTGTTTACAACTTTTCGTGAAATCTTTATAGCATCTTTCAAGTTTTCACTTTTCTTTATATTCTTTCTTGCACTTTTCAATGCATGTGTAAATAGTTTGTGGGTATTTCCTGGAGACGACTTTTAGTTTTACTAATACGTTACCCATTCCGAATTTTGTTTTTGCTTTCATTGCAGTAGTGACAAACCAAGCGTTTGATTTTTCACCCAAACTACTATCGCTTGCACTAACCCTTTGCCAAGCTTTTTCAGTTAAGATTCTATCAGCAATATGTCTTTTCTCTAAATCTTTATTGTTTGAGTATGCTATATCGTGCTGTCTGCAAGCAGTATCCAACGGATTGATTCCTTGATCACCTCTTTCTAAACGTTTCTTTAATTTTGTACCAGGTCCGCAAAATTGATAACCGGGTAGATGAAGTTCAATGGGAAGTTTATTAATTATTTTATTTAGAAAACCTTTACCAATGAAGGATGGATGACGACTGAATATCTTTTTATAAATGATAGTCATATCTATTGATACTTTATCGATTAAAGATTGAAATTAAATTGATTGAAAACTAATAAAAGAGCTGGTTTATATATTATGTTATCATTAGATTTCAGAATGCGTTTTTTTAAAACAACATAAAGCATTAATGTAAAGAATATCGAATCAAAGTTCGATTCATCAACTAAAATGTCGTCATAGTTCATTACTACCGAATTCTATTCGAGCTCTATTGTGGGTCCATCAAATTGTGGAAAAACAAATGTGATGATCAGTCTTATATCGAAAGTCCCCATTGATTGAAATTTAAAAATATTTACTTATATTCAAAGTCAACACAACAACCGAAATATAAGTACTTAGAAAATTAATTAAACCTATCAAGGAGATAAATTTTTCATCATTTTCCAATAATGATGATGTTCTATCCCCAGACGAAGTTAAACCGAATTCATATTTATATTCGATGATATAGCTTGTGAGAAACAAAATCATGTACGTTCTTACTTTTGTATGGGTCGTCATAAAGACATTGATAGTTTTTATTTATGTCAAACTTATACACGTATAACCGAAACACTTGATTCGCGATAATGCAATATGATTATAATGTTTAAACAGGATGCAATGAATATTAAACATATTTACAATAACTCATGTTGGTTCTGATATGACTTTTAAAACATTTCATAAGTTATGTGACGAGTGTTGGAAAGAAAAATATGGTTTTCTAGTTATAACAAAGATGATTCTATGAATAATGGACGATATAGAAAAGGTTTTCGATGTATTTATAAATCTATAAAAGATATATTATTGATATTTTAAAATCAGTACATGATTCAATTATTAAACTAATAACTTCTCAACTATAATCTGCTGCTAAACTGATCTGTTGTTTTTGTTTATATTTCCATCTATCAATATGAATACAAATCTAGTTAATAATCTTATTAAAACTCGAAATATTTTAAAAAAGAAATATAAAAATATTTTGCTTGGAGAAATCGCAAATGATGAGTTGTTTAGAAAAGACATTTAAACCAATATCAAAAACCATTAAAAGAAATTGTTCAATCAACTAATATAATAACAGTCATAAACATGAAAATTATTCGGATAACTCTTTTAAATATGATCTTGCGAATAATAAAGTCGACTTCAGTACACCATATAAAAAGAGTAAGCTTGATTATAATACGTTTTCTCCAAGCTTTGATAACAAGAAAATCGAGAAAAGTTCAAACACGTTTAAATCATTTGATGGTGAAAATGATGTTGATGACTATGATGACGATTGTTGATAATAATGATAATCAATGTTGATAACGATGATGATGATGATGATGATAACACCATTGCAATACATCCCAATCAAAGTATTCAATACTGATTTATCAAAAGTTAATTTAAATATATATGATAAAACCTATGGACCGCATAAGGATTAAAAATCAAATATGGAGACTGGGTAATGAACCCATACACTTTCAATTCAACTAATATTACCGTAGGCAATTCAAATGGCCCTTCACATCAGGCTTATATGAATTGCTAGTTTATAAGAAACCAATCAGTTATAAATAAAAACAGGATTTAAATAATTATAAACAAATATTGGAGATGACTAATGTTTATAAACGAAATAACAGCATCAATGGTCAAATTAAAGAAATCGTTCAAACCAAATATACAAACGATTATTAAAAACCTATTTAAACAACAGAAAATCATAAGGGGAAAGGTTTAATGAAGTTGAATAAAAAAAAGCTCAATATGTTTATTGGGATGATCCTAACGAATTGGTTGATAGATTACGTCTATTGATTGCAGCCACAACAGCTGGTCACTCAAATCATAATAATGAAATTTGTGTACATTATTGAGGAATTGAGAGGAAGCAAAGATTATTATATAAATAGTCTTAAAAATATTTAACATTCATATTCAGAAAAATGCCTATCGATAAGTTTGGACATTATATTGAAAAACTCTGCACGATATCAAATTCGCATTCCAAGATTCATTTGGATAGTGATCGTAATTTCAACTTCAACTTGCGGAGAATAAAAAAATATTGCTAATCCTGTATTGGAAAACGAGTGCTGTAAACAAAATTTTATATGAAAAGTTATTTTAACGAAATAAAGAAAACAACTGGAGTCATTGTATATGGAGAGAATTAAGGAAACGGAGAAATCGTTTTAACGAAATAATACAACAACAAAACGAGTTGTTTACAGAAAAAATTTGGGAATTTAGACACAAGTTTAAGTAAATTAATACATGATCAAAGTATCTTACAAAATAATCACGATCAATCATTAAAAGAAATGAGATCATTATTTAATTATAAAATTGATTCAGTTGAAGAACGTTCTTAAGCTCATTACAAAACATTTAAACATAAAAATATAAATCGTTTTGATTTAAATCCTACATCAACTGCATTTAAATTTATGTAATCTAAGATAGATGTTAGAAAATGGAGCGACAACAAGTGGTTCAGGAGCTTCATAAGCAAGCACGTAGAAATTTCATTCGACGTCGAGTGGTGCACAAGGGAATTGATGATCTTTGGCAAGCCGATCTTGTTGAAATGGGTGCTTATTCAAATATAATAAAGGTTATAGATTTATTTTAAACAGTTATAGATACATTTTCAAAGTTTGCTTGGGCTGTTCCCGTAAAATCGAAAGGTAGTGAAGATATTACCAATGCTATGAAATCTATTTTTTCACTAAAGAGAGTTCCAAAAAAACTTGCAAACAGATAATGGTAAAGAGTTCTATAATAAAATATTTCAAAACCTGATGAAAAAACATAATATCAACCATTATTCTACATATAGTATCATGAAAGCGTCCATTGTAGAGCGATTTAATCGAACTCTAAAAGGAATGATGTGGAAAAAGTTTAGTCTACAAGGAAATTATCAATGGATACACATATGCAAGGATTTAATTAATCAATATAATAATAAAGAGCATAGAACAATTGGAATGACGCCAAAGTCTGTGAACATAGAAAATGAAAGTTCTATACTAAAACAAGCTTTTAATCATCCCAAAATATATAAATTTGGTAAACTAAAAGTTGGAGATCACGTTCGAATTAGCAAATATAACCATATTTTTGCAAAAGGATATACTCCAAACTGGACAACTGAAATTTTTAAAATTCGCACTTTACAGAACACAAACCCCATTACTTATTTACTGGAAGACTATCAAAACAATCCGATTGTTGGCGGATTCTATGAACATGAACTTTTGAAGACACATTTTCCAAATACATATCTGATTGAAAATGTTATTAAAACTAAGGGACAGCAGGCGTACGTTAAATGGTTGGGATTTCCAATCAACATAATTCTTGGATCAATAAAGACGAACTTCAATAATATTATATATTTACTTAAATATAATATTTACTTTTACAATTTTTTTATTAATTAAAATATTCTCAAACAAATTAATAAATAAAATATATATAAATAATATTGTTTTGTTGCTTTTTATTACTAAACGATAACAACTTAGTTGTTCATGGTCAAGTACAAACTTTTTGCATTTCAACAACTTAATTTTCTGTTTTCATAAAATATTTTAAAACCTCTGCCACAGCCACACCCAAAACACAATTTAACCCCCCGCCGAAGCCTTCACCTCCGCCTAGACCTCCACCTCAGCCTCCCTCATCGCTCCATTTCATAGCAAATCAAGAGTTTTATGTTCATTTTGAAAATTGTTTTAAATTGAAACAAATTACGGTTGATTCGAGTGTTATGTGTAATTGTAAATTATTTGATCTACAAAAATATAGAATTGTTGCTAATATACATATGTTTTATAAGTATGTAGGTATATGATTAACACTAAAAATTAATAAATGTTTGTTTTTAAATAATGTGATTAACATTTTATACTGATAACAAAATAGTATTAGGGAGATTCATATATACCGCAGTAAATGAATTTTATTTATTAAATACTAGCAAAAAATCACAGACTTTCGTAAACTGCCCTAATGTAGTTTAATTCATATTGTATTAACCCTCTAACGAACACATTAAATGTTACGACTTCACTTCAACAAAAATAACACCCACCACGACTTCACTTTAACCAAAACCGAACCCCCACCACGACTTCACTTTAACCAAAACGAACCCCCACCACGACTTCACTTTAAGCAAAACGAACCCCCCACCAAATCGACCCCCACCACGACTTCACTTTAAGCAAAACCGAACCCCCCACCAAATCGAACCCCCACCACGACTTCACTTTAAGCAAAACCGAACCCCACCAAACGAACCCCCACCACGACTTCACTTTAAGCAAAACCGAACCCCCACCAAACCGAACCCCCACCACGACTTCACTTTAAGCAAACCGAACCCCACCAAACCGAACCCCACAAAACCGAACACCCACCCAACCCCCCCTTAGCAATAAAAAAAAAAATCTGGGGTCAAATTTACCCCATCGACCGTTAAAGGAATAATTTTATATTTAACATATTTGCGGTTAATACACATTAACCCTTAATACATCTCGCTAATTTAAACCCCCCTCCAACCCCCTTACTCATAAAAAATAAAAATCTGGGGGGACATAAAGACCCCACATGAACAGTAAAAGGAATAATTTTTGCGGGTTTGATTGACAGGGTTGCCAGATTGAAATTTGTATTGGATTTGCTAGATGTGCCATACAAAACTAGTACAAAATTTTTGCACCCTGCACCTGTTTCCAGAACTCTCACCAAT
>CM037854.1:64096215-64310663 GCA_021234595.1 Delia radicum | reverse complement strand
TAAATAAACATTCTACAATGGCATGTCTTCTAATGTGGCCCTACATCTGCTTTTTGAAATATATAAAAACTCACAAGGAAACTACCAGTGGTGAATCCGCAAATTTGAATAAAACTTAGATAAGTGATAAAGAAAATAAAAATATTAGACACGTATTTTTTATTTTTTTTTGTTTAGTGGTTACAAACGTGAGTCAAAATTATCATAATATATTCTTTATATAAGTTAATAAACTCTAGGCAAATTGGATATCAAATGGAAGGTATTTCAAATACGCATCAATACTGAGGAGAATTATCTGACTTATATCAATGGATTTTGGCATTAGAAATAAGAATTGTCACTGCAACTCATCCATTGAAATGTTTCATTTAATTAATGCAATTTTTCATAAAACTTAATGAAAAATTCGTATTTTTTATTAAAAATTTTCATACGACTATGAAAAAGTTTCATTAAAGTTTTTCATGCAATTTAAGAAAATTCTCATTCACATTGTGAAGAAAACATCATTATAGGTAGTTTATACTGCGTAATTAATCTACTTGATTAACGTTAATCCACCTTTTTAAGCTTCTTCGTTTACATATCACTCATTTACTTCAATAACGTCATAACTCAAAATTTTGATTTTGTAGAACACGAGTTTAAAGTTTTCAATTGTAACGACGTGTTTTCCACCTAATGCTGGGGTAGAGCTCGCGGCTCCCAGGGTTCGTTACAAAATAATTTGTTTTTCTAACGATGAGAGAGAATTAAAAACACATTTCATTTACCGCTTATTTGATTATCTCATTACTTTATTCCACATAGACGTTATTTATTTATAACAAACGAATAATAATTCAATATAACTAGTCGTACAAATAGCATAAATATTAACACGAATCGACGGCACACAGCGACATTTAGAGGATGAACGATTTGAGAACAAATAACGAGGGGCGATCGGTTGATGGTAAACTCAACAACTTGTTCTGAGAATAGGGGCGGGACGATCAATGGGACACTTACAATAGCTACAGAGCACTGCTTGGCGGAAAGCTCACCAACAAAGGAAAGAGAGGGAGCGTTCGGCGGTAAGCACGTAAACAGAGAGGGAGAACGGTTGATGGTAAACTCAACAACAGTTCTGGGACTATGGGAGAGGGTAGGGGATGAATACTCCGAATAAAAGAGAGTCTGGTTGGCGGTAATCTCACCAACAAAGAGAGAGAACGGTTGATGGTAAACTCAACAACGGTTCTGAAAATTTGGAAGAGGGCGGTACAGGAATGCTCAAAATAAAAGAGAGTCTGGTCGGCGGTAATCTCACCAACAAAGAGAGAGAACGGTTGATGGTAAACTCAACAACGGTTCTGAAAATTTGGGAGAGGGCGGTACAGAAATGCTCAAAACAAGAGAGCTGATTGGCGGTAATCTCACCAACAAAACAGAGATAGAGGTCAGCGGTAATCTCGCCGACAAAGAGAGAGAACGGTTGATGGTAAACTCAACAACGGTTCTGAAAATTTGGGAGAGGGCGGTACAGAAATGCTCAAAACAAAGAGAGCTGATTGGCGGTAATCTCACCAACAAAACAGAGATAGAGGTCAGCGGTAATCTCGCCGACAAAGAGAGAGAACGGTTGATGGTAAACTCAACAACGGTTCTGAAAATTTGGGAGAGGGCGGTACAGAAATGCTCAAAACAAAGAGAGCTGATTGGCGGTAATCTCACCAACAAAACAGAGATAGAGGTCAGCGGTAATCTCGCCGACAAAGAGAGAGAACGGTTGATGGTAAACTCAACAACGGTTCTGAAATTTGGGAGAGGGCGGTACAGAAATGCTCAAAACAAAGAGAGCTGATTGGCGGTAATCTCACCAACAAAACAGAGATAGAGGTCAGCGGTAATCTCGCCGACAAAGAGAGAGAACGGTTGATGGTAAACTCAACAACGGTTCTGAAAATTTGGGAGAGGGCGGTACAGAAATGCTCAAAACAAAGAGAGCTGATTGGCGGTAATCTCACCAACAAAACAGAGATAGAGGTCAGCGGTAATCTCGCCGACAAAGAGAGAGAACGGTTGATGGTAAACTCAACAACGGTTCTGAAATTCAGGACGTTTAGTGGAAAAACTCACCAAAGCTAAGCAAAGTCGATCTTGTCTTAACGACGTCCGTAGACTGACTGATTTTTGTTCGCTAGTGCACCGCCTTTTATATGGTGCGATCAGCTGCTATGTTACACATTTTACTCCTTTTTTATGTTGCTTAATATCGTAGTAACTACATGGTTGTCTATATAGTAGTAGCCTGTGATTAGTTCTTATATCTACCGCTTGGGTTATTATAAAATAATCCGTTAAGTTCAAATGTGTTTAATTTTATTAAGTACAAAAAAAAAATAAAAATTACAATGCAAATTCAATAGCAAAATATAAAAATTCATTAACAAAAAATAATTAATATGTAGCCAAAAACGAGCCACCGCGACTTTTGGCGTCACATTACTTCCTTACGGGGCCCAACGAAAAGATTTTGATTTCACCTGCCGGCGTAATTGTCACTTGGTAGCGTATATCTGCAACATCCTTTGCGAATCGGACCCTTGCTCTGCGCTTACGTTTGGCCATGGCATCTTTTATATTGGTCTGCAACTCGAGTGGTACTTCAACAAATTTCATTTCTCTACGCTCCTGGCTTTTTATAATTGGTAGTTGTGGCTTTACTACGTCGGCCAACCCTGCCAGGGTTGTTAAGCTTCTTGCAATGGCCGGGAATTCCAAGTTTTGTAGACGTGGATTGAACCTCTCCTCTTCCTTTTCGCTATCTTCGTCCACTTCTTCCTTCTCCACCGTTTTGCCTACAGAGGTGAGAGCCCGACGAAGAGGTAATGGGGGTGTATAAGACCGTTCTTCTGCTGTTGAGGAAGATGATGCTGATGACGTTGAAGTTGATGATGACGTTGAAGTTGATGATGACGATGATGACGAGGATGGAGAAAAGGACGATGCTGATGTTGCTGAGGTAATAAAACTTGCGAGTTTACGGACCTTCGTGGGGGGGGTCGTTTGGTCAATAGTGAGCCATGAACCATTCGAACAATACGACGTTTGCCCGGACGACGCATTTGACCTGACCTCTACTGGACGTGGTATTATTTCGGTGGTGTTCCGTTGATGCTGTCTGACCTTTGTGGCCCATTCCTTAAGGAGGTGGCGTTGTAATTCTCTCGCGTCATCTTCCGGGGTCCGTTGGGGTACCAGAGGCTCTATCTTGATGAACCACTCATCCTCGTTAGCTTCCAAAATACATGTAGTACTGTCTACTGGCTTAGTTTGGCTGAGTAAATATTTTCCGGGCGTCGGCGGTAGTTTCGCCACTTCCGGGCAGAACTCCGGGGTGGTACTATCGCACACGATTCTGACCTGATATGGGGATACTAAATTTGGATGGTTTCCTGGTGTAGGTGGAACTGACCCGACCTCACTACACAACTCGATTAACTCCCCATCCATCAGTTTAGGTAATGGCGAGACAACTGGGTGTGTTTCTATTGGAGTCTGCGGTGGTGATACGGACCTATCCGACATAGTTGATATTGTTGAAAGAGTGGTTGATGATGGTGATGGTTGCGGAGTTTGTAGTAAGTTTGTGGATGGTTGTTGTGTTACGGGTTGTTCTACTACTTCGACTGATTCCCGGGACGAGTCATCCGATACAACTATAGGGTCCTCGATATTAAATACAGGTAGTACGCTGCTTTTATTTTCCATGCTGGAGGAAATGGTCGACTTGTGGGCTGCAGGCGTTGTGGTCATCTTTAAGAACTTGACAATAGTGCTTTTCTGCGGAATTATCGACGACTTCGCTTTAAAGGGCACATTCCCCTTTCGAATGGTCCTGCACATATCCTTGCTTGTGGATGGAACCTCATCCTTCAGAAATATGGTCCGACGACCTTTCTCCATCGCCTTCTGTAGACTGGCTCGGAATGTTTCCTTAGTCGCATTGAATTTACGTTGGTCGGCCATTTCAGTTTTTTTTTTTTTTTTAAATTATTTTAGACCTATAATAAACCGTACACAAAGAATGCGAATTAGATTTTAAATAAAATTTTTTTTTTTTTTTTTTTTTTTTTTTTTTGAAAGAAATGGTTGCTTGATAATTTAAGGAATGTAAGGTTTAAGGTCGCCTAGGTGTGCCGTACGATTGAGATTCCCCTCCCCCTGTACACGAACAATAACCGGTGATATAAATTCTTGTACAATAAAGGGTCCTCCATATTTAGGTGCTAGCTTCGCTGCGAAATTTTCACTAGCTTTCGAGAGTGGATGCAAACGAACTAAGACTTGGTCCCCAATCTTTGGTTTCCAAGTTCGGCGACGTAGATTATAATGTCTCTTCTGATCCTGTGATGCCCTAGCTAAATTTCTTCTGACTATTTCAAACATTTCCTTCATTTCCTTTTTCTTTTGTTCCGGTGTTAAGTTACGTGATCCTGTACCGACAGTTACTTCATCATATAGTGCACCTGGAGGGCGAGGTTCCCGTCCTTGAGTTAAGAACGCAGGGGAATACCCCGTAGATTCCGATGTGCTGGTATTCATTGCTAGCATTATTTCGGGCACGCATTCGTCCCATTTGGTATGCTGTGTTCCAGTAAATTGCGCGATCATTGTTTTAACAGTCCGGTTCGCCCTTTCAGTAGGGTTCTCCTGTGGCGTATATGGCGCAGTGAGTTGTTGACGTACACCTACTTCCTTTAGATATCTTTGGAAAATTCTCGACGTAAACTGCGTACCGTTGTCTGTGATGATGACTTTTGGGACTCCGTATCGCGATATAATTCTTTCCCGAAGTGCCTTCACCAGACCCTCTGCGGTGGCTTTCCTTAGTGGTACTAGCTCTGTCCACTTTGAAAATTTATCGAAGAAGACTAGTAACATGGTACATCCGTGTTTTGATCGTGGTAGTGGTCCAACAAAATCGGCACACAAAGTTGCCCAAGGCTCTTCAGGAATTTTTCGTTAACATTTCTCCTGCAGGCTGCTGTTGACTGATTTTGAAGCGCTGACAAGAGGAACAGCGACGAACGAAACGGCTGACGTCTCTAGACATCCCCGGCCAGTAGTATCTATTTGTAATTCGGTTGATAGTTTTTCTGACTCCTAGATGTCCTGCTACTGCACTTTCATGATTTTCTTGCAAGACACGATTTCGAAGTGGCTGTGCAACGCATAACTTCCACGGCGTACAATCTTCATCATTGAGTTGGCGAGGGAAATGACGGTAAAGTTGGTTATTGACTATAACATAATCTGGAAACTTCTCTGGGTTTTCACGTACTTCCTTAGTCCGCTTCTGGATCCAAGGGCATGTGGTGTTAGGCTGTGATATCGTGTTGACCAAATTGAGGCTCTCAACTGGCTGACGTGACAAAGCATCGGCGACAACGTTGTGTTTTCCTTTTCGATATTGTACAGTAAAATTAAACTGTTGTAGCTCCAAGGCCCATCTTGCTAATCTCCCGGTGGGGTTCTCAATAGAATTTAGCCATTTCAACGACAAATGATCGGTTAAAACAATGAATTGGTAGCCTTCTAAATACGGCCGCATTTTCCGAATACCCCAGATGATGGCTAAGCACTCTTTCTCTGTTGCTGAATAGTTTTTTTCTGACTTGTTCAAATGTCGGCTCGCATAAGCGATCACACGTTCAGCTCCATCTAATTCCTGCGTTAAAACTACTCCTAGGCCATAATCACTTGCGTCCGTTTGTAAGGTAAATGTTTTTGAAAAATCCGGGCAGGCTAGAACAGGAGCTTCGGTCAGTTTTGACTTCAGTATTTCAAACGCTTGTTGTTGTTCGTCTCCCCATTTCCAATGTTTACCCTTTTTTAAAAGTAGGGTGAGAGGTTGGGATATGTTGGCAAAATCTGGAACGAAACGCCTGTACCATGATGCGACTCCCAGAAACCTTCTAACTTCTTTCACACTTTGGGGTGGCTGCATTTGTGCTATTGCTGCGATTTTATCAGGATCTGTCTTTATTCCTTCCCCACTAACGACATGCCCTAAATATTTCGTTTCGCTTTTAAAGAACTCACACTTTTCTGGATTTATCTTAAGATTGGCTGCCCTCAAACGTCGCAATACTTCTTTAAGATTCAAGAGATGCTCCTCAAGAGTCTTTCCAATAACTATGATATCATCTAAATATGCGAACGCATGTGGCTCCATATCTGGACCGATTACACTATCCAATGCTCTCTGGAAGGTGGCAGGTGCTGAATGTAAACCAAAAGGCATCACTCTCCATTGGTATAGTCCGCGACCAGTTACAGCAAAGGCTGTATATTTTCTGCTGTCAGGCTCTAATGGGATTTGCCAATAACCATCCTTAAGGTCCAGGCTGCTTACATATTTTGCATTACGCAGTCGATTTAATATTGTGTCTATTCTGGGCAGAGGATAAGCATCGGGAACAGACCTTAAGTTTAACTGACGGAAATCCATACACGTTCTCCAGGTTCCATTTTTCTTTTTCGCCAGAGTGATTGGGAAACTATAGGGACTGTGGGATGGTTCTATACATCCTCGAGAAATAAGTTTATTCACTTCTGCGTCGATAATGGCTTGCATTGCAGGATTTCTCTGGGAATAGCGTAGTTTAATCGGCCTATCATCTTTCATAACTATTTTGTGGGAAGCAATCGTTGACAATCCGTGGATTTTCTGGAATTTTGGTAGCTCGCTTTCTAAAAATTCTTTAATTTGTTTCTGTTCATTGGGCGCGTATTTACTTATATGGTTCTCATTTTCGGAATTTTCGTCCAAAGGGGAAATGTTCTCTTCGGTAACATTTGTTTCGACATTGTTAATTTTTGTTGTTATATCGTGAATTTCTATCTGTGTTTTGTTTTTTTCTTTTTCATTCGCTGCCCCTCTGACGCTTAAACATCTTTCGGTGCTTGTTGGTTTTGTTTCGCAGGTTACCGTGATACCAGCGCAGATAATTGTTGTTTTAAAACTTCGTAGAAAATCAAGACCAAGAATTACGTGTTCTTTTAATTCTGGCAGGACGAGGAAAGTCCAATTAGCAGTAGTATTTCCAAGTCTCACGTTGTAATTAGCACCATGAGAAACTTCTCTCTTGGTCCCATCTGCCAATATAACATCTAGGTTTTCTTGGATATAAGTGGCAACGAGTCCTTTTTGTGTAGCGAAAGATGGTTGAATGAAACTCCTAGAGGCCCCGGTATCTATTGTAGCCGTGATAAGTTTATTCTGGATGAGAAGAGTAGCTGTTAATCGGGCTTCGTCACATTGGAGAGAAGTTAACTTGACGGAGGGACATTTTTTTGGAGGACCGACTTCCCTCAGTTCCGACGACCTCCGAAAGCGTTTCCCGACCCACGTGCATTATTGTCATCTCGTCTAACCATACTAGTAGAATTATTTGTTCCGGGTAACATACGATGATGCTCAACACGACTGGATTGGTTTGGAGCCGGTATACTTTCTAGTTCATCAGCTAACGAAATTAGTTCATCCAATGATGTAAAGTCTCTTCTTTTGATGAATAATTGATAATCAGGGTGTCCGTTACGGAAGATTCTTTCCAGTTTCCCTTCTTCGGTCATATTTGTGTGACGCATCAGGGTTTGGAGAGCGAGTACGTAATCTTTAAATGATTCTCTTGCACGTTGTGTTCTTTGCCGTATTTCATCGTCCAATTTTTCAAAATATAACGGGGGTAAGAAAAATTTACTAAAACTTGATTTAAACTGATTCCATCCGGTCCAGTGTTTATTATTATTTCGAAACCATGTAAGGGCTTTGTCACGAAGGAACTCAGGCATCAATCTAGGGAGTTGGTTCAAATCGACATGGTACATTTCGGCAAGTTCTTCAACTCTCTCAATGAATCCTAAAGGGTCGTGTCCTCCATCATATTTCAAATCCCATTTCCGCACCTGGTCAATGATAACTGTTCTGGGGTCCTCATACGTTTTGGACTCATTGCTCTTTTGAGATGTTTCCTTTTTATGGGCGAATAGGCTAGTTTGTGTCATCCCACTGGGAACATTAAGAGTTTGAGTGTTCTTCGGGGTAGTGGGTGGCACCGCATTTTGAGGGTCGTAGATGGCTTGTATTGTTAATAACCGCTGGAAGCGATCTGGTTCATGCGTCAAACCGAGGAATTTAGCGAACCTTTTTCTGAGCTCTTCGACCGATCCTGTGCTTTCCAGGCTGAACTCGTTGAGATACGTTAACCAGGTCATCCCGCTTGAGTGAATACGCCCACGATGTTTTCAGCATTCTAAATTTATGGTAATGGCAGATTTTGGTAGGAATAATACTTTAATTTTTTTTAAATTAAGCCTTCGATTTTTTTTTTTTTTTTTTATTTATAGGGTTTGTTACCACAATGCTTTAGAGCACGTTAATTAAATATTCTTGTTTAAATGTTAGTTTCTTTTTTTTTTTTAACTTTTCTTTTCCTTAATAGAACCGCTCTTTACTTATTATTAAACATTAAACACGCAAGTAAATTTTTTTTTCTAATTATTGTAGTCCTTCTCTAAAATTGTCTTTTTTTTCTTAATGTCTTAATTCTGCTTCTCATCTAGGACAGCTTAAAAGCGTCCCTGCTCGGGCGCCATTGTAACGACGAGTTTTCCACCTAATGCTGGGGTAGAGCTCGCGGCTCCCAGGGTTCGTTACAAAATAATTTGTTTTTCTAACGATGAGAGAGAATTAAAAACACATTTCATTTACCGCTTATTTGATTATCTCATTACTTTATTCCACATAGACGTTATTTATTTATAACAAACGAATAATAATTCAATATAACTAGTCGTACAAATAGCATAAATATTAACACGAATCGACGGCACACAGCGACATTTAGAGGATGAACGATTTGAGAACAAATAACGAGGGCGATCGGTTGATGGTAAACTCAACAACTTGTTCTGAGAATAGGGGCGGGACGATCAATGGGACACTTACAATAGCTACAGAGCACTGCTTGGCGGAAAGCTCACCAACAAAGGAAAGAGAGGGAGCGTTCGGCGGTAAGCACGTAAACAGAGAGGGAGAACGGTTGATGGTAAACTCAACAACAGTTCTGGGACTATGGGAGAGGGTAGGGGATGAATACTCCGAATAAAAGAGAGTCTGGTTGGCGGTAATCTCACCAACAAAGAGAGAGAACGGTTGATGGTAAACTCAACAACGGTTCTGAAAATTTGGAAGAGGGCGGTACAGGAATGCTCAAAATAAAAGAGAGTCTGGTCGGCGGTAATCTCACCAACAAAGAGAGAGAACGGTTGATGGTAAACTCAACAACGGTTCTGAAAATTTGGGAGAGGGCGGTACAGAAATGCTCAAAACAAGAGAGCTGATTGGCGGTAATCTCACCAACAAAACAGAGATAGAGGTCAGCGGTAATCTCGCCGACAAAGAGAGAGAACGGTTGATGGTAAACTCAACAACGGTTCTGAAAATTTGGGAGAGGGCGGTACAGAAATGCTCAAAACAAAGAGAGCTGATTGGCGGTAATCTCACCAACAAAACAGAGATAGAGGTCAGCGGTAATCTCGCCGACAAAGAGAGAGAACGGTTGATGGTAAACTCAACAACGGTTCTGAAAATTTGGGAGAGGGCGGTACAGAAATGCTCAAAACAAAGAGAGCTGATTGGCGGTAATCTCACCAACAAAACAGAGATAGAGGTCAGCGGTAATCTCGCCGACAAAGAGAGAGAACGGTTGATGGTAAACTCAACAACGGTTCTGAAAATTTGGGAGAGGGCGGTACAGAAATGCTCAAAACAAAGAGAGCTGATTGGCGGTAATCTCACCAACAAAACAGAGATAGAGGTCAGCGGTAATCTCGCCGACAAAGAGAGAGAACGGTTGATGGTAAACTCAACAACGGTTCTGAAAATTTGGGAGAGGGCGGTACAGAAATGCTCAAAACAAAGAGAGCTGATTGGCGGTAATCTCACCAACAAAACAGAGATAGAGGTCAGCGGTAATCTCGCCGACAAAGAGAGAGAACGGTTGATGGTAAACTCAACAACGGTTCTGAAATTCAGGACGTTTAGTGGAAAAACTCACCAAAGCTAAGCAAAGTCGATCTTGTCTTAACGACGTCCGTAGACTGACTGATTTTTGTTCGCTAGTGCACCGCCTTTTATATGGTGCGATCAGCTGCTATGTTACACATTTTACTCCTTTTTTATGTTGCTTAATATCGTAGTAACTACATGGTTGTCTATATAGTAGTAGCCTGTGATTAGTTCTTATATCTACCGCTTGGGTTATTATAAAATAATCCGTTAAGTTCAAATGTGTTTAATTTTATTAAGTACAAAAAAAAAATAAAAATTACAATGCAAATTCAATAGCAAAATATAAAAATTCATTAACAAAAAATAATTAATATGTAGCCAAAAACGAGCCACCGCGACTTTTGGCGTCACACAATTTACTCCCACCTTGAAGAAAAAAAATAACGAAATAATTTCAATCAAGAGGTGAGTATACATTATATCAATGCGACTTTTTTACACAATATAATACGTGATATAACGAATAATTCTGCGTCATTAACTCAAAAATCATGTTTTTAGAGTTGTGACGTTCTTGAAGTAAATAAGCTATATGTATTTTTTGACAGTTAATAGTTTAACTTGATGGCTTAAAGATTAACTTTGTCAATTTACCTAGGTTACGCTGATAGTGATCCGGCATAAGAGGAACCAGGAAAATGTCGGCATTTGCCAACAGCGCCAACAATTTCTTGCGTCGGCGTCCAAACGCTGAATTTTATACGACTTTCTATGTATGTTTTTTTTGGCGTTGCCAACTGATATTATATTAACAGATAGAGTTGCGGACAATTAGTAGTATTAATGTAGAGTTATTTAGAAATAGTAAGCAGTGGAAAATTTAGGGACCTGTTAATCAAAAAGATTTAGAACTGGTTCAATCAACTTGTTTAGTGCTTGATTAAGCAGATAATCAAATTTTTAGTACATTAACTTTTCTATGTGAATTCCGTATTAGTTAAGTGAGCAAATTTCATTAATACTTGTCGAAGAAATTTTATCTGTGCACTGGTATATAAAACATGTTCGTTCATGTCCAAACATTGTTGTTATTCCATTTTTCGAATACCACTTTTGTATAGGAAGTTAATCTATGGGAAGTTGCTTATTTAGTTTTTATCGAGGGGCTATCTGGTCTTTTTTTAATTTCAGTAAGCGTTCGGCTTTAATACGACTTTTCCCGAAGATCTTTTATAACCCATATTTTAAATATTTCAAATAAGTGGCAACCCTGGGCCGACTTTTGTTGTTTCATATTAAATGGATTATTCCAAATTTAGATACAGGGAATTCAGAAAAAATGTTCCCTAACTCCGTTGCGATGTTTTGTTTTCTTAAAGCAACTCGTAAATTATTTTATAAATTATAAACGGTGATTAAAAGATATTTAATTTAACCATTTTACTACCCTTGTACTTAGTCTACAAGGGTAGTGAAATGGTACACATTTTTTTAAAATATAAACAAATTGGTAATGCAATACAACTATTCAACAATATACAACATATATAATCTTTTAACGATTGTTCATATCAAATTTTAGGAGAAAAAACCGAGTTTATGCCTTTTTTTGTCGATTTAAGGCTGCTTTCGATAGTGTTCCAAGAAAACTTTTAATATATAAGCTTCATAAGATGGTTATGTCTTCAAAAGTAGTTACTTTCATAGAAAATATATATCAAAACACTAAAGCTGCAGTGTGGACGGGATCTGAGTTATCCAGCTTTTTTGAAACATGTTCAGGAGTAAAGCAAGGTTGTTTGCTATCGCCCTTACTTTTTGCGTTGTACTTAAATGATATGCATGACCAGCTGGGTGAAGGTATGTTTATTTGGTGATGCTAATGTAAGCGGAGGACATTGTCATTTTAGCAGAAAAAGCTAACACTTCACAACAAATGATATACAACCTTGAAATATACTGTAAAATATGGGGCATGGAGTGAAATCTATTCAAATCAGAGATTATGATATTTCGAAAAGGAGGAAGAGTCTCATCGAACGAAAATTGAACATTTAACGGTGCTAATGTAAGAATTGTCTCAGAGTATAAGTACTTAGGCGTAAAACTATCTCCTGGAATGCCTTCCTCGCAACATGTATTGTCCAAAAAGGATGCGGCAAAAGCGTGTATAAATGCTACATGGAAAAATTTCATTGGGAATAGGGACATTACCCTCAAGGCAAAGTGGAGAATGTTCTTAGCGGTCTGCAGGTCCATACAATCCTACGGTGTCCAAGTATATGGTTTTTCTTGGTTTGGTGAAATAGACAAGCTACAAAGATATTTTTCGAAAAGAGTTTTAAGGTTAGGAGATAACACACCAAATTATGTGATTATTTTGGAAACTGGACAAGAAGAGTGCCACTTTTATACATATAGTTTGCATCTGCAATATATAGCTAAAACCATTTTTGAGTATGGAAGCAATAGATTACCTCATAAACTATCCATGCAAGTTTTAGAAAAAAAAATTTATTGGTATAAGGATTTACAAAATCGGTTATTGGAGTACAATATTGAGAGCATATATATGAACCAGAACAAAGACGCTTGGTACAGCTCATGTTTTGATTTGGTAAAAGCAATGAAAACTAAAACACAGCAAGATTATGTAAAAAACGCACTGGAAAGTCAACTGAGAGTGTACAAAAACCTTGATTTTTCTAAAGGTCTTGAGTATTGCACAGAACGTTATAATTTGCTCCAAATAAGTTATATAATGAAGGCGAGGGGTGATCTTTTATGGTTAAATGGTAACCAATTCAGAGTTGGTAATGCCCGATATTGTTCCATGTGTAATATGAATGAAGTAGAAACACTTCAATATTTCCTAGGCAGATGCCCTATGCTCAAGAAAATAAGAAATAGATTTTTTGGTAGTTTTTGGCTCAACGATAAAGTAATAGTACGTGTGTTAAACAGTGGTGAAGATAATAATTGGCTAAACCTATATTATTTTGTTAAAGATGCCTTAAGATATAGATCTATGTTAATAAGAGAATATAATTTTTAAAAAATTGTAAAATTCAACTTCCGGCTAACGGTTTTCTTAAACCATGCCATAAATTTCTTTATAAAAACAAAAATGTAAGTTTTACATAGTAATAAGATAAATTATTGTAATGATTTTGAAAAAATAAAGAAAACTAATCTAAATCTAATCTATTTAATAATTTTGATTAGATATAATCAATATTATATGGGTTATTGAAAAAAAGGATTTTATGTATAACTGTTCATCAGGGCAATTTAGTCTCGATATTTATTAACAAAGTCCACATTTTTTATCGTTTTTATTATTTTCCAAATTCAGTTAAATTATAATATGTAAGCCTTGATTTTGTATTTCACCTTGGTGAGGCGTTGCTGTATTTCAAGGTAAATTGTGTTTGAAACAAAAACAATTTGTATATAAATAACGCAACGCTTCATCTAGGTGAAATACAAAATAAGCAACTTAAGCAACTCGTACTTTGCCCGCTTTTTGGAAAAATTGTAAAATTTGTCCCACTTGTTATTTGTATCATATTGAACTGCAAATACTGCAACTTTATTAAGTAATTACGTATTATTAATTATTTATTATGTTGTAGCGGAGCAGTAGACTTCCCAGCAAAAACACACCTAACCAAATAATGAGTTTAGTTAATCTAACCTTCGAATGTTTTTACGTATTACCCTTAAAATTATATTTCTATTTTTTTTAAAATGCCTAAAATTATGCATTACTGACAACATTACGTAAATATTAACTATAATGGGTTACCTATATGCATACAAGGGTATGAATAATAAGGCATTACCAGAAGGAAAAAAATAATGGGTCTTAACTAGATTTAAAAAAATACGAGTTTCAAAAAAATATTATTATTTTTTTTGAAACATGGTAGTGCCGGGAATCGATCCTGTGTCGTCAGACTAACAGGC
The DNA here is from genome assembly GCA_021234595.1 of Delia radicum. NCBI lineage: Eukaryota > Metazoa > Arthropoda > Insecta > Diptera > Anthomyiidae > Delia > Delia radicum. Next base: position 64,296,625 of record CM037854.1, on the reverse strand, counting down.
TATCAAGGCATATATCGAGACATATAACATTTGGTAACATAAATGAAGTTTTCTTCTAAGTCAATTCATTCAAGATATACCAAAACTAATGCCTTACCATTTAGCTTACAAAAAGACTAAATTTAATGTGTCTAAAAATAGAATCCAGAAAAATTTTTTATTATTATAATTAGCACGGTAGTAATAAGATGAATAACCAATTATTGTTCACCAATAATTTTTTGTATGAAAGTAATGAATTACAAGTTTCTTATTGGTAACCGATTATTTTATTATTTAAAATATTGCAGAAGTTATAAAGGACTCATTACAAAGTAATGTATAAAATAATAAGTAGTCATTACCATATTTTTGCTGGGTGGTAAAGCTTAATTTAGTAACGTCATGAAATATTAAAGTAAAAATTTTTAAATTAAATTCGTAAATATTCTTTTGGTTTTCTTCTTCAATTTATCTAAAAATAAACTCATCTGGTGAAGATTAACAACTAAAGGCAATTTTTAACATTAATTTAAACATACATTTCTTTTTGCAGGTTTTCTTTCTTCTACATTTTCTTTATAACACTAGAAAATTAGAATTCAGACTTTTCCTTTAACACCTTTAGCAATAGCTTTTTTTTGTGCAACATTTGAAATAAAGAGAAAGGGAAATATAAATTTAAGGCAAAAGAAAATAAGCCACCACAAAGGCATCCTGCTGGCCAAATAGAGTTTATCGTCGTATAAATAAATAATACGATAGGAAGAAAAATGCAGCATATAAAAATTTACGACAACATAAGTCTCATTAAATAAATGAATTTTCAATTTTGTAAAAATAATGTAAAAAAATAGAAAACTAATTAACACTTTTTTGTAACAAAAAAAAAAACTGCAAAATAAGAAAGAAAAATATTTTTAATATTATATCGAATATAGAATTTAAAGAAGAAAGGAGTTAAATAAAACGCATAAAAAAAAATTAATTAGAATTTACATTTTTTTTTGTAAGTTTTGTTAAATCGTTGTAAAAATAATTACTGTATTTGTCCAGTTCAACACTCACTGTCATCATAATCCTACTTTTTGTGTACTATACACTTTGCCATGCTAAGCTTAGGGGGTGTTATAATTTATGGAAATATTTTTTAATATTTTAAAATTTAATGTCATAATCAAACTTTTAAAAGAAAAATATCAACACTTAGTTGTAGCTGGAACAAATTTGGTCTCATAGCAAAATAGGGTAATCTCAAAGTATAAAATGTAAATTTTTTCATTATTTTTGTTACATATTTCCTTGAACGCTATTGGACATAAGGGATTTAACTTTTGATAGAATATGGTACGATCCTAGCAATAAAAAACCTCGATTTGGGAATAACTACATTTGTATGCTTCCAAAATGTGCTTTCCTTAATGCCTTCTTTGAAGCAGTAAATAATTGAAGCAGTAAATAATGCATGCAATAAAGAATGCATACAATGAAGCACTCATGTTGCCAAATCACAAAAGCGCTTTTCATTGTCAACGAAAGCATGACTTTATTGCTTCTTAGAGCACATGAAAGAAGCGTTTTTCACCTGCTTAAAAAAGTCTTACAAAGTGGAGCATCGCGAACAACAATTATGCCTTCTGGATTTGCTTTGGAAGCGCTCAGTAAGTAATTAAATAATGCCTTTCTTCGTAAGCACTTTTTTCTGTGGGATGCTTCAAGTTTTCAGAATCGTCAAGAGTAAAAATGATGTCAGATTGATTCCATTTCCTACATGTCGCTAACACATTATGGGAAATATGTATCCTAGTGGTCGGCAAATTTAAAAAGTTTAGAGGTTTTTGCTCAGTTTATTTTTGTTCACATTGAAATTCAGGTAATTTTGGATCGATTTGATTTCCAAGAAGTGATATTTTTAGACTTTTATCTCCTAATTCCAAATCTGGTATCTAAATATTTCTATCAATGCACAATTTCGAAAAATCGCATAAAAGGTATACGGTCTAAATTCACAAGTTATTTTAAAATCTTTGTTATATTGTCATGTTCAGCATACCAGAGTTAGTTTTGAAATATGTGTAATTAGGGAGATAGCATGTTCCACTTTTTCGAATTTCTAGGAGCTCCTGACGGAATTTGGAACACTTCGCCTTTAAATGATATGGTGAACATTTGTGGCAAATTGGACAATGTCTACATGATGCACAACGAGGACAAAGATCAACCAGTGTTCTACATTAACTTTACAAACTTGTTGCTTTGGATAAATAATTGGAAGCAGTAAATCACAGATGATTTCTCCTTCAAAAGAAACATAGATTTTTTAGTATTATACTCAACAATAAAAGTTGGTCAAAAAAATGTCAAATAATTTTTATCTCAATTAACATAGTATATACTGATTGTTAACAATTTGTTTTTTACCAAATCAAAAAATGTTACCTATAACTTAAGAGAAATGAAAGGTCAATTATTACACTCATAAAAAAATTGGTAAAAAATGTAAATGTTTGTAAGTAAAAAGCTAAAATATAATGTACACATTTTCTAAAAATGATTAACAATACATATGGATACTAAGCTGTTAACTGCCATTCTAGGACAAAAAGTTAACCAACAATATCCAACAAAAATAACCTTCAGTTAATAAGCACTTCGCCTTCTTGCACAAAATAAAGCAATTGGGAAGGCTGTGCTGCCCTGAATGCATAATTTTGTAGCAATACAATAAAAATACACAAAAAAAGCGCTATTCATTTCCTACGAAGTTATGAATTTATTGCTTCTTGGAGCACATGAAGGAAACGCTTTTCACTAAAAATATACATACCAAGAGACATACCATCATAATTTTTAAAAAGTTCAAAAAAAATTGGCCTCAAATCCAGCTAAAGCAATTATATGACAGGTCTAAGTCACTCAAGAATTGTGGAAATAGTTGGGTATGATTCAACAGAAATTTTGGACTTTGCTTAAACAAAGCTTGATTAATCCTTCGCAGGATGTGACTACAGGGAATTTTTAGAGATAATTGTTATATTTCTGGGAACTCCCCGTAGAGGTGTTACTTTTCCTAAACCTGTTGCAGAGCTCTACTCTCGAATAATGGATAAGGCTATTTACTGGAGTCAGGCTATTTTAATGAAAAAACAGTCCATTTTAGAAGAAATTGAGTTTTTGACTACATTTGTGGTTCATTTAAAAAAAAAAAAACAAACCACATGAAATTACTGTATTATGATTTTACATTCATTTCATACATTAGTTTATTTTATTTATAAAAATAAAACAAATAAATATTTGTTTATTTTTTACTACTTTTGTGGTTCATTTTTACTACACTTGTGATTAATTTTTACGTTATGGAAAATTCCCATGGAAAAAAAACTACGAAAGTTTAAAAATCGGAAATTTTGGTTTTACTTGTAAGCCACCATATTTTCATCAAGCAGTGATATGGAAATAACTTTTTTAATAGATTTTTCTGTCAAATCTGGTGACTTAATATTGTATAGGTTTGCATCTGATAGTTTATAACTGTTAGCAAAGAAATAAAATCAATGAAAAACTATTGTAAATTTCAAGTAATTTTTTTTATTTCCTGACTTATATATTTCATATTGTTCTGCCACAAATTTCATCAATATTTAAGTCAATTTTTTTTTAACAACTTTCACATTTTTAGATTCTTTATTTTTTCGTTAGAGGTCCAATATGTTTAAAAAAAATTTGTTAATTCAGCTTTTAAAATTTTTGTTAAAATTTTCTTTTATAGTTTGTAGTTTTGGTTATGATCCTTGTTGTCCTTGTTGTTGTCAATATTTTCATAAAAACTGAAAACTAAAAACTTTAAAACATTATAAAAACTTATTTTTTTCAAACATTATACTTCATACTATGTTTCTTTATATGTTTATATATGATTATATATTTTTCTCTATTTCTTTTTTTTTAGGTTTATTATTATATCGTTGATTCACCACGTAATGAGGGCAAAGAATTTTTTGAAATCAATTTGCAAAGTGGTGAAATTTTTACAAAAACTGTATTTGATAGAGAGAAAAAAGGAGCCTATGCATTGGAAGTAGAAGCCCGAGATGGGGCACCATCAGCACGACCCAACAGCAATGGACAACCAAATTCAGGTTAGTAAAAGACCACAATTGCCTTAACATTTAATATACTGAGAAAAAAAAATTAAAGTATGAAAAATATCGTTGTTAAGCTCTATTTTTCTTCATTTTATATTTTGGGAATAAAAAAAAAAATATGTTTTTACTCTTTTATCAAAAGCTTAAGTTAACGTTCTTTTTATTTATATATGGCCTTTAACATTTCAAGACTACTTAATGCAAGTTTGCCATTTCCTTCCAGTTAGTTTGGCTATTGCTTGTGTAAACATGATTTTTTTTTTGTGCAAACAAATTTCTTCGAATTTTTTTTTCTTCATCTGGTATTATGCAAATTGTTTTCATGCAAAATGCATTTTTTATAGTTGGCCAGAAAAAAAAAATATAATAATACAAAAATTGTGGAACATTTAGTTAACCAGCCACTGCGACAAAATATTTTAAAACAAATAATTCGTTAAAGCAGAAAAGTTTTCAATGTTACTTTTTTTTTCTTTTCTTGAATATTTTTTAAACATATTTTTCTTATATTTCTTTTAAGAAAACTATGTTAAGGCAGATTGTGCTTAACTAATAATATTAAAAGTTTTTTTTTTTGTTATTGTTAAATAATGAAATCAAATCATTAGGAAATATAAAATTCATAAGAAAGTTCTAAATACATTTAATTATTTACATTTTAATGATAAAATGTACAATGCAGAAAGATATTTAAAGAAAATAAATAATTTTTAAACCTTAATTGGAGTACAATTCTTTTTTATTTAAGTATAATAAACTTACAAAACTTTTTCTTCTTCATGCTTTGATAGATAATACAAAAATTTTACGTTTTTTTTTCTTTATATTAAAAACATATATTCTCTATAGAGCCTATAACCAGACATGGGCGGCGTCAATTACATTTAAAAATCATTCACTTGTGAAATTTGTCATATAATTAATAATTTCAGACCTACACTCAGACTTGTTGTTTAAGATTGCTTGGAACATTTTAAATTTTGTCAATTCCAGACATGGGACTTAATACCAATATTTGTGTATTTAATTACAGGCCAATTACATTTTTTGCTCTAATTACATGCAATTGTTTGTAATTGAGTAATTGCCCTGTAATTAAATACCCAAATGTTGTTACTAATCCCCATGTTTGGTATTCAAAATTTTACAAATTTTCTAAGGAAGCGTTTAAGCCTACAAGTGTGAACGTAGGTCTGAAATTATTAATATTATTTCAAATTTTCACTAGTGAATGATTGTGAAATGTAATTGACGCCGCCCATGTCCACCTATAACCCATCTCAAACTCACGGTTTTAATTTTCAAAAAAATTCAAAAAATCCCAAAAGTATGTAAATTTTAAAATCCGTTGATATTGGATTTCGCTGATATGAAAAGCGTTCAATGTTTACGATTGTCCTGTAATAGAAGGAGTCATTAAAAAAATTCAAATACAAAATCAGATCTCATTTGCTACCAACACCTCTGTCCTATGTTTCACATTTCCATGAAAGTGAAATCAATACGAGTTTTTGGTGCTTTGTCTTTCACATACCCATTTTTAATTTGGATTTACTTTCCTGTAGAAAGTAAAACGAACCCACTTTTTTCCTTACAGAAGTTTTTAAAAATCATAAGACTGCTTTACAAGTTAAAATTTGCATTTTGACCGAAAACAAATTTTTTCGATAATTTTTCGACATTTTTCGATTATTATTTCGAATTGTATACATTTATGGGGATAAGAAAGCACCAAATTTCAATTTCAACTCTTCTAAAATATATTGGTATTCAAAAAGTAAGGAAACCTAGGACATGGGCCATAGAAAGATATTTATTCTTTTCCAAGTTTATCTTAATAAAGTAATATCCGATTAGATCCCTCAAATATATTACCGCATTAAGTTATATCAAAATTGGGGTATACAAAAATATCTAATTTAAGATCCTGATAGATCCCAAAATATCCGGTGGGATGAATTTAGATCTACTTGGATCTACAAAAAGATCAGGAATTTTTGGTGAATAGAATGAGATATTTTGAGATTAAATTAGAATTACTTATGTCCCATGGCATATATTATTTTTAATAAAAATTACAAAAAAAAATAAAGAAACATTATGTAGACATCTGCTCATATATAATTATATATGAAGTTATTTATTGCAATAAATAATTATGTCAAACTAAACTGTTAATCTTAATGTCATATATAATTATATCTTGAATTGTATTATTCATATGCATATCCTATATAACACACAAACATATTTGTTATAAGATAGCATATATTATTATATCTTAAATTATATAGCTTATATGTTACCATATATGATTACGTTTGGTGTTTATATTAAAAACATATATTCTCTATAGAGCCTGCATGTTCTCAATGCACCAGTTACACCAATGCACGCTGTTCTCTTGAGTTTTGACATATTTAGTCTGTTGCACTATATATTTAGCGCCTTCCAGCAGACCATGGCTCTATTGGTGAGAGTCGACTGGACAAGAGCTTTGTACAACCATAATACCATTCCAGGCTGTAATCCCTACGTTTTTGCAAACGTTTTCTTACTGGCATAAAAAGTAGTACATACCTTTTGGACCTTTTTCTCAATGTTAAATTACCAGTTTAATTTTGTATGAAAAATTACTCCCAGACACTTCGCAGTCTGAGAGACGTTTAGAAGCTGTCCTCTGAGAGGAATATTTGTTTTCTTCGTAAAGAGTAACATCTTTGTTTTGTTCCGGTTCACTCCACAACCACAGCCTGTGGCCCATGAGTTGACCACACCCAGAGCACTCTCCATGATTTCACTAATCACTGAAACAAACGGACCTGTCACTTAAATGACAACATCATCCGCCTATGCAACTACTTTTATCCCCTTTTTACTCACATTTTCCAATAACATATTCATTCATAACCTCTATCCATAAAAGAGACGATAAGAGGCGATAATGCCATTCTACACTGGAATACAATATTTTTATTTTTAAGCGAAAAAGTTCTTATTTGTAGAAGAAATTTCAGTCTTGACAACTATTTTTGTTCATTTAAAAAAACAAACCACATAAAATTACTGTACTATGAATTAACATTCATTTTATCAGTTTTTTTTTGTTTTTATTTAAAAAAACAAAACAAATAAACGAATGTCAATTTTCTACTACATTCATGGTTCATTTTATCAGCACTAAAAAAAATAACAATGTATTTAACGGAATGTTAAAATATATCTGACCTGTTTTATGATGATTCCCAAAATTTTTTGGTTCTATCGTTGACCATCCGTGAGCTGGACCATTTTTAAATAAGGTCTTTTTTGAGTTTTTCGAATTTTTTTGTACTTTGGTCCAAGACGACATAAATAAAATTTGGTATCATCGAAAAGAGGTTTTGAAGCAGCATCCAATGGTAGGCAATATGGTTATCAATTTTTTTCATTTTTCAATTATAATAATCTAGTGATAAGCAAAATATCTGTTTTCAAATCTAGGATGCTGTGAGATATATTTAAGTTTTCAAATATTAGTTTTTTAGGTAAAAACATATTAATCTATTAATGATATGTGCACCATAAATTTATAATATTAGAAAAGCAGAACATTATTTCGAAATACGTAGAATTTTTATGAAAACCCGAAACGAAAATATGTATTCAGTTAAATATTTCAATTAGTAGGTCGCAAGTGGTCATTATACCATTGGATGCTGCTTCAAAACCTCTTTTCGATGATACCAAATTTTATTTATGTCGTCTTGGAAAAACTGAAAAAATATCTTTTTCAAAAATGGTCAAGCCCACGGATGGTCAACGCTAGAAGCAAAATATTTTGGGAATCATCATAAAACATATCACGCTTTATTTTCAGATGGGTAACAAAATCACTTTTTTTTTTGAGTCGCTATAATGTATATATGTATGTATATAAAATAAAAACAAAAAAAAAAAAAGAAACCCAACACAAAATGTTAGCAATTTTTTTTACCGTATTATGTGCATTATTAGATCAGTTTTGGCGCTTTTAAAAACAACACTAAGGGCTTATATCTGGTACCAGATCTGGACAAGGAGATCATGACATCTTTTTAGGTATGAACAGATCTGCCACCATATGTGATCCTACATGACCAGATCTGCTCATATCTGGGCCTGAAAATTTTCAAATTTCCTGATCCATTCAGACATGAACAGCTCTGGTACTAGATCTGCTCAGATCTGGCCATAAAGAACATCACAAATGCTTTATAATTTTTCGTTTATAATACGGCTGGGAAACCTGGCTAATTCAGCAAAGAAGGATTCTTCATTTACCGTCACATTTAAAAGATACAATGGCCATGAGAGACCTAAGCCCCGTAAAGGAAAACCTGCGCTGCCCGAACCGGAAGAATATACGTGTTTAATAAGAGCACAATCAAAATCAAAAAGTATTTCTACCGTTGTTAAACATGAAGATTTTCCCAACATGATTACAATGTATGCTCAATTTATGAAAAGTAATTTGGATGGTTTGAAACGTGATAAAATTCAAAACCTTTAATTTATTTTTATTGTTTTACTTTAAAACTAGCATTTAATGTTAACTTTTTTAATTTACTACAAACATGCAATAAGAAACAAAATTATATAAAAAAAAAACTGGCATTTGTTTAAAAATAATTCAAAAACAAAAACATATATGATCAGATTTGGCACTAGATCTTATTATATGCAATCATATCTAATTAGATACAATCAGATTATTTTAGATTTGATCAGATCAAATACTTTTAACCTGGGGTAAGTCACCCTTTTTTAAGTGAAATTTCATTTGTTTTCAACTATAGTTGCAGTTGTCCTTACCTACATAATATTCTAAGTGTATTTCTGGTAACCAGATTCGCGCCCTTGGTCTCCGTGGTATACACTAGCAGGAATAAGTTTGTTCCTCAAAACTTCCCATGCTTCGCTAACCTTAGCTTCACATTTGCTAAGGAAATCCATTGACAATTGGTCCTAATATCAGAACACCCTACATCCCATGATTACCACGGAGGAGTCGATGTAGGGCAAGGGAACACCAGGATTTACGAGAAGTTAATTCATTAAAATTTCAGACACTCTTAACTCGATCTCCACCCCAGAAGCCGCTTACTTTTTTGTAGTTTGAGCTATTTGCGTCGACAAGATTTAAAGACAGGTCATTATTGACCACTTCTGCGTAAGACTTTAGAACGGTTTGCTTGGTTTCTGAATTTTTACGTTATGCACACAGAAAAAAAAATTTAGCTATTTGCGAACTGAAATTCGGTAACTATGACTCTAATTCGGTTATAAAGAATTTCAGACAGTTGGCACAACTTTATATTAGTTTTCACAACAAAGTTCGGTTAATTCAACAGAATTTTAGTTGTAACACCGAAAATTTTCAGAAATCGAATGTAGTTATCATTGTACTAACTGAATTTATAAGTTGTCACCATTAATATACACTTTTAAATTCGGTTTGGCACTTTATTTCTCTGTGTGTGCAGATGAAATGTCTTAATCCTGAGACCTATTAGCTTCCTCTTAATTAAAAAAAACTTCAGAATTAAAAACTTCTGATGTTAGTTTCAACAGATGACGAAAATTTCTGAAAGAACTCATATCTCCTGCCTTCTTTAACCGTTAGCTACAAATTATTTTATCAATAAAAACTGGCTCTATTGATAACCTATTAAATATTTAAAAAGGGTTACCTTAAAAAGTCATTGAATACATAAATTTGTCGCCAATTTATCTACCAATTTTAGAACGTTTTCAAAAAACATTAGATTTGTGGTGCTTTGGCCTTAAGATATAAAACATTCAAAATATTTTAAAAACATTTTAATTCTCAATTTTTTTTTTTGTTTTGTTTAAGTTAACCAATATGATGACATTTTATTTTCATTTCAATAAACACATATTTCAACAAAAAAAAAAACAACATTTTAATTTGTATTTTTTCATTGAAAGCAACCAGTTATATATATTTGTTCCCCAATCTATGTGTAGTTTACTTAGTTTTCATTTGTTTATTTTAACATTTTGTTGTTACAGTTTTAACCTTGAAATAATAGACAATTTATAAAATAAAAAATTGCAAGTACAACATGTTAGATAGCTTGTTTTAGTATCAAACACTAGGAGGTAAAAGTATGCAGATATTTGTTAAAAAAAAAGAAATTTTCAAATTTGTTTTGAATTACAGATTATATTATTATCGAATACAATTTACAACAAAATGTATGCTCTTTATACAATTGCTCTATAACCACCATGACGTATACGTTATAAAATAAATTTCTAGTTACATATTTATCATACGCCATATATTCCCTATAAAAATATAATTAATATTAATCATACGCATTGGGGGTGTTACTACTATGCAATTTTAATATAACATTAAACAGTTCTAGTTAAAGAGTTTATTTCTTTATTTTCAACACTTTTTAATCATAGTGTTTTTATTTTTTTATGTTTTCCAGTGTATAGTAAATTAAAAACTCATCTAAATAATACAACTAGTACATAGAATTGATAGTTAAAGCCTCAAACCAACTTCCCAGTCACTACAGGACTAACGCGCGTTACCATTAAAAATGTTGCGATGCTAGTGTTTAGTATAACAGTTTGAGTGTGTGTTAGTGCGCTAGTGAGTGAATATGTGTGCTTATATATTTGAGAGCATATAATAGCAATTGTGTACGTGTAGTATTGTAGAATATCTCGTGTATTTGTGCAAATAAATGACACAGCAATTGTTTGAATGATATTCTGTTTCTGTTTCTATTTTTTTTTTTTAATGTTCACAACTACATTTACATACTGCTTGTATAAACTACAACTGTAAGTACTACTACAACTACTACAACTACAAGCCTTCCAATCAAATGTATGTCCTTGGATAAATTTTCATTTTCAATTTGCACGACAAATTGATTATTTTCATTGGCTTATATATATATTATTTTAGTTTTATATTATTTTTTGTGCTCTATTATATTTGTTCAGTCTATTTTTTATTTGTATTTCAGTTATTTTATTTTTCAATTATTTGCAAGAATGATTATTTGAAGTAGTATGTACAAAAGTTGACATTATTCTAAAAAAAATATTTAATTATTGGCGAAAAAGTAGACAAATTAGAACTTTAAAAAAAAATAAATAAAAAAGCGAACTCTGAAAAAATTTAAAATTTTACAGAATATTTAAAAAAAATGTAGTCTTGAACATTCACTGGAACAAACCATTCCTAACAAATAAACATATACCCCTTTCATACATTTGGATAGATCTTAAAAATACCTTTAGTTTGATATCAATTTTTGTATAGTTTCCTAGAAAGAAATGCGAAGAAACCGCAAAAAATAAAACTGGACCCATTTTTGACCCCACATTAACCCCTAAAATTAAGATAAGGATGATAAGGAATTGCGATTTTTCATTTGTTAAGTACCATTTATCACATTAAGTTTAATCACATGAATTAAAAAAAAGTCCATAAAGTTAGCAAACAAGTTAGTTGAGTCAGCAACATTTTTGCTGGGAAGATCCTTGCCGAAAAATTGCTAGTATCTGCAAATATGTTTTGCTGAAAATTAGTTAATTCAGCAAACTGTGTGTAATGCAAATGAAAATCGACTTGTTGCTATCAACAAATGTCTATATGATGTGAAAATAACACTGTACTAAAATACATTATAAAATTTGCCCTTTGGCGATGTCTCAACATAAAACGCAAAAGTTGTCAACACTGAACGTAAAAACCATACGTCAATCTGGTAACATTGTGAAATAGAGACGGATGAGATTAGAAAAATAAACAAAAATCTAAAAATAGAATATTTGTGTTGTTACTTCTGTGTATAATATACAATAACAGAAAAGCTAATAGGAAAGAAAACTGCATTTTAACTGCATTACATTCGAGGCCATACTTGGGAGTGATGGCTAAACGGTCATGACTTGGTGTTGTTACGTCCGTAATGTAAGAAGAGCGCAGGTTTGATTCTTACAGCATTCTTACAGTTTTAGGGAAAAACATTTATTCTTCTTCTTAGCCTCAACATTTCTAATTATTATTAGTATCTAATTATTATTAGTATCTTTTTTTGCAGGAGCCTAGTAGATAAAAAAAAGCTAAAAAACTTAGTATAACATTTTTTTTTTTACTTTAGTTAATATATTTTGCTGAAATTTAATCTATATTATTTTTTTTTGAGATTGTTTTAAATACATAGAAATACATAAAATGTCAAAACTTCCACATCGTTAACATGATGACATTTTCAGAAAAGTTAAACAAATTAAAGCAATAGCATTTTTTTGTAAGCCTTATAATTGTTGTGTTTATTAGTATCTTTTTCTTTTCTCTCTACTTCATCTATGCATCTATATATATATTACGTCTTTGTATTTGTTCTTCCTGCTATGGATTTGATTTGGTAGCATCTAAAACTAGTTAAACATTTGTTCAGAATTAGATTTTTCTAGTACAACCGTTTAACTAAATTTTATGCTCAAAACTCAATTTCAGCAAAAAAAAAAAAATGCTGTAGGTTAGTTAAATATTTTTAATAAGCGACTAACAAAAATTTCAACTAACATTTTTTTTTGTGAGTGTATAGAAATGTTTGTTTTCCCAAGTATTTTATCCCTGTGTACAAATAATATAATTCTCGTAAATTAAAGACAAGTTTTCAAGCAAAAGCAAATTAATTTTTAACTTCACTTTTAAACCGTTAAACTTCAGATTGGACAGCCAAAAAATGTGTCTCTTTTTTATGGTTTCTCTACAACATATCCAGGGTTCATTGAATTCAGGTCGGGCTACCGCCGGTATTAGAATCACTTCCCATCCCGGAATTTTAACTGTTTGACGGACCATGATTCCGCATACAACGCCACTAATGTAATTCATTAAAAAATATGCTTTTCTATATTCTACTCATGTTACTTTTTTCCGAAAATTTACATATTCTCTCCCTTCCGTTTACGCTTCTATAATTCTAATCTATTTACCTTTTAATCCAAACTAAATTCTCTAATGCAACAGTTACGCCTAAAAGTCATTAAAACTATTCGTATTCACATACCAATACCACTAAAACCATTAAAAATTTAAAACCCCATGTTATAAAACCGCATACCGACTAACAAAAAAAAAAAAAAAACTACTACAATTGTTTTAAGTATGAATTTTTTACAATGAAACAAATATTGATATTATTTTAACATAAAATGACATTTAAATGTATTAGTGTTAGAATTGGTAACGGAAAATATTTGAAAATGGTAAAACAAATACATACATAATGTGAATAACACCACTTGAGTATGTTAATATCAAACAAGCTTTTGATTGAAATTTGGCAAACGAAAATTTTATTATTGATTCAACCCTCCACTGAAAATACACCAAAAATACACTCAAATTTACATAAACTTGTGTCTTTTTTTCTGTCAACGAATATTATTTATTCATTTATCACGGTGCGCCTGAGTCTGTTTAAATAAAATTTGCATGTTACTCTAATCTGAAAACGGATTCTGTTTCTTGATGGTCTAAAAACTGTTTTAAAATGAAAACGGAAAAAATCTAGCTGGCGCTTTTTTTCACTGCCAATCAAAACTATTAAAATTTTCTATATTTGGCCTGTGCTTTAGTTTAGGGACACCTCACCGATTTTGATACAAGATTAAGGAACGATTCAGATATTTGAGCTGAGTTGAGAATTCTATTTTTTTTTGTCAAACGCCCCCTTTTGAATGCGCCAGGCTAACCTTTTTAGGTTTAAGTTTTTTCAAAAAATTATTTTTTAATTTTATAGTAAAATATCATGATCCCATCCATGGAAAAAAAAAATGATAATATATCATACGAAAGAAGATTTTATAAGCTTTCCAATGAGATGTAATTTGTCATGCGCAGATAAGTATTTTTTTAAAAAAATTTGAACTTAAAAAATGTAACTCTTAAGTCTGAAGAAGCAGAATCTGACAAATAAAAATTAAATTCTCGACCCAGCTCAAGTATCTGAAAAGTTCCTAAATTTAGTATTAAAATAGGTGAGGTGCCCCTAAACTAAAGCCATGACAAATTTAGAAAATTTTGGTTGGCCGCCAAAAAAAAAAACGCTTCACCTGGATTTTTTTCGTTTTCGATGGAAGACCATCTAGAAACAGTAACACACAGATTTTATTTAAATCGACTCAGACGCACCGTGTTGTATGATTATGTTAAAAACTCAATAAGGTAAAATTTAAGAGATAGTGAATATGTAATTTTGAATAATTTGTAAATAGTAAATGTTTTGGTCTCTATAGAATTTAATTTTTAACTTAACCCGAAACATCCTAAAAGTTTTATTTTGTTGCATTTTGAAAAGATATTTTTCATATAACTCATTCCATATAAAACCATCAATAAATACCGTATTTTCGACCTCTACCCCCTTCAATTTTAACCAAACTTGGTATGGAAGGCAAGTGTCATATAGATATGTTATCGTACAAGTTGTGGGTTGTTAACTCTAACGGTTGTGAAAATATGAAAAAAAATTTAAAATTTAACAAAAGTAGTCGTACTTAATCGACTACTTTTGTTATCATATCATTTTGACGGTTAAAGCTACGTGACTCAAGGACACCTAATTTTAAAGCCACTGTTATCGTGATTTAAATAAAATAAGCAAACAAATTATTTTTTCAAGGTAAAATGCATTTTTTTTTAACCCGATGTTTAAACGGCTGTATTTCAAAAAAACTGGGATTTTAAATTATTCAAAAAAAATATATGTTAATTAGTATTTATTCCACTATGACAATTATGGATATTAACATAAAATATATAAATATATAAAAATATATATAATTTATTAAAAAAAAAAAAAATAAAAATTAAGTTTTCTTAATTGATACCTAATTGATTCCTCATTTTACTGGTTCACAAACAGAATTGAATTCGGGACTGTAAAATGCTTTGTTATTCAAAATCCGTGGTTCAAATCGCTGCATTTCAAAAAACTGGATTTCTAAAATTTTTAAAAAAATATATGTTAATTTTAAATTAGTCTTGTCTTACCCAATCCCTATATGGTACTTCTGCATGTTTCTGAGTTATCAGCTTTTTAGTTTATTTTTTTAAATTTCTATTCATAACTCTGTATACCGTAAGAACTGCACATAGGGATTTGGACACCTACATAGGGAAGTAATTTATAAATAACATATATTTTTTTTTAAAAATTTTAAAAAACCTGTGTTTTGAAATGCAGCTTTTGGAACCGCAGTTTTTGAAAACAATGCATTTTGCTGTGGATAAGTGTATAATTTGTGTGCAATAGTAAAGCCACAATTAAAGTAGCATTAGTGAGCCCCGGTAGGCTATTTGGTAGCGTGCTGGCTTATGAGTGCGGTGGTCGTGGGTTCGATTCCCACTAGAGGCATTGATCTGTTTTCGCTACAACGCGCCGAAGGCCATAGTAGCTAGTGGTCGGTTAGGGTAATAGTATATAATTTGTAATTATATGATTATTAATTAATAAAAAAAAAAAAGTAGCATTATAATTAGGTATAACTGACTCTTGTAGCTTAAGCCATTATAAATGGAATATTTTGTGCGACTACTTTATTAAAATTTTCGAATATTTTTCAGATTTTGAAACGTGATTTTTTAAGATTCGCTTGATTAGCTGTCCTACATTTGGAAGGGGATATAGTTATATGATGTACATATTATATACCAAGTTTGGTTGAAATCAGAAGGGGTGGATTAAATCGAGTGATATATTCAGTCATAGACTTTAATAATGACCTAAGTATAAAAAACTGCAATCCATTTTTGGATACTGAATCCAGGGCGGTTACAATTTCCTGTTACTATATGGTAACTATGTGAGGGTTAGGGAATTTTTTTGTATTTTTTGCAGCAAAACATATTATATTATTATCAAATTAGTATTTTTTGATAAATTATTGTGAATTATGTTTAAAAATACAAAACTAAATGAATTTTGTAAAACAAATGTCATTAAAACAAATGTCACAGAACACAGTATTGGACGTATAAATAGCACATAATAAATATTTTTGGCTAATTTGGACCTAGGTCGTAACGTTACTCAAAAATATAATGAAAAATGTGTAAAGTGTTCAAAACCGTAACTAAAAACCGGTTAACAGTATTTTTTGTTTTCAAAACCGGAACCGGTTTCGAATATTTCGCATTTTCGAATATTCGAGAAATCGGGGTTTTGGGTAGTACTTATGTACTACCAAGTAAAAACCTGTTACTTTAATATAGAAATAGAAAATAATTTTGCTTTCGTCTAAAGTTAAATGTACTAAAAAATCAAATAGCAATTTTTTTATTTATTTTATTTATTTATTTTGTTTTGGTGTTCCATACACAAGACTAAAAGTCTTATATTGCAGTACAGAACAGAGTATTTGAAAAAAAGAAAAGATTTTAATGTAATTAAATAAGTAATAATTTAAAAACTAAATTACAAAAGATCACAAAGAAAATCAACAGTATCATTTGTTCTTAGAACGTGTTTAAATTAAGGACCATTTTCATAAGAAAGAAGAAAATGTGATATATCTTATCCTTATTGCCACTGGCAAATCGAGAGTTATATAGTTTAATATACTTTTTTTTTACTTGGGTCGTTAAAAAAAAGTACAGCAAAAAATAAATTTCAAAAAAAAAACAATTAAGTCATTTTGAAATATTCTAGTTGTGTTTTCAAATGAACAATACTTTGTTTCAATATTTTTTCCAGTTTTATTTTAACCAGTTTAAATACATTTACATTTAAATGTCACATCTTTTTGCATTTTCAAAAATTGACTAAGTTTGAGGTTATGTAGCTTTTATAACCAATGAGCTACTGCCCTAAAAACGATTTTAGTTTAAATTTTCAAGTCTACTTTATAAAACCCGTGTTATAACGGTATTTTTATTACATTACGGACATGCACCCCAAACGTACATGTCTATTTTGTGTTACTATATGATAAACACAGGGCGTTATGAGTTAAATTGAATTTACAATCATAAAATTTAAAGAATTTTTCACAAATAGAAATTTGTTGCAAAAAAATTAAAGAAATGTTTCAGTTAATCAATGAAACTTGTCTTCTTAAATAAAGGAACAATTTAATGAATATCGCCATACTTTTTTAAAACCAGGTTTTGAATGAAACTTTTAATAAATGAAATTATGGTTTTTATACAATTTCATAAAAACTTGCATTAACTTAATGAAAAATTTCAAATTACACATTCCAGTGCTAATGGTGTTATGTAAAAATTCATTAATATCATGCAGATATTGCTCTTAGTTAATATTTTTGCAATTTACAATAAACCTCCACTGCGTATACTTTATAATTATTTTTTTGATTTATATTAATCATACGTTTAGTACTTGCAATACCAGTTTATTTACATATTAATCATACGTATTAAATCTTTTTATATTATATATATTCTCACACATTTTTTATGATTAAATTTTAACACTTCTTTTATTTTTTTTTTTTACAGGTATGTTATGATTTATTTATCTCATTAACATTTAAGTAAGTACTTCTTACATTTATATTTAACATAAAATCTTAGATTACTTTTCATAAACCTTAATGTTAATGGCAATATTCATTGTCAAGAGCTCTCAACACTTACAATCCACAAATACTCTTTTATTAGCAGAATTGAGTCATATTTCGAATTTAATGTTAATGTTGTACTCAAAACAAAAACCAAAACTAGTATACAGAGAGATAAAAATATTTCTCAATTATATCTAAAGTTGACAACATGTGTTGAGTGTTTTACACGAAGTTATTTTAGACTGCTTAAGGAGGTGATGTTAACTTTTACATTTAAGTTGACTACATATGTTAAGTGTTTTACTCGAAGTTATTTTCGAATGCTTAAGGAGGTTATGTTAAGTTTTAACTTTAAGTTGACACTATAATATGAGAGTTTTACACGAAATTCTTTTCGAATATTAAAGGAGGTGACATTGATTTTTTAGATAACAGAAATGTTAACTTAGGGGAAATATTTAATACATGACCTACATACATATATTATTTCTAGTTTAAAGTACCTTTCATTGTTAATTTAACATTTTCTCAGATATTTCGAAATATGTTAATAAAGAGATTAAAAATGAAAAGGAGAAATGTGCGGCTTGCGAATTTAGATAGTTTTAGTCGAAATGTAATTTATTTAGAAGAACAAAAGTTAAATGACCTGTATGTTTATGTAGTACTTTTTACTTGTATTAACACTTATAACAATTTTTTAATAATAATAAAAATTAATATACATATATGAAGAAAATAGAAAATATTTCTAACTGGCCAAATTGTCCCATTAACTCATAATGTTCCATTTTAAAGTATTGTATTTTAAAGTGGGTGGATAAAGTTATTGCAGTGGTTTTAAAAACATCCTGATTAAAAATAACTGATATGGTATCACATAGCATTTAATATGTTTCCACATCTAATTTGATATGATTTGCTCACGAAATTGGTTCTATAAATTTGTATAAACCAAGATAAGTTACGTTAAATTGATATAAACTTTTCTTTGTCAGTCGCAAAACATATATTTAAAAAAAAAATTAACTCACTTCCTTATATGTTTGTGATGTTTTGCATTCCCTTATTGGTGGGCTGCCATCAACTTGATATACCCATGTCATAACAATACAAGGTAAAGGCTTTAGGGAGAAATAGGTTCTTTTTATTTGATTTTGAATGGTTTATGGTAATTTTTTCTTTGAATTTTTGACATTTTGTTTTTAAAAATGAGAGAACATTATTTTAATAACTCTACCAGGTATTGTTTTGCCATGGGTATGTATACCTCAAACCGTATAAATATAAATTTTTTTTTTAAATACCGTTCTCAAAACTTATTTCCATTAAACGTCACACAACCTCTATAGATAAAATTGCGAAGGTTTGAAAATAGTAAAATTTTTGTTTCACTTATAGTCACCATACAACTTTTCACCATGCTGGAAAATTTCGTTGAATATATCTCCCAAGTCCAGTGGCTCCATTTTGTATTGGTTTGAATTCGTAAATTACTTACTACATACTTATGAACAAAATATAAAATAAATTAAAAACTCTTATAAGATCGTTGTATTTTTTTAGTTTTTCAACATTTAAATGGCCATCAATTCTTTAGGTGCAAATTTTACAATGCGAAACTTTGCATATCTTAATTTTTAAGTATAGTCTACCGCACAATGTTCATCGTTTCTCTCAATTAAAAAAGTTTCAACAGCTATCGAAAATTTGTAAAATTACTCATATATGGATCGTAATTTTGGTCTCATCTCGTATTGTTGTATTAAATTGTATACAACTTGATGCACAAAGGTATAATGTCCACCACTGCTTCGTTTAATTGGCTGCAAGAACAAGTTTAACCTTAAGATATTGAAATATATAACAATTTCCTACATAAATTTACTAATCAAGTAAAAACTCTATAGTCTGAACAAGAATGTTCTTAAATATAGAATATATAAGAAACATAAGATGATACCGTTTATTTCTCGATTTATTAGAACTAATTAACATCTATTGATACAATATAGGAAATGAATAAATTAGGACGAAATGAAATTTCACACATTTTGCCATTTCTTATAAAATTTTTTTAAAAAATTGCAATTTCTGTTCCAATTTTGAATATTTTTAAATTTAACCCATAAAAATTGTTCTTAAAAATTGTTAAGAAATCCAATAAAAAGATTACACAAATTTTGAAATTGTTTTTAAATTTTTTATAATTTGTTGATAATGTCAATAAATTTCTCTCGGTGTTCGTTTTAAACAGATTTTACGAATTAGAGTAGAAAGCAATATCAACCTTTTTCAGCAAAAAAAGTAGGCATAAATCTTTTAATCATTGACAAATCCGACTTTGCCAGTACTGTATTCTAAGTGTGGTTAAAATGCTTTCTCAGATTTTTGTTGTCACATCCTATGTCCCTTTAAAAAGACAATTACTTTAAATACTCATTAAATGACGACAATATGGGAACCAAATAAAATATTATAATCTCTGTTATTCCACAAAGTTATTTGTCACAAAAATGTTTAAAAATCGTTTTAAAAGATTGATCCTTCAGTATCCTTGATTGCTTTAAATAATTTCGTTGAAATAAAAAATGCATGTGAAAGGTCTGATTATACTGTAAAACATTTTCAGCCTTCTAGCTTTCTTATACTAATAATATATTTGACAAACATTTGAGAACCTTATTGGAAAAACTTAATAAGCCCCATATATTGTTTTATGGATTTCCGCTGTTTTCTAGATATCCATGGGTTAATATTTGATAGACGACTTGCATACACACTTATTGCAAATACCTAGAGAATAAATGTCCTGCAAAAGTCATATATTTTTTTGTATTTCTTAACCTTTAAAAGCCAAAAAAACAAACTAAAAGTAAAATGTGGCTTATAAAGTGTTTACAATAAGCCCTTCATTCGAATTAGCCATGTAAAAACAAAAATCAAACAAAAAAAAATTTAATATAATATATAAAACTTTTATTATTATTAGATAGTTCCCTATGGAGACTGGGAAAGGTTCTGCGTGTGCCACAGGAGCTGTCCCTTCGTTGCAGAGACCGGTCCTCTGATAAACCCTACCCTATGTAAACAACTGGCAACTTTAACATTGGCTTGTCATAGGAGTGGGTCATTTGTCCTGCTTTAATCCACATAGTGGCATGCCACAGGGCTAACCAAAGATGGGCATACCACAAGACTGTCGCAAAAGGCCCATGTCGTATAAAATAAACGAAAACTACACAGCTTCCAATGGGTAAAATTCTGGCCAACTGGCTTTTTCTTGTTAATAAGCATTCTGGTTAAGTGATATGTCCTCCCTTTACCAGTCACAGGATTAGTAATTTTGACACTGCTTAACCCACTTCAGTATTTAATTATACCAGTCCTGTGATAAGTCCACTTTTAGGTCAATTGACTCCTCATTCCCCATAGAGTAGCACAAAATATTATCTTTCAACTGATAATAATATTGGCATCATTTAATGATTACAAATATTTGATTAATTTACAAAATATTGAAATTTGTCGTAGTGTGCTATGTAAACAAGCAAACTTTTATGTTAAATATCGAAGATACTTTCGGAAAAATTCCGTTCATTTTGGAACCCAACTTGAAATTTTAATATGTTACTTTGGGCTAATTTGCAAAATAACTTTCGTCAAAGTTGATTATTGTTTTTTTTTTAGATATTCGCGAATTAAGGAAATTTTTAGTAAAAAGAAAATATATGTAAACTCTATATTTACTGGGAGAATATAAATACCAAGTTCGATGAAATTTTAAACACAATTTTGGGAAAGGTGTGTCGAAAGTTTTTAAAAGCATCTATAATCAAACTTTAGATAATTATGTATAGATTTATATTCTTCAAAAAAAATTCATGATTTTGCGGTTAAATATGTAAAAGTTAAGCAAAATATACTAAATCTGAAGTTAATTATGTAAATATAAAAAATAGGCTCTTTTAAAAACTGTAAATGAGAAAATAAATGTTTGCCAAATTTGCATTCATAGTATAAATGTCCATCAAATAACAAGTATTTCAAAGCCAGTTTTTTTTTGCCTGTTAAGTAGTGTAATTAGTGTTATATATATCAAGTTTTACTGATTGGGTTATTTATGCCAAACATTATTATCATTTTCTATAAATTTAAGACTTTGGCCAACAATTAATCTATAAAATTACCCTTTTACTAACAACTTCTACTAACTTTAAAAACCCCACAATTTGTTGACTACAGAAAAGTATGCCTCTGACCGCCAAAGTAGTTAGCCGCACTTCTGGCTTATTTTATAAAATTTTCCAACCATAAAATCAGTAGTGTAGTTTATTATACAACGAAAAAGTATCTTTTCATTTTAAAAAATATAAAACTAAAATACTTTGTCCTTTTAGAAGTATCGTTGTCTCTCTGTACCTGTGGTGTAGTTAATTGCCATTTTATTTTTTTTTTTTTAAGTTTAAGTTGCATAAATATAGTGAAAAAGTTAACTTGTTAATGTGACCGTTGTTTTCACTTGTTAGCTCAGAAGATGGGTTGGTAAGAGAATAAAAAATAAAGAAGTTGCGAAAAAAAAATTGTTGTAAATGAGTATAATATGGAAAATTTTTCTAAAGACGACATATTGCTGCGGTTCAAGTACATTAGGGTGTGTTGAAAAAATTATTATTTAAAAAATTTTTGAACTAATTTATGCGAGAGTTTTCAAAACTATTTATAAAAAATTTGTAACAACTTAGGGTGAGTAACTTTTGTATAAGTAACCAGATTTTAACTTTAACCACAGGGTGGGCCAACTTCGACTGCCTGTTTTGAAATGCTTATAAGTTTTTTAGTTTTACAATTCTTATTTTAAAACATTTTACTTTAAAATTTAAACAAATTAAAACCAATAGTCTATTTTCCAATCATTTATTATTAAATTATGATTTGAGCAAGATTATGCAAGTTCAAGATCATTTGTTCTTTGTTAAACAAAAAAACCATGCAATGCTTATTTATTAATTAAAAATGTCTTCATCCGCTAAATTAATACAGACTTTATATGTTGATAGTTCCCTACATGTTTCATTTCGCGTCGCCGAAAATCTTCAGAGGACCAATGTAAAGGGGGTAGAAGATTTACCCAAATTATATTTCTTGAAGTAAAAAGATCAACGCTTTACCCGTATTGCTTTATTTACTTGATGGGAAGTAAAAAACAAAATTGGAAGAATTGAACTAATTCGAATCAAAAATAAAACATTTTCAAAATTTTTTTATTTAATTTACTCTTTTTAAAATGAAAGTATAACTTATAAATTTTGTTTAAGCTAAGTATGACAAATGAAATCCATTAAATAGCGTTCGTTTTCCTGTTGCCATTTAAAGGCTCTTTTGAAGACATTTTGCATTAATTTGCGCATCGTTTCTGGTGCCAATTCTGCAATTTTTGTGTGACTATTCTGCTTAGTTGCTAAATGTTTTGTGGTTTGTTGACGCAACCCGCCCCTTCGAGAAACCCCGCAAAAAATCAGGGGCAGTCAAATCTGGTGAATGAGGTTTCCACGCAACATCAGTATTTTTTTTTAAATTATTTGGATTTCTCGCAGAATCGCCATTGTGTCTCTCGCGGTATGAGCAGTAGGTCCACCTTGCCGGAGCCATATGTCAGAAATATTGAGAAATACCAGACGTAAAACATTTTTCAAAATGGTCCCATATATCGTCCTGGAGACGGTTTCTGCTTCCCCAGCTTCAATTTTTGAATAAAATATGGACCGATAACTCTATCAGCCACAATTCTACACCTAACCGTGCATCTGAGAGGGTGTAATTGTACCGATGATGCATTGGTCTAGGATTTTTGGGTAACCCAAAATTGGGCATTTTAATGAAAATGTACTTGAAAATGTATTTAATCGCTCATTATGAGATTTTTCAAAAAGTAGTTATTTTCTCTCGAAAGAAAAATTAATTAAAATTCAACAATATTTATACGTTCCTGCATTATGTATGATGACATTATAACATTTTATTAAATTGTATATTACACTTAGAATACTATATAGGTAAAGACCACTGCAAATGTAGTTAAAAACTAATGAAATTTAACTTAAGCAAAGGACGACTTACATTTCATTAAACTCAACTAACATTGTCATTTGTTTTTGAATGTTCAAAAAAGGAACAACAATTGTAGTAAAAATGAACCACATGTTAGTCAAAAATAAACAAACATTTATTGTCTTTATTGTTTTCAATAACAAAAAAACTACTGTAAAAATGAATGTAAAATCATAAAACAGTCATTTGTTGTGGTTTGTTTTTTTTAAATGAACTACAAGGTTAGTAAAATATTTAATTTGTTCTACAAATGACTGACATTTACATTAAAAATAAAGAAACTGTATTGCAACCCAAACAACTATATATTTTTAAAGCAGAATTTCCCTGAGTGTACCTGCAAAATAAAATTAAAATCTGTCAAAATAAAAAAGTAACATGCATTTTAAATCAGTCAGTCGAAGTTGGTACACCCTGTATACTTATGGTTAAGCCTTAAACTTTGTTAAATTTAAATTATAATACTTCAGTTTCTCTGTCTTTACCTAGTTGATGGCACTACTTGGACGCATGAGGAATTTCATTGGACGAGTTTTAATGAAAGTTTTCACAAAACTAATAAAATTTTTTTTCATATATTAAAGGAAAAATGTCTTAGCATTTATTAAAAGCTTCATTATTTTTAGGAAACTATTTTTAATGAAATTGTTTCATTAGGCAAATGAAATTTTTAATAAAAAAAATTAAATTTTTCATAAAATTTTATGAAAAACTGCATTAAATTAATGAAAAGCTTTAATAAACGAGTTCCAGTGACACTTCATAGATCTAATGAAAAAATTTATTTATATCATGCAGATAATTCTCTTAGTGTATATACGTAGTTAAATATGTATATTTTGTCCTTTCCCGATTTTTAACAATTGTTGATATCAAAGAGATTATTTAAGACCTATGACAAGTAGAAACGTTTTGATTTTTTTAAGATCTGTCCTAAAATATGTTGATTTTCAGACACCCTAACGTGTAGTTAAGCTCAGGTAACCATATACTGACTTGACTTAAGAGGTGTTATAAAATATTCACTGTAACATTGCAATAAATTATTCTTTAGAATTAAGATGGGAGTAATTTTTTTTAAATGTAAATAACTTAAGTGGCTTAGTACAAAATGTCTTAAGACTTTAAAGAGTTTTGAAAAGTATGTCTTTGTTTACATTATGTTACAATAATAATGTCAAAAATATACAATTACGGAGTTCTGGAGTTCTACAGTTTGTCAGCAACGGAAATTAATGGAAATTATAAATATTTTCTTAAGTGATGTGCTTTAAAGTGTGGACTACGCGTATGTTTTTCACGATTTTAGTAAACGTGTTACTTTAAATTTTTATTTCGATCCCAAGTGTTAGAAATTATATATCCTGAATAGAAATGTTGCGATAACAGAAACTTTGTTTATCGATTATAGCATAAAACTGCCTTTGGCTGTAATTCTGAGAATAAAATAGGGAAAACAAAACGCATGAAAAGAATCTTGAGAAAAAAAAATTTTAAATATGAAATAACTTATACCAATAAAGTCAGTTTTTATTTTTTTTTATATATATTCCTGTTTATACAATTTTAATTACTTATCATCTGACATATCCCTAAAATCAACAATTTATCGCAAAAGTTTTCAGTGCTTAATTTAAATTAAAAATTATGAAGAATTTACTTTGATTTGCATCAATCTGCCTTAAAGACTTTAAGATTTTAGTTTAAATATCGAATTAAATACAACAATTTACATTTATATTAAAAATCCACCATTTCATGTTTCTGTCACATAAATACAAACTTTAATATTACCACTTATCTGAGATCTCTTCATACGAGTACATAAAACACCGAATGTATCATCATGTTAGTTTATTACTTGTTAAAAGCAAACAAAAGACCTTGTTAACTATTTATATGTTGTCTACATTTCAGTAAAAGTGTTTGTATTGTCTATTTAGATCTGTTTTTTTTTTTTGTTGTTGTGTTGTTTGTGTATTTGTTCTACACTTAATTTCCGGTCTAAATATTATTTTAAGTTTGTGTTTGTGTGTGACTACATACGCACAGCAGAGTGTATTCATGTTATTTACACACACATATACATGCATTTGTATGAGTACATTAATTAAATTGACTGATTACCATGTTGATGTATTATTTTTTATTTAAAGGCCAAGTTTTTGGGATGTCAGTTAAACTTGGATTAGTTTAACCGGTAACAAAGTTTGTCTGCCATTTTCAAGCTTATTATAGTAACAAACGTTTGTTGGGACCATTTCAGAAGCAGTATTCCACTTGAAAATTTCGTTAATCTAAGTTTAAAGATAATCTTCATCCTAAAAATGTTATATAACTTCACAGGTAAAAATTGCCAAGCGTACCCAAAAAAAATTTTACTGGCAAACCACTGCTATTTTTGTAAAACCCACCGGGATAAAAATTACCAAAAGTACAACTAATATTGTACTAGGAAAACACTATTTTGTTTGCAAAGTAAGTGTTTTGATAGAACGACCAGAAAAATTCTTTGCCAGTATTGTTTTTACCAATATTAAATCGAATTAGAAGAACTTTTTGTAGTATGTTTACACATTTAAATATGATGTATTAGACTAAGACTTAGACTGCTTTGCTGCTTTTTAAATATGTTTTAATAGATAATATTAAATTAAATTAATAGAAAATTAATTTAATTTAATATATTTTAAAAGCACCAAATTTTTTGAATTACCAACGCTTGGCCAATGGTGGCAAGTTCGCTTAAAATAACGGTTGGTCAGTGTTATCAATCGGGTAACAGGACAATACTGTCAAGATTGCTAATCCCACGTTCTGCCCTCGCATAACCGATCGTCTCCGACCCTTTGCCAACACTGTGCCAATTGTATTTTTCTGCCTGTGTTGTTAATATTTTTCGAGGTTTCAGTACATTCAACATCATATCACTTAAACTGCTGCCATTTCATTTTGAATAATGTATAGAATTTAAAACTGTTACATTTTTTCCATCATTTTATTTTTGTTTAGCCTGCAGCGAGATTTTATTTTAATTATATGCTTATACTTTAGGGTGTCCTTTAAAAATATATTTGTCATTTTTATCCCACATGTTTTATTGCAAATGGTTACATATGGAAGACATATTTTTTTTATTTGGAAAACGTTAAACCGAATTTTGGCCGAAATTGGCCAATTTTTAAGGAAAGTGTATTATTATAAAAAATTCTCAAAATTTGAAATTTTTAAAAACTTAATTTTTTTTATTTCAATTTATTACGTTAGCTCAAAATTGTTTTTCAAGAAAACAAAATATATGTAAAAATAAAAAGAAGAATACAAACAAAAAGCGTGTATTGTATAGCTAGGAAAGGTAGTGCTTGCACACAACGAACAACGTTTTCAGTTTATTTTTCATCAGTGGTGCTGCACTCAATGATCTTCTTCTGTAAATATTTGTAGTTGTTTGAGTTGTAAAATAGTATTTTTATTTTTATGTGAAAACACAGTCATTTGTAGCAGATATTTCAGTTTTGACTACAAATGTAGTTTATTTAAAAAAACAAACCACATCAAATTACTGTATTATGATTTTTCATTCATTAGTAATTTTTTGTTTTTATTTAAAAAAATAAAACAAAAAAATGTTTGTTTATTTTTTACTACATATGTGCTTCATTTTTACTACAATTGTGGTTCATTTTTTGAACAGTAAAAAACAAATGACAATGTTAGTTGAATTTACTAACTACTAAGTCAACCTTTCTTAGAGTGAAATTTAATTTGTTTTTAACTACATTTGCAGTGGTCTTTACCTACATATTATTCTAAGTGTAGTCTTTAAATGCAAGCTCATATATTAGGTCTTATTTAGAGGGATAACCAGGTTATACGAATGTTTCAGGTTTGCATGGGGTTGAAACTTCTTTCAAAACGTGTTCTGAAAATGGGAACCTGGAAAGTTCCCGAAATCTATCTATCAATACATTCCTAAAAGTGGTCAATTAATAAACTTAAAACAAAAACTCTATAGATCATTTGTTACGACAATATCCTAATAAAGAAATATAGAAATATAGTCGAAGAAAACATAATTTTTATATTTATTAAAAATTATATCAAACTTGTCAAAACTATTTAGTTATGAAACCAAAAAAAATAAAAAACACTTTAGCCTGGACTCCAAAGTGAACCAATAATTTGATAAGAAATTCAGAAGCTTATATTTTAAAATTATTTTTAGCAATTTTTTCAAATGCCTAATTTGTAGATGTCGATTGCTATTTGCATATTATAATAATTAATTGAAAAAATGTTAAGTCGTGTTTGTGTGTGGAGCGACTCCTTTCCCGGACATTTTATAAAAATTGTTAATTTTGTCAAAAATTTAACAAACTTTAAATGTTTTCATCAAATTTCGGAAAAATATCACTGGAATTTAATTCGACTATAATTATCTTCACTTTTGTTTAAAAAATTGTTAAGCCTTAGCGGCTTGGGGACAAAAAAAGACCAATACAACTTTGTTTATTGGCTACAGGAGTGTAAAGCTTTTTTCCACTTGATACAAATAATAATTTTATGCAATTTGAACCAGATGGTAAATGTTTTAATTTTTTACGAAAAAATGCATAATAGGAATTTTACAGAATGACTTGTATCAGATTTTGAATTTATTTAGATATGTGATAAAGTGTACTAAACATACGAACAAGATCTTTGTCGTACCAATATTACTTTTAAGAGTTAAGAAAATGTGGTAAAAATGACTCCAGTTTCCTTTTTGGGTATTTTTCACATTTATGCCAAAGAAACTATACAAAAATTGGTATCAAAATAAAAGTATTTAAAAGAGCTATCTAAAGATCTAAAGATTTATATGTATATAATATATTTTCCTGGGTTCACCTTTTTAAACCTTGCAATGAATAATTATTATTATTATAATTGGAATGATTAAATGAATAAATTTTTGTTAAATTTTGAAAATCGAAAATCGGCAAATCGTTTTTTAAGGAACAACCTAATGCTTATACATACAACAATATAAAAATGTAGTCGTTTCTAACGAGTCGTTTGCTTATTAGATTGGCTCATATTTTGAAATTACGAATATCTAGATTCATTAAATGTACTAATGTGCTTTAGTTTTAACAAAAGTACCGCCCTAATGTATAAAGTTGATTCATTTGTATAAACAAAACATTGTCTGTATATTGTGATTAACTATTTTTTTTAGCAAATGTTGTTTTAACCCGACCAAAAAAAATTATATCCCAACTATAAAATCATATGTTATTTCATATAGATCGATATGTAACCTTTTGCAAGGTCATCTGAAAAATTGTTGTATCCAGTAATATCCAATTAGATCAAAATTGATCTCAAAATTGGGGGATCCAATCAGATATTAATTAAGATTCTAACGCATAGCAAAATATCCCATGGGATTAACTAAGATCTAACTGGATCTAATTAGATATATATATTAATGATGTTCGACCATATACAATCATGTCTCAAATATAATCATACATAATTATATCTTATATCATTTAGTTTCAGATATAGTTATATCTTAAGTTGTATTATAAGTATGGCACCATATATAATAGGGTCATACAAAATCGTACGAAGAAACTGGTAGTAGTCCGATATGTGCTCTGCAAGGCTTGATAGTTGTGTATGGTCACACCAACAAATTTCAGCGCAATCGTCGAAATAAAACAATTTCAAATGTTTTGTATGAAAATTTACATACAATTAAAAACAGAGTTTGTATTAAATTGTACACTCATAGAAATAAAATTGTTAAAGAAGCAAAAAAAAACTACTAAAAATAACGTTGCAGAAAAAATACTAAAATGATCAGTTTTTTTCCTAAATATTTTTAAAATAAGACCAGCAAAAATAAATCTTTTAACTGTGCAAAATTTTATTAAATGAAAAAAAAAAAAAAAAAATTAATCTGCTAAAATTAGCCAAAGCTTTCACTTAGTATTTGTAGACTTAAAATAGCAAACAAAAACTATAATATCAACATAATTTTTGTTATATTTACCCTAAATTTTGTACAATGGAAACAACAGTATATTTGCTAAAATCCACCGAAAATTTTAGCTAAACAATTGTATATTGCTGATTTCAGAAAGGCAGGTTTTTATTTGTAATAAAAAAAAGTCTAATAAAAAACTTTGAAAATTTTTAGTTTTTTATGATTATGTTGTTCTACTTATATTTAGCAAATCTTTTGCTAATTTTAACGTATTAATTTGCTTCTTGCAGTTAACTAAAATAAAGCTCAAATATAACTATGCAGTTTCAACAGATTTATGTTTGCTATTCTTATTTAACTAATATTCAGAAAAACAGTCTGCAAATGTAAGCAGTTTTTTGTATAACGTAGTTTTTAACTGATTTTTAGTACACACAGACTGCCAACTGAAATTCGGTTACTACGACTTAAATTCTGTTATTATGAATTTCAGATTGTTGTCACAACTTTACATTAGTTTTCATAGCAAAGTTCTGCTAATTCAACTGAAGTTTAGATGCAACATCCAAAATATTCAAAAATCTAATATAAATATCGTTGCATTTACTGAATTTATAAGTTGTTACCATTAACATACACTTTTCAATTCGGTTGACACTTTTGTTCTCTGTGTGTAGTTTTAGTAAACAAATTTACAAATTTTTTTACCAGTGTAATGATTTATGTTTACGTCCTTTAGGACTTTTTCATGAAACCTAAACCAAATTTGTATTACACTTAAAATTGTAGAACAAAGCTTTAATATATGTATAACGATTTTCAGGGTATTCACGTTTTATGTGTTTTTGAAAAAAAAAATAAATAAAAATAATTATATTTATAGTAATTAAATGTGCTAAAGTCCCAAAACTTATTTAACAAATTGTGAAAAGCAATCTGATGTAGGCGTGTCCCTATCCGGATTTCATTCCTGCCCAAGGAAATCTTCAGGGGACTTTGTTATTAGAATTTCTAGAGATATTTGTTATGTTAAATCACAAACTCAATGAGAATTTCTTGTCCTCGTCTAGGAGCGAGATTCAAAATTTAAAATATCAAAGAAAAAACAAAAACAACAACAAAAAATTGTCACAATTGGCTTTGTATAATTATAATTTTTTATTTACATACACTCAGGGAACTTCTGCTTTAAAAATATGTAGTTGTTTGGGTTGTAATACAGTTTCATTATTTTTAATGTAAATGTAAGTCATTTGTAGAACAAATAAAATTTTTAACTAACCTTGTAGTTCATTTAAAAAAACAACTCACATCAAATGACTGTTTTATGATTTTACATTCATTTTTTACAGTTGTTTTTTGTTATTTAAAAAAATAAAAAAAAAAATTTTTGGTTTATTTTTTATTACCATGTGGTTCATTTTTACTACAATGTTAGTCATTTTTTGAACATTAAAAAACAAATGACAATGTTAGTTGAATTTAATGAAATGTAAGTCGTCCTTTTTTTAAATGAAATTTCATTTGTTTTTGACTACAATTGCAGTCGTCTTTACCAACATAATTTCCTAAGTGTACTCTTCCAGTGTGCACGAAAAAAATATTATATTCAAAATATTAATTTAATGCTCTATCGCTAAAATATTATATAGATGTGATGTATTGTGTTATATGGTACTAAATTTAATATAAGTCATTCATCAGCATTTTTAATTTTTTATTAACCTACAGTCGAAACATTATCGCTATTTAGCGACGTTACAATGAAAATTTTTGTTCATCGATTTTTGTTAATTTCCACTGTACATCATTTGTAGTCATATTGATTGGGCCCTGAACTTTGAAATACTCTAATATATAGCCGTATCTAAAATTATATAGCCTATATGTTACCATATATGATTACATGTTGTGTTATGTATGAGAATGTATAACTGTATAAGACAATATATATATCATGTATTATTATTTATGCTTAATATCTAGTTTTATAAAGGTCAGTCTATAATATTTTGTTATATATGTTACCATATAAGAAATATATATTACTATATGGATATGCATGAGCCCATATATAATCACATATATTTAAAGATGACAAATATAAGACTATATATAAATTTGTTTACTCGGGAACTTAAATTACAATCTAAATGTACTTCATATTAGTAAACTTTTTTAAATGGATTTCAAAATTTGTTCATTAAAATTAACAAAAAAAAATATATAATTAACTTTATAATCTGCTGGAAAATAAACTGTAAAATTCTACAATAAAACAACGAAATATTGAAACATGCACTCAAATAAAAAGATAGTACTAAAATTACTAAACAGTTTTATATCCCACCCAGCAAAATCTCAATAATGGGCTCTCATAACCAGTACAATAAATAAATATTCAGTGCAATTAAATAGTTCCAACTGTATATAATTCGGAATTGAAACTCCCCAGCAAAAAATTTCCAAAAAGGTAAGCGGGTTTGTAATCAAGCATTTTGGGCAGAACGCATTCCTTACTAGATTACCTACTCGATTCTTTTAACAGGGCGTGAGACTAAAATAATTGATTCTTTAGAATTGATTATTTTTTTTACCGAAGAACCATTTACTTTATATTTTTAAGAACTACATACATTTCTTAATAAAGAAATAGTTCCATTGTAAAACTACGAAGTACTTACACAAAAAAAAAAATAAATAGTTCACTAGAAAAAATAAGTACATTTAAAAAAAAGGAAGTAGTTCCATAAGTAAATTCAACTTTTACTCACACGTGATTCTCCTAGGTCACTCAAATATAACGATCAAAACTCATACGGAAATAAAATCCTAAAAAGTGAAACATCGAATTGTTATGATAACATGGGTTTGTCATAATTTTGGAGCCATAAACCACGAAAATATAAATTTTTAAAATAAAGAACGATTCAAAATTGAAAAACAAAGATATGACTCACGCACAATCACCCTCGAAAATTTTTTTTACACTCACTCACGATAATTTCAGTAATTTCAACTTCCACTCACAATTTTCTGCTCACGTGCGCTTCCCTAATTTATACCTAACCACAGTTTATCAAAATTGAGGCAACATGCAATTTCTGTTTTTAGTATTATTTTAATGCAAATAAAAATTTGTTTGAAAAAATATATAAGATAAATTCTTTAAAGTTGTATAACTTCTTTTTCAAAATGAGGAACTACTTCCAATGACGTTTTATTCAGAAAAAGTATATGATTACTCTTGATTACAAAAGTTAAACATATAAGTTAATAACATTGTTATTTTCTTTTAAGTAAATAATTACTTTGTTATTGAGTTCATG
This sequence comes from Delia radicum, assembly GCA_021234595.1. Taxonomy (NCBI): domain Eukaryota; kingdom Metazoa; phylum Arthropoda; class Insecta; order Diptera; family Anthomyiidae; genus Delia; species Delia radicum. Next base: position 64,263,464 of record CM037854.1, on the reverse strand, counting down.
CTTTCTGGTTAAAATTTAAAGAATTGATTACAATACTACTTGCTTTTTTGACTCTATCGTTGGAATGAGTTTGGTATTGCAGTTACTAAATTTGGCAATGAGATATGTAAGCAAGTGTGGGCATCACCTTCTTTTTGGAATGTGTAATTTTTTCCTGGGTCGTTAATAATTGTTCACATTAATATTTTTCCTTATGCACAATCGAGTTGATCGATTGCGAAATGGGCGATTGTGCAAAAATGTTAAAATATAATAAAAGCTGTGAAAAACCCGAAATAATTTGTAAATGTTGCAAATCTTTTTACCAAATTTGATACCCGAATGTTAATGAAGGTCTATTCTGTATTTATAAAATAAAGAAAAACTAAGATAAACTATTTAATTTTTAAAATTGTGTGCATAAAAAACTGCATTAAAATATGCAAACTTTAATGTAAATTTTCAAAAAAATAAAAATCGGGCCTATAAGCAAAAAAACTGGGTAAGCCATTAAAATCAGCGTGGCCGAAATATTTACACTCATAGAAATAAACCTGTAGAAATAGAAAAAAAAACCTACCCAAAATTAGTTAAAAACTATAAACTAAACAAAATATAAAAAGGAGAGAAAACAAAAATGTGTATTGAATATCCACCAGAGGTGGACCTTGCACATCACAAACAAGTTTTCAATTTCTTTTTGATCAATGGTTATAATCTCTAACTTCAAGCTCATATGTATATTAGTTCTCATGTATTGAGTAAACTAGTTTATATGAATGTTTGATGTTTAACATGGGATTGTTACCGCTTTCAAAACGTGTTCTGATGATGGGAACCTAGAAAATTCCCGAAATAGATCTATCAACACATTCCTGAAAGGGTCTAATAATAAATTTGAAAACAAAAAACTCTATAGATTATTTGTTAGGACAATATCCTAATAAAGAAATATAGAGTATGGCCTCGAACTTGAATAATTTTCATTTTTATCGTAAAAATTACCTTCCAGAAAAAACTGTTAAAATTAGAATTTTTTTTATTATATATTTTTTTATAAGACTAGCAAAAATAAATCTGTTGAATTAACAAGTATTTAGTTATATTTGAGCTAAATTTAAGTTAATTGAAAGTAACAAAATAATCTGCTAAATTTAGCAAACACATTGGAATCATTAAAAAATATGAAATTTACAAATTTATTTTTTTTCAGTTTTTTTTTTAAAGCGAATAAAAGTCTGCGCTTATGAAATCAGCAATTTACATTTTTTTAGCTAAGATTTCTGTTGATTTTAACAAAATAAACTGATATATGCATTCTACTAGTTTTGAGGTAAATATAGCAAAAATTTTGGTAATATTAAAGTTTTTGTTTGCTATTTTGAGGTTACAACACACATATTTAGTAAAGGCTTTTGCTAATTTGGCAGAGAGTAATATTATATTTTCAATTAACTTAAATTTACATCAAATATATAAAAAAAATTTTAAAGTTAACAGATTTATTTTTGCTGTTCTTATTATTTAACAAAAAAAATTTCTAAATTTAGCAGTTTTTTTGGCAAGATAATTTTTAACTAATTTTTAGTAGCTTTTTCTGCTAATTTTACAGGTTTATTTTTATGGTGTAGGATTAATGGACGGTACTCTTATTTTAAATTTAAATGGTCAATTGCGTAGCAAAGTGATATTAAAACTTATTTTTATTTCACATACTTACCTAACGCAATTTTGGTAATCCGTTAAAAATGTTCTGAACTAAATTAACCCTTTGATGCTATTGGTGTTAAAAGGACCCTTAACGGAAAAATATTACCATAACACAGTATATTTTTTGAGAATTTTCAACTAAGGGTCATTTTGACACCAAAAGCATCAAAGGATTAATTAAGTTGCGAATAATTTTCTAATGGATTAAACGAATGGCTTTGGCCAGGTGTATAAAATATAAAAGAGTTTAAATATTTTTTGTTCAAATATATATAAAATTTCGCAGTATCTACTTTGAACTCAATGAGGCACGGCACGGGTTAAAATTTTTCCAGTTTTGCCAACATTTTTAGTACAGAAAATTCACACGGTGTGTTATAATGATTCAAATCACATTTCTTAAAATTCAATAGGAGTAAGCAAAGCTTTGAGATATTCTATAAATTGTAATAAATAAGTCGGAGTTCATTTGGGACCGCAGATCCACATGGTTTAATGATGTCCAAAAAATTGTCTTTTCAACCCTGTGTAATGATAATAAAATAACACGACTAACGGTAGCTAATTTTCAATTTTAAATATTTTATGACAACAAATATCCCTTTTTATTATCAAAAACATTTTCTGGAAATCCATAAAAATAAAATCATTTCCCTACCCTGGAGTACAGTGGGATATTTCTAAAATTTTTAATTTTCATTCTCTAAACTGTGTTTAGCAATTCAATGAAGATCAAATCTCATTATTTTCGGTTTTGTTAAAAAAAGGTTTTTAAAATTTTAAATTAGATATTTGAAAAATATCCCGAAATTGTTGTCCGTCTTTGGCATCACCTTAGGACAGGTTAACGAAATCAAAAAAAAAAAAATCTATATCTCACAATCTATAAGTCTACTGAATAAAAAAATATATTTGCAGTATTCAGTTTGGCTTGTTCCTAACTGATTTTTGATTTTTATACATTATACATTTCTTCAAAAATGAGCAAGGAGTGGCCGTTACAGTCAATGGCGATCGTTATCGGGCCATGTTGAACGAATTTTTGTTCACAAAAATTGAAGAGGAGGATATTGGCAACATTTGGTTTCAACAGGACGGCGCTACGTGCCACACAGTCGAAGCTACACTCGATGTTTTGTGCCCTGTTATTGAAGATCGTATTATCAGCCGCAGAGCTGATGTCGTTTGGCCACCTCGGAGCTGCGATTTGACACCGTTGGACTATTATTTGTGGGGTGCCGTCAAAGATAAGTGTTACGCCAACAAGCCAGAGACAATTGACGCTTTAAAGGACAACATTCGTGAAGCCATTTGTGAAATACAGCTGCACACAATCGATAATGTGCTTAAAAATTGGACCGACCTACTGCATGGCCAGCCGAGGCAGCCATTTGAATGAAATTATTTTCCACTATTAACCGGAAGGATTGTACTTTCAAATAAAAAAAGAAATTTGAGAAAATATTCAGTAGTTTTTTTTATAGCATTTTCAAAAAAAAAAAAAGTTATTTGGCGGACCCTTTAGTTTATTTTCAACTGTTGAAAAATTAATTTACAAAATCTATAAAAACAATAGATTGTTTTCGTTTATTTCAATACTCAATACAATAAAACAATATTTTGTTTTAAATAGAATATTTTAACTGAATATTTTAACTATTACCGAAAGTACGTTTTTTTGTTTATTCTGTTTATTGAATAACAGACAGAAAGTTAAAAAATGTAGATTCCATTGAAACAACTTTACCGATTAAATTTCTAAATAACTGTTGATTTTTTATGGAAAAGTTCTTGTGAGTGTAGCATTCTTATACAGAAAGAAAAAAAAACCGGACCCATCGTTTCTCGAAAATTGCATTTTGGTTTCATAGAACAAATGATTTTAATTTCCAATCGATTTCTGGCACGACTTTTCCTTATCCTATGACCCCCAAATTTCATATATATCATTCTTATATAGAAAGAAAAAAAAAAGCCCGACCCATATTTCCCCAAAAATCGCATTTTGGTTTAATAGAACACAAGTATTGTGGACGCATATTTCCTTTTTGCCATGTTTTGTGTATTTTCACAATATAAAAAGTTAAAACAAACCTATTTTTAGCTCATTTTCAATTTTAAATTATGCTAAATTTCCGATGAATTTAAAGAACAAAATATATATATATATTTTTTTTTTGTTTTAAATTGTTTTAGGAAATTTTTTTATTTATTGATTTATTTTCTTTTTTTTTTTTGTTTTTCCTCCCCCAAACGATATTCAATTTAATTTTATTACCATTTTAATTGAATTTAATATCTGGCTCCATTTTACGACATGTTAATTGTTGTTTAATATGTTTTTTTGTTTTTTTTTGCCAGTAGAGGCAGACAAATATTTGTATTCAAGCATTAAAAATACATTAAATATTTTGTTTGTTGAAAAAATAATTACTTAATTATTTTGTAAGTTAAGTCTGATGTGTTAGCATTCGACAATTTAATGATTAAATGTAGTACTAGTAAGTGTCCAAGAAATTTGGGCTTTTAATATTGCCATGGAATTTAATAAATATTTGTTTTGATGATTATTTTTTTGTTTACTTTCCATTTGTTATTATAAATTGGTTGTAGATATAAAAAAAAAACAATCTATTTATATTTATTTGTAAAGGTTATTACGCCTTAAAAATTTGCAAACGATGAAGTTTTTATATCTGATTTAACATAAAAGAGTAAGTAATAGATACTCTACAAACAAAGAGACTATTTCAAGGTGACACACTGAAACTTAAAATAAAATGGTGGAAACGCCATTATATAAAAGTAAATAAAACTACTGATGAGATGGGTAGAAATCCAATTGGAAATTGTTAAAGATGTGTTAATATTTTGTAATATTGCCTGCTTTAGTACAGGATGTACTTTTACAGGTTATGAAATTTTACTACCTCGCGTATAAACCCAGTAAAAACGCTGCTTACATGCAAGCAGGTTTTTAAGGGAGTAAGCCAAAAAGAATCCCTTACAAACCTGCTTACATATGCTATGATTTTTATATGGCGAATTCCCACTTGGAAGCATTACTTTGGGCAATTGGGCAATAAGCGCTAAAATCAGCGATTGTGATTTCATGGCTTGCAGTAAAATCATATTTCATGTCTACATTATTACAATTTCAAGTAATATTTAATATCAATATTATAAAATGTATTTTACATAAAATTCTACAGATATTAATTGTTGTTGTTCAGAATTTTAGACACATTAATACAATAATTATATTTATTTTTTTACCGCAGAAACAAATAAATGACTAATTTTTTTTATAACATACTCGAAAACACCAAAATCGGAAATCACTCGGGAAAACTCATACAGATCGTTTATAATATACGATATGAAACTTTCTGCATTACAGCCTTCTTTATCTTAATAGTGGTTCTAAGATAAAGAAAACACATTCTTATAGTTTATATCCTCTATTTTAAAAGTTATTCAAAATTAAAAATACAAGTTTAGTTTTTTTACCAAGAGTTTTCTTGGTTTATCGATTTAAAAATAAAAAAATTCTCCGTGTTAATAATACTTCACCATAAAACATATTTAAATTAGCTTCAATAGCTTAGTTGTGAAAAATCTTTAAAATTCAAAATTAAAAAAATTTGTGAAAAAATTTTCATATATGGCCAAAAAAGGTATTTATATTTTTTTTTTACAGTTTTATATGTTCTTTGTTTTTATATACATCGGGATTATTTTCATGTTATTTATAATTGATAACTAGCTTCCAACCTTCGTAAATTGACAAAAACAAAGCAAATGAAACATATTAGCTAGGTTGCTAGTATTATTTCGACCTGGCTAAAGATGTCATCAGAGCCCGAAGTTTTAGACAAGCTGGAGCCTACAGAATAGGCAGAGCTTTAACAAAATACCTATTAGTCATCAATGTTGCTCAATTCTTGTCAATACAATTTAAAATTTTCCTAAAAGTGTAAAGTTTGTGAAGTTTAGATTTCTCTACGGGCTGTTGATGGTCAGTCTTTTTAATAAATCGATATAAATAAAAACAATTTACATCATTTTTCACTCAACGTTTCGTTGGTTGTTTTTTCCAACTTCATCAGGAGTTAATGTTTATTAAATTGATTTTATAAATTACATCGCTTAAATATTTCTTTTATCTATAAGAAGTTGACAACACGACACAAATTTAAATAAATAAATATATAAATAACCAAAATTTTACAAAAATCACAACAAAAATCTTTATCCTAATATCACAGAACCTTTTTAATCAACTGATTGTCACAGAATTCTTTGATCTTCTTTTATTTAAATCTTCTTATTTGAAACGACCTTAAGATCATTTATTTATCAATTATAATTATTTATTTCCAATGTTTCCTCTTCACATTGGGTGACTTCTTTAGAGAACAATTATTACAATTCGATTGAAAAACTTGTTATAATAATTTTTATTTTTTTTATTTGATTCATTAATAATCATATAATTACAAATGATATGCTATTACCCTAACCGCGCACTAGCTACTATGGCCTTCGGCGCGTTGTAGCGAAAACAACCAGTGCCTCTGGTGGGAATCGAACAAACGATCCCCGCACAGATAAGCCAGCACGCTACCGGGGCGCACTGTTATAATAATTAAGTATATAAGTGCTTAGTAATTATAACAAGTTTTTCAATCAAATTCTAATAATTGTTCCCTGAAGAAGTTACCCAATATGGAGACGAAATATTGGAAATAAATAATTATAATTAATAAATAAATGATCTTAAGCTCGTTTAAAATAAGAAGAATTTTACAATTTTCTTTGAACTTTGTTAAAAAACCAATAGAAATTTAAATTTTTTCTGAATGCCTGGGCTTGGAAAAAAATTTTAAATGTAATTTCACTTGCACAACAGCACACTGATTTCAAAACTTTTTTTGATTCCATTTCAAAGAAATGGAACCATCAACAAATTCTTGAAGGTATTCAATTAATAAATTGGAAACAAAAAACTCTATAGATTATTTGTTAGGACAATATCCTAATAAAGAAATATAGAGTATGGCCTTGAACTTGAATAAATTCATTTTCATAACAGAATTATAGGTCGAAAAAACATAATTTCTATTTTTTTAAATAATAATTATAACAAACTTTTGAAAAAGACAAAGTAAAGTCTTAGTTTATATCCCTTCGCAATCATTGTATTTTATTTTAAAATAAAAGTAACAAAGGTGGAATATAAACGAAAATTTTCAATTTTTTAATTGTTAGTGGAAATTTTATTTTCATTCTCAACTTAATTCTCATTTGTTTTAACAAATGGGATATATAAGTGTTTGAGTTTGTGAATGAGGTAGCCACTGCTTTCTAAACTTGTTCTGATGATGAGGACCTAGAAAATCCCCGAAATGGAACCATCAACAAATTCTTGAAGGTAGTCAATTAATAAATTGAAAACAAAAAACTCTATAGATTATTTGTTAGGACAATATCCTAATAAAGAAATATAGAGTATGGCCTTGAACTTGAATAAATTCATTTTCATAATAAAAAAACATATTTAAATTCGTTTTTTTAACTGATGTTAATTTTGTTTAATTATATTTATTTAGGGCTCTAATGCTGGCAAAAATCGTTTAAATGTCACTTACAGGCTTTACGATATTAAATGCTTAACTCAAACAAGATAGTTTAAGTTAGTTTTTATTGGTTTGTTTTTACGAAGTTTTTTAAGGTAGTTTAAATATTTTTTTTTTTAATTTGTGTACATATTTTTCTATCTGCCGATATAAAAAATGTATGATTCATTCCATATAAAAGCAAAAAAAAAAATGTACAATTTTCAAATCCTGGAGAGGTAAGGGTCATATCAATATGTCATCACCCAAGTTTTGTGCTGCTAGCTTTTACGGTTAAAATTAAATTAAAAAATCGAAAATTTAACAAAACTACCCAGGCAGAAAAATACTATCGGCACAGTGTTGGCAAAGCGTCGGCGATGGTCGGGTATGTCTAGCCAGAACATGGGATTAACAATCTATACAGCATTTTCCTGTTACTTGATTGATAACAGTGGCCAACTGTTGGTTTAAGCGAACTTGTCAGCGTTAGCATAACGTTGGCAATTAAAAAAAGTTGGAGCTTTTACAATATATTAAATGAGATAAATTTTGAGAAATATATATTCGGCCCTAGTCGTATACATCATACTGAAATGTGTGAAATATAATAAAATAAAAATGCTTCAAATTTGTTGTAATATTTTTAAAAAAATATTGGCAAAAATTTTGCGGGTGGTATTGACAAAACATGATTTGCAAACAAAATAGTGTTAGTTGTACATTTGGTAATTTTTACCAGGGTGGGGTTTACAAATATAGCAATAGTTTGCCAGTACTATTTTTTTGGTATGGTTATTTCTACCTAGGTAGTCTTTATATAATTTAAATTTTAAATCTACTATTTTCGTGCTTAAAAGAAAATAAAAAAAATTAGTTCATTGAAGGTAAAATGCATTTTTTTCAAAAGTCGCGGTTTCAACTGCTGTATTTCATAAAACTGGGTTTTTTAAATTCTCAAAAAAAATATGTTAATTACAAATTATTCCACTTTGCCGTTGCCAAATACCAATGTATTTCTCTTACGGGATAAAAGTTATTGACAAAAATCTTAAAAATATATTAAATCATACTTGAGATATTTTCATTAGTATTGGAATTTCATTAGCATTAGTTAACTGATGCTAATGCCAAAACAATTTCATTACCATTTAATTGTAATGAAATTTTTTACATTAAGCTGTAATTGGTGAAGACGTAAATTGTACATATTTTAATTTTTTGGTGCAATTGTTTTAACCCTCTTTAATAACTCTTTATAGTATTTATAATAAAAAAAAAATATAATATGAACTTTTAAAGACAGAACAATTAAATAATTTTGAATTCGCTCTTACTATTCCAGAGGTATACCCATATAAAACTTTCTACCCATTGTATAAAACTAACAATTTTGCATCGGATTTGCTTTAAACTTTCAATTGTGAGATTTTTTTAGTTAAGTATATATTTTTGCGATCAAGATATCAAAAATCACGAGTCCGCGAAATGTGAAAAATCTCAAAATCTCAGATTTTCGGCGTTTGATTGTCATTTTTTTTTTTGCTGTAGATATCAAATATTAAAAACAGGAATGGAATATCGCTAAAATACCGTTATAGATTCAAACCCGTTTCCACTGACTATCGTTATCTCTAAAATACCGTTACCGAAATAATTAAAATACCGTGATCTAAATAGCGTTATCCTAAAAGTATCGTTATCGAAATAATATGAAAAAATCAGATACAGTAATCACTGTATATAGATATATATTTTCGTAAAGCTTCATAGCAAGTCATTAAAATTCGGACAGAATGGGGTCACAATTATCGATGTGCATTGACATTACCTGAGTATCTGAAATAATGTTATCCTTAAAATAACGTTAGCGAAAAAACTGAAAAACCGTTATCCCTAAAATAACGTTATCGAAATAATTAAAATACCGTTACCGTTTAAATACTGTTATTGAAATAAGTAAAATACCGTTAACGCTAAAAACGCGTTACCGAAATAAGTGAAATGTCCTTACCCCTAAAATACCGATACCGAAATAAACGAAACCAACGTTACCAGTTTTTATTTTTCATAAGCTAGTAGGGCCTAATTTTTTCAATGTAAATGAAACAAAATATTTATTACGATTTCCCCGACGTTTCGTCAATTTGATGTTGACTTTTTCAAAGGGTCGTAATAAAATTAAAACTTTCATAAGTTAGTAGGGCCTAATTTTTTCAATGTAAATGAAACAAAATATTTATTACATTTCCCCGACGTTTCGTCAATTTTATGTTGACTTTTTGAAACGGTAGTAATAAAATTAAAAGCTTCTGATTAAAACATTTAACATAATCTTTTAACATAAATTTTATTACACACAGCTTAAAGTTAGTATCACAGAATTTAGTTAGATTTATTGCAGCCTTTACCTTTACCGATACCCGCAACGAGTCGGTTACCATCCACAATTAAAAGGTACTAGTAAGCGAAACTCGAAAAATCTCATAATTCAAAGTTTCTAGGGAATCTGATGCAGAACCCAACAAAAACCTTATAATATTATGATACAATGGTTTATGCCCAAATCTTTAAATGGGAACAGCTATGGAACAGTTAGAGCAAATACAGAATTTGTTTTATATCTTTCCCAATGTATTAATATTTAAACAACATTTTTCCAAGAAAAATATTTTTAAAACTGTTTTCTACCTTCTTTTATTTGCACCCAAGAAAAACAACCAAATGATTGATGATATGAATGTTGACTTCAAATTTGGCAGCATAATACACTCTCATACATACATATTTAACTTCCAAACAACAACATCCTTTTTAGTTCATTGTTATCGACAAGATAAAATACAAGTTTATATAAGCAATCCTGTTGAACATCAATAGCACTTAAATGCAGTTGAGTTGGAGTTGTTGAGTCTGATGAGGGGATAATGATGATAAAGATTTTTTTTAGGTTAAAATTCTTCATTTTGGCTTTTCTATAAAGTAGCTAATTTAAGTTTCAATTTATCACTCAGCTTCTTTTTTATTTATTTAAGAGGTTTTGCTATTTTTTTTTCCTTAATGTTGTCTACTTTTATTTTTTGTGAATAACTACAAGTTTATCATCAGGGTTTTTGCATAAAAATTTATCAATGCCTTGATTTTTAAAAGGTTATTGTATTTATTAAGATGGATAAAAATGATGGAAAAAATAAATGTAGTTTTTTTTTTGTAATAGATTTAGTGACATCTAAAATTGAGGACATTGCTTGCAGGTGTTTTTTTTTTTTGTTGCTTGTGTTAAGTGACCGACTACTTTATAATGATGATTTAGCACTTTCTAGGATCACTTTTGTATGAAGAGTGTTTGATATTAAGGAATAAGAGCTTGAAGTGTTGCTTTTTGTTAAGGTTTTTTTATTACGGCTATAGATTCTGATATGTATAAATATTATCAGGATAAATATTGAGAATTTTCTAATGCCAAGTGTTCAGGTCATACAAGCAACAAAAACTTAAAAAAATAACAGAAAAAGTTTTATAATTTTTTTTTTAATAATTTCGACCTGACATCAGCTGCAAAATAATTTAATTTTTAATATATTCATAGTTCAAGGACATATTTTATTCAGAACGCTACTTTAACATATTCCTACACTAAGGAAAAAAGTCTGTAATGGCTACGGGAAATTTAACTATTCTGAGGTTTGCGGTATTTTATACTAAATTTAGCTAAACATGTCTGCTGAACTGTAGTACAATGAAATTAGTGGAGATAATTAGTAGCAACTACGAACAACTACAGTAAAACTGTTGTAAACTGCAATTCAAAAGCAATTTGCTAAAATCAACAAAACAAAAATACTAAATTTGAAAGAAATTAGTATAAACAATTAGTGCCCACTATTAAATTTTAGTAGAATTGTTGTAAAATGCAATTTAAACCCGTTTTGATAAAATCAGCAAAACATATTTTAGTAATATTAGTACAATGAAATTATTAAAATTAGTAAAATTTTTGTAACTAAAAGTTATTATTTTGTTTACAGTTTTACTCTTTTTTTTGTTTTTATATACACAGAGATTATTTTAATGTTATTTTTAGTTTATAACAAACTTTCAACCTCCGTATATTTACAAAAATAAAGCCAATCAAACATATTAAATCTCATCAGGACCCGAAGTTTTATAAAAGCTAGAGCCTCTTGAATAGGCAGAGCTTTAACAAAAACCTTTATATCATCAATTTAGCTGGAATCTTGTCTTCTTAGTAATAAAACACGTGGCTAGGGTTTTTTCCTAACAAGCATCATGACATTACTAAACGTTGATGACCAAAAATTTTCTATTTATAAAGGGTCCGCCAAATAACTTTTTTTTTTTGAAAATGCTATAAAAAAAACTACTGAATATTTTCTCAAATTTGTTTTTTTATTTAAAGGTACAATCCTTCCGGTTAATAATGGAAAATAATTTCATTCAAATGGCTGCCTCGGCTGGCCATGCAGTAACCTACACTATCGGTCCAATTTTTAAGCACATTATGGAATTATCGATTGTGTGCAGCTGTATTTCACCAATGGCTTCACGAATATTGTCCTTTAAAGCGTCAATTGTCTCTGGCTTGTTGGTGTAACACTTATCTTTGACGGCACCCCACAAATAATAGTCCAACGGTGTCAAATCGCAGCTCCGTGGTGGCCAAACGACATCAGCTCTGCGGCTGATTTGAATTTTCGCACATATTCTGCAACATTACCATGATTTTCAAAGTAATGTCGCAATATTTCCCAGCGTTGATCAAGCGTATACACAACCATATTCGTTCAGCGGAAGGATAAAACTAATTATCTGTCAAATCAGACATAAGCTAAGTGTTACCATTCACGAAATAAGTACTAGTTAAAAAAAAAACGTTAAATGGCAGACCCTTTATAAAAAAATTTATTTTTTAATAAACACAAATTATAAATATTCTTCTTAGTTTAAACGAGCTTTATTAACTATTTATTTCCAAAATTTCGTCTCCACATTGTGTGACTTCTTCAGGGGAACAAATATTGCAATTTGAAAAACTTGTTTTAATAATTAAAAATTTATATGATCTTAAGCTCGTTTAAACTAAGAAGAATAAAATAAAAGAAGATCAAAGAAAACTTAACATTTTTCAAATTGTAAATATTTATATTAATTTTCGATTGCTTCGTTTCATTATTTCTTTATTGAAAATAGTCAACGCTTTTCCCTTATTGTTGTATTTACATGATGAGAAATAAGAACAAAATTCGAAGAAATGAACCAATTCAAATCAAAATTTTAAAATTTCTAACTAATAAAACATTGTTTGTGTAATGGCTAAAATCTCTAGGCTTATTTATTAAGTAAACAATAACACTTTCTGACTATATCATTAGGACCATACGTCAGTTTTGCCGAACTCTGCGATTTTCAAATGCTTTACTTTTCCATTTTAAAAACAAAAACCAAATATTTTTTTCGATCTTTTATTATAAATTATGATGTGAGCAAAATTATTCACACAAATATATTTTTTATTATTAACCGACCTTACTTTTGTATTACTTTAAAACTGACATATTTTCCCTTGCCTCTAATTCCACTTTAAACTTTTAATTCTTTATAATTCCACGTTCAATATAACACTGAGCATGTTTTGGTCTGCGAATTCCTTATCAAACGCTTGTTGCTGTTTTTATGTAAAAAACAGATGCAACCTTCAAAAAACCTACCACCATCTAAATTTATTAGAGAAATGCATACACACAACGAAAGGCAAGCACAACCATTGTGTCTACAATACATACATTCATTTTATTCAGAAAAGTCTGATTTTCTATTGATAATCCAGAATATAAAACTATTTCTGATAGTTGTTGAGTTTCCAAACAACCCGAATTATAAATGATAAATTTTTAATTTCAAATGCAAAATCAAAATTTTAATCAATGATTTCTAAATTTAAACGAAAATTGATATTAAGAGACATTTTCAATGATGTAGATTTTGTGTAGCTAATTTATAAAAATTAGGTTTTTTTTTAGATGAGACCATGTATCTACATCTTTAAATGCTATTCGCTTAATAAAAAAATATATTTTGGTTCAATCTTATCAATATGGATTCTATATTCCTATGTTACGCCATATATAAAATGTTTGAAAGATTCATTATTAATGAAAGATTCATAAATATGATTAATGACACAATTTAACAAAATCAGAAAAATTTCATGCATGGATACTGCGACCAATCATTTATTTGGACGCAGATGACGAATATGGCCTTTGATTTTTAAAGATAGCTATAAATATATGCAAAATACTTTTTTTAGGATATTAAAATTTTTTTATAACATTTTTATAAAATAATACAAAATTTCAAATAATAGCGCTACTTTATTGCAACATTCAAATAGTTACAACTATGCTCTTTAATTTAATAGAGTGCACGGTTTGATAGGTTATATGGTTTTTTTATGATATGTTTTATTTATTCTGAACAAAATTTTCTTAAATACAAAATTTGTTAAAAGTAGCAAATAATTTTGCTAATTGTAGCATTTGGTTTTGAAAAACTAGTATAATGTTTTGCTGAAATCAGTAACAAAAATTAGAAAAATATTTAGTAATTTGTGAAATAAGAATAGCAAAAATTATTATTAAAAAAATGTATTGTACTAAAAATTAGTAAAAAACAAATAGTAAAATGGATTTGAAAACATTTTACCGAATTTTCCACTAACTTTTTTGCCTGAGTGTATTTACAATGTATATTATTATAAAAAAAATAGCCTACACATAAATTATCATAATTTCATATTCATATTTATTTTACTTCGCTGTTTATATTTTCCTATTATATTACAAAAAAAAAAAAAACTGCTGACACAAAAAGATCCTTTCAATTCTGTTTTTCTTTGAATGAGTATTAACACATTTTTTTTACAAATACGCATTTGGGACATATTAACTGAAAACGCACAAAATGTAAAAGCGAGAAAAAAGAACCCTATAAATTTCTTAAACAAATGTCAAAGTTAATTGTTGAAATGTTTATGGCATAAGGTCGTTTATAATTTTCAAGAAATTTTTAAAAAGGTGCATAATAAACTGAGCTTAACCTTTTCAGTGTAATAAAGTGTTAAGTTTTGTTTTAAAAAAATATATTTGAAATATTGTTACGATTCTTTTCTTTTAACGTCTTGAGATTTATGGCCATTAAGGGCGTTCTTATTTTGAATATCAAATTTTTGTATAACGCCGGCCAGAATCTTGTATGAAAATCATAAATATATCAAATTTTGAGTAAATCAGATTATTTTAAGTGTAAAGCATCTATTTTTCTGCATTTCTCATCGCATGTTTTCATTTCTTTCTACTGAAAGAAAAAAAGAATTTAAATTTAGTTTTCTTTACGTTATTTAATATTATAATGGGCAGAGTGGGAAAACGTGAGACATGGCATGGAGTGGGACATCTCATTTTAAGAAGAAAAAAAAAACCATTCAGGTGTTTTGTATTATATTATCAAGTTTTGCATATGCATTTTTAATTTATTTTATTTAATTTTGATATTTAAGAACAAGTGGCACAAATATAATAAAAAAGTTTGATATAATTTTTATTAAAAATAAAAATTATGTTTTTTCGACCTTTAATTGTGCATTGTACAATAAAAATTAAAATCATTCACGTTCGAAGCCATAATCTATATTTTCTTATTAGGGTATTTTCCTAACAAAGAATCTATAGAGTTTTTGTTTTCAAATTTATTAATTGACCACTTGAAAACAAAAACTCTATAGTTTATTTGTTAGGACAATATCCCAATAAAAAAATATAGAGTTTGGCCTCGAACTTAAATAATTTTCATTTTTATTGTACAATGCACAATTAAAGGTCGAAATAACATAATTTTTATTTTTAATAAAAATGATATCAAACTTGTATAAAAGACAAAGTACGGTCTTTTTTACTTCCCCTTTACATATTGTTTTTAAACAAAACAAGTGTGAAAATAAAACGGAGAATAAACCAAAAATCGTGTATTATATATCTACCAAATAAGTTTTTAATTTATTTTTGATCAATGGTAATAATCTTTAACTTCGAGCTCATATTTTAGTTCTCATTTAGTGGGTAAAACTAGTTTATATGAATGCTTGATGTTTTGCATGGGATTGTCACTTCTTTCAAAACGTGTTCTGATGATGGGAACCTAGAAAATTCACGAAATAAATCTATCAACACATTCCTGAAAGTAGTCAATTAATGAACATGAAAACAAAAATTCTATAGATTATTTGTTAGGACAATATCCTAATAAAAAAATATATAGTAATTGAATAATTTTCATTTTCATTCTAATAAAAAAGTATAAAGAGTATATAAAATTAAAATTACTTATTTAGTGACTGTATCTGACAAGTCTAGTGCGTGCATTTTGTTTTGGTTTTGGATAGTTAAAAACTATCAGCAAAAAAATAAATTGAATGAAAAGTTTCAAGACATTTTTTTTTTTAATTTTTCGACATTTAAATGTCCATCAATTCTTAAGGACTTGTCAACGTGAAGCTTTATATGTCATAGTTTTTAAGTATAGTCTACCTAACCTTGTCCATTGTTTCTCTAGATTCAAAAAAATATTGAGAAGTAAAATTCATCTAAATTCAGTTTCAAGATGTGTCGAACATTTTTGAATAACTTTTATAAAAAAAAAGAATTTTGGAGAGGAAATCGTTTTTGGATGCAGAAAAGAAAGTCTGTGCTGAAAAGACAATCCTGAGATGAAAAAGTTTTTGTGGATAAAAAAAATTAGTGGTGAAAAATTTGAGGTAAATTTGAGGTAATTACTCACCTCTAAGCTTATTTTGAAAGAAATTACACACTTTTTTATACACAAGACGATACTATAATCCTGAGATGAAAAAGTTTTTGTGGATAAAAAAAATTAGTGGTGAAAAATTTGAGGTAAATTTGAGGTAATTACTCACCTCTAAGCTTATTTTGAAAGAAATTACACACTTTTTTATACACAAGACGATACTATAATATAAAATTATATAAATTAACATCAATTTGTTTAACAAATTTAGAGGTAGCTTCACATTTTCACACATAAATTTTGACCTACAGCACAGTGGGGAATATTCGACTTTTTGAGCTAATTTGGCTACAGCTCACTGTTTTAAGCGAGTTTAAAAATATCGAATTTAAAAAAACAACTTAGTTCCTAATATATTGCTCATGATCGATTTGAAATAGTTCAATTTACCGTTTCTACGTCACAAAACTTTCCGCTAAAATATTACAGGTTTATATTTTTTTTTCTAAAAATAATTTGTTTTCTTCAAAATATTTTTCCCACCGTTTCACGAATAACTAATGTTTTTGAAATATTTATGAAAAGCTAGAAAACGATATTTTGATTATTTTCTGTGTCCTAACATTTTTAACGCTGATAATTTTTCATAGATTGTAGTGAAAATAAAGCAGCAGGCAAACAAATTCAAAATTTTATGGTTCATAACATAATTAAAAAAAAAATCTGAAAAATTACTCAAGAACCATTTGGAGACCATGCATAACAATACAAATAATTGCCAAATTAACGAAAGGTTTTGATATCAAAGGTGTAATCTTACTCACAACTGTTGAACCGCTGCACCGATTTTGATAATCTTTAACACTAAACAGATTTGGTATGACAACAAATCTGGGTTGAAATGCGTTTGCATTTCGGAAGGACATACGGATCAAATACTAGCTAACTTTGTAAAAATCTTTGCACGTTTAGTGCTTTTATTTCGCGTTGAAATCATTGAAGCTGTAAGTTTACTGATATTTATCCCTAAAACTCATCTACTAAAGATCTCTCTGTGTTGTCATTAAAAATATATTGAAAAAAGTTAAGCCCTTTTTGAATTTCATCTAACGTAGTATAAAATTTACATAATCAACTTCATTAGGTTTTTCTCTAATTTTTATTTTTTTTTTGTGTTCATTGTTGCCATAGTTCAATAGTCAATGTCACATGCACTACTTTAAGGATTATTTAATCATATAGGTAGGTACACACATATATATGTATGTACTTTACAAACTTTTACACTCAAAACAATAGGTCAGTAAAAGATCTGTAAAGCTGTCAGTAATTCAATAACTTGAACTTATTTTAAAATAAGTTTGTGTTTAAATTTGAAAATTTAAACTATAATATTCAAAAATGGGCAAAACTGAAAATAAGTCACCAAAAAATTTACAAATTTTTTTTTAAATCAATAAAGTTACTGCAATGTTCATGTTTACGCTATAAATGTTTTTATCTACACAATTTTGGTAGCAAAATAAATAAGTAAAATATTGGTTCAAAATCGCCAAAAATTAAAAAAGTCTTCAAAATATAAAAAACAACAATTTTTCGATTTACAACTGTTTTACATTTTTGTAGTTTTTTTTTAATTTTTTACCCGCCAGACGAAAAAAGTTCCGATATAATGATATATGATTATATATAGTATCAAATATAACTAAACATCACATCAAATCTATTTGATCCAAAAAATTTCAGCTCATGGTATCTCATGGGATCTAATCTCATATAGTTTGATCCGAAATATGGGTATATTAAATATGATCAAATTATATATAATTTGATATAATTTTATTTACTAATCTTTTTAATTAGAAAATCAAAAAAAAATATTGAAAATGTTTTAGAGATCAGTACTTTTTATTCTAATACAATTAAGTACTAATTTTAATTCATTTATAAAACATTTTAATATTAATTTGAAAATTAAAAAAAAAGATAATGAAAATTTAGAATCCCTGCCGCATGTTATTAGGGTTGGTTGATTCATTAGTTTAAACAACCTCTTTCCAAGGCTCTCTTCTAAAAAGCTGAATTGATATTAAAACCTGTATGTCACATGCTTTTTGCAGCAACTTTGTCAGGTTTTTCTATAAAACGTTCCAAAAACCAAAACGCAATTAAAAAAATTTAAAGTTTCTGATAAAAAAAACTTTGGTAAATGTATTAAAAGAAAGGGGTTGTCATATAGGTTTAAGAGAGCATAGATTACATAGATTTCTAACACTTTGACATTAGCTGTCTGTGCACGGTACTCATGATAGACATACGTCGTATAACTATACAAAAATATTTCAATTAGTATGAAATAATGTGTTTATTTATAAAACATAGTTTGAGATCTATATAATCTGCGTAAAAGAGTATAGAAAAAAAATGTGTTAACAGTGGTACTTTTAATTAATTAATTTGCATGCTTTTAATTAATTTTAATAACATTTTAATTTCTGTTGCTTAATGTATTCTCTGCATAAGTTTTGTATTATTAACACAACATTTTAATTATATGTACTAAAAAATATGCATTAACAAAATCTTTTAAAAGACTGTTTCTCTTAAAACCAGTTGGAATATAAAATTTAACAGATGTTAAGTACCTTGGTTATTATTTAGTCTATATGTTCGTTGGTTTAAAACCTAATAATTATAACATTGTGTGTTATTACTTTAATAAAAAATATAAATAATCATTACAAAACCAAAAATCGTAGTTTTTCATATTTTTGTTCGGTAAATTTTGAAGCTCATTTATATTCTAACTATAAACGGAGCCAAAAAAAAAATATATATATAAAATTAAAATTTATCATTAAATTTTATTATATATATTTATCTGTAATGATATGTTTTGACATATATAATTATATATGAAAGTGAAAATTATTTTTGATTAATTGTACCATATACACTTACTTATGATCATATATGGTTGAATATATATAAATATATCTATTTCATATTATCAGATTTACAAGATATGCTAATATATAACATACGATACAATGACATATGATTATATATTACTAATTATCAAAAAAAAAAAAATCATTAACTAAGTACATATTACGATATATCTTGCCACACATACATATAAGCATATATAAGGTGGCGCAAAAGTAAAAGTTATTTTTGCGCCACCTTATATATTGATATCAAGTTGTTTTTGAGTATGGAGAAACTTTTTTTATGGGGCAGTATTTGGAGATTTTTGCAATTTTAATTAAATCAATTAAATAGTTACAAATTATTTTATTTGATACTATAATTTCCTTAATAGGACCGAATCCAAATTAACTTTTTATTGTTAAAACAAATATTTTAATTGAGACTTAATTTTAAAAACCACACCGAAATATTTTTCTATTGAATTTACTTTCACATTTTACACACATATTATTTTGAGTGTAGTTGTATGCAGTACTATATTATGCAGTAGAAAATTTTATGGTGCTTTGAATTGTCACACATTGATAAAGTTCGCTTCGTTTCATTTGTGATTGTCGTTGTGATTTTTCTCGTATACTTTTATTTTTGTTGATTTAGATTTTTCTATACAACGAATTTCGTTGAAAACTCAATGTGCAAGATAAAATTTGATTGAAAGGTAATGCTTGATGATTTGCTGAAATGGCATGTTAGTTGTTGTTAACGTATGAATGATTGAATGTGTTTAACATTTACCCGCGAACATAAGCTTATTTCTTAGTGTATGTAATGGTATTGGATGGCAAGGGTAAAATATATAAATATACAATTTCATATACTCATACTACACTATCGTCAGATATTTACCATAATGCCAATGAATAAACGCATCCATACATTATAGGAATGCAATGCCTTTTACAAAGCGAATTTTCGTTGCCTTTTATAAAGCTTTAACGAATCGAATGAGTTTTATGGACACATACTGCATCAGAATTCATAGCCTTACTTCCCAGCAAAACTTTGATAATGGGTTCGACAAAGTAATGCATTACCTTGTAATGTCTACTCCTTACCTGTATCATTATTTTCCAACAAGAAGTAATGAGTTACCGCTAATTGAACTCTCATGGATTACCTTGCAATGATACCACATTACATTTTACATTACTTGAAAACATAAAAAAAATTACTTACCGATCATTAATTACATAATGGATGAATTATAAACGTAAAGTAATTATTAATATATATTTTTGAAAATATATCTATAGACACATTACTTTGTGATTTTTTGTAAGCATGAGGGTAAGGTGTATATTTTTGATATCACGAACGAAAACAAAAACTCATTTAAATTTTAAGCAATAAAATATAATATGTATCGATAGCTAAGTTGGTAGAGTTCTCGCCTAACTAATTGTTAAATACCATAGACCCCAGGTTCGAATCCCAGCATGACCACGTAATTTATTTAATACAAAAAAAAAGTTATTTATTTAATTAAAAAAAAATATCTGTAAAAAAACTTTTTTATGCATTTTTTTATGAAAATCTATTATAGACACATTACTTTTTCCCACCATGTAACCATATAAGTAACCAGTTACTTTACCCCCTACAAGGTAATGAGTCCACCCATTACTTTTAGGCTCATCGCCTGTAAAATTCATCAGTGAAGTAAGGTGTAATGTAATGCGTGGAGCCCTATTGCGATACATTACTTACCCATGATTTGGTAATGTGTGGTTTTGCTGGTTTATTTAGGTAAATGTATGAATGTAATATTTTGATTTCTATGATTTCTCATATGCTTGATTTTCCAAAAAAAAGTAGTTTTTTTCTATTTTCATCTTGTTTGTTCAAAATTTTAATGTTGAAATTTAATTTGTCTCATTATATACATACAATCTGTTTTTGTATTCATATTCAATGATGTATATTGAGCTGCAGTAGTATTATAATATCGGATTTGTAGACACTTGGTAAATATTTATTTCGTATTTCATTGGTTGAAATGTTAAAAGTTAGTCATAAATTTTAGTCAAAGTAACCAAATTTGCTTAATATGCTGGGCAAGTTTAAAATGAGGCAAAAAATACAAAAATGATACCAAATTTGCACTAGGAGATAGCGAAATTATCACAAAAAAACATAAAAATGGCATGCCAATTCCAATAATTTCTAAAAATAACAGTTGATTCAAGGCCAGAAATGGCCCATTTTTTTCGTTTCAGTTTTTTCGTTTAATGAGCTGGAGATTATACAGATATGGATTTCTGATTTCATGCGATATATTTAACATACTTTAGCCAAGAATCAAAAATTACGCTAAAATTTAATAAAAATAAAATTAATGTTATAGATATTTTAAAATGAATAATTTGGAGTTGTTGATTACTACACTTAGAATACTATGTAGGTAAAAACCACTGCAAATGCAGTTAAAATCAGTTGAAATTTCACTTAAAGAAAGGACGACTTATATTGTTTCAATATTTGTTCAATAAATGACTGACATTTACATTAAAAATAAAGAAACTGTATTATAACCTAAAGAACTACATATTTTTAAAGCAGAAGTTCCCTGAGTGTATTTGTATAACAAAGAAGTTGTAATGAAAGAAAAAAAAATAAATTTATAAAAATTGTAATTCGTGTTTTTGTGTTGGAGCTACTCCTTTCCAGGACATTTTATAAAAATTGATTATTTTGCCAAAAGTTAAACAAAATTGGAATATTTTCATCAAAATTTGCATAATTGTCGGAAAACTATCATTAATTTTCTTTTAAAAATCTTATGTCGTGGTGACAAAAAAAGACCCATGAAACGTTATTTCAATTATGACTACAAGATTGTAAAGTTGTTATACTAAAAGAAAAAAAATAATTGCACGTGATAAAAACAATTATTTAATGAAAACATATTTTTTTTTTTTTATTTTAGAAATGTTGAGTTTTAGAAGAAGAAAAAACTTTTTGCTCTAAAATTACTAGACGAGACTAGTTTCTGAATTTTTATGGGCAGGCGTCATAAGTGATTTTCCCTTTAAATTGCATTATAATTTTTTTTTGTTCGACTTTTTACAAAATAATCAATTTTTTTAAGTATCCTGGATAGGAGTGGTTCCACACACTCTAAATAACTACAAATTAGGCATTTTTGCTTCCATGTTAAAGTGGGTACTGCTATACCATAAGTCATAATCCGTATTTGAAAAATTTCGAGTATACACACAGAAAAATAAAGTGCCAACCGAATTTAAAAATGTATTTCAGTGGTATCAATTTATAAATTCAGTTAGTACAATGATATTTACATTAGCTTTTTCAATATATTGGGTGTTGTTGAATTAACCGAACTTTGTTGTGGAAACTAATTTTGCCTAATTAAATTAATTAATTAATAATTTGTGCCTACCGACTGAAATTCGTCATAACCGAATGTGAGTCGTAGCAACCGAATTTCAGTTGGCAAATTGCTAAACTTTTCTCTGAGTCTAATAAATAAAAAATTGAAGTTTTTTAAAATGTGAGATGTTGGTTAGTTCGGTTAAAGATCATGAATATTTGTTCCATGTTAACAGAAAAATTATAATTGTATTTGTGATAATTTACTTTAATTAACAGAAAAAACACTTAGAAAAAAAAAGTTATTTGACACCTGCCTTCATCCACATTCTTCGTGCCTTAAAGTGTTAAATGGTAAACATCATCTATTTAACTCAACTAGTTTAAGTTAAAAACGTAACGTGACTTAGTTTGTTGAGTATGACGAAATTTATTGTGAACTTATTTTCTATAATGCTACGTTTAGTTCTGTTAATTATTACCACAGTTGCCAGTTCAACTATTTAAATAGAAAATTTGACTGGCAGTTATTTTCAAATGTCATCATATTTTATCCTTTACATTGAAAGAATATGAAACATTGAACAATAGCACTGTACCTTGTGAGTGGTTAATAGTGAATTTTCATTGTTGATCTATAAATTGTGTGTGAGGTGTTGGTTAGTTCGGTTAAAGATCATGAATATTTTTTCCATATTAACAGAAAAATTATAATGTTATTTGTGATAATTTACTTTAATTAACGGAAAATTTTGTTTTTTAGGAATCTTTAATTAAAAATACTCTTTTTCTAAAAATAGGCCATTTTCGGCCGAAATTCGGCACGAGCTAATATTTTCCAAAATAAAAATAAATCGTGTACTTCCGTATGGAACCATTAGCAATAAAATTCGTTTTAGAGGGAGGACATTTTAGTACTCAGCCTAATCATTTTCACGGCTTATATCTACAATTCGTTTTAGAGGTGCATTATAGTGCGGGGCTGGGGAAACTACGACACGAGTGTCAGTAGTGACACGCTAGCGGACTATCGGTGAAACGCTACATTTGTTTGATTATTTTCGAATATCCTTACTTTAAATGAAAATAAAATTATCAGAAACTTAAATATTCATTGTCGCAATTAAAATATGTTCTTTTAACCGAAAATGGTTAATTGTTCTTAATCGCCCTTTGAAATGATATAAACATGTTTAAAAAGTCTTAAAACAAAAACTTACAAAGCGGTTGAAAATTAAAAATCCAAACAAAATAAAAGGGAAAACGACAAATTCTTTTTCTTTAACAAAAAAAAAACTATTTCCGAAATTGAAAAAAATGTGTAATTAAGAGCATACTCACAGAGAAAAAGTTAGCTATTTGCCAACTAAAATTCGGTTATTATTTTTTTCAGTCGGTTGGTGCAATTGAACATCAGTTTTCTCAACAAAGTTCGGTTAATTCAACTGAATTTTAGTTGCAACAAAAATGTAATGTAAATATCGTTGTACTAACTGCAATTATAAGTTGTTACCATTACAATACACTTTTCAATTTGGTGTCACTTTAGTTCTCTGTGTGTATGTTTCAAATAAAAAAAACCACAAAAAAATACTAAAAAACATTATAGAAATAAAATAAGAAAAAAAAAAAAAAAAAAAAAAAAAAAAAATTGTGCGCCCCGGTAGGCTAGTTGGTAGCGTGCTGGCTTATCAGTGCGGGGGTCGTGGGTTCGATTCCCACCAGAGGCACTGGTCTGTTTTCGCTACAACGCGCCGAAGGCCATAGTAGCTAGTGCTCGGTTAGGGTAATAGTATATAATTTGTAATTATATGATTATTAATTAATAAAATAAAAAAAAAATAAAAAGAAAAAAATTGAGACGAAAAAATTTTTTGATGTACAAAACAGTGGGTGAAAAATAATTTTTGAGGTGAAAAATAATTGTTGTGCTGAAAAATTATTTTTGTGGAAAAGAAAATTGTTGAGGTGCAATAAAAATAAAAGATGGATTTATAATATTATTCCCCTGTAAGCCTCTGGTAAAAATATATGACATGCTATTTTATACACCAGACGATACTTTACTCATAGAAATAAACGTATAAAAATGGCAGAAAAATCTACTAAAAGTTAGTTAAAATTTACATTGCAGTAAAAACCGCTAAAATTTACAGACTTTTGTTTTTGCTAAATATTATTAAAATAAGATAAACCAAAATAAAGCTGTTGACTTTACAAAATTCAAATTACATTCGAGTTAAGTTCTAGGTATTTTAAAATTTATTCTGCTAAATATTTGTATAATAAAAACAACAAAACCATAACTATTTTTGCAATATTTACCTTAAATTAACTAGAATGCAAATAACAGTATATTTTGCTAAAATCAACAGAAATTTTGGCGAAAAAGTTGTAAATTCATGAATTTTTTATTCCTATTAAAAAAATAAAAAAAAAAATTTTTTAATAACATTTTTTTTTGTCTTCTTATATTTAATTTGATTTCAGCAGATTAATTTGTGACTTTCAATCAATTAAAATTTAGCTCTAATATAACTGGGTATTTGCAGAGTCAATGGATTCATTTTTGCTATTCGTATCTTGTTAATATTTTTTTTCTAATTTTTTGCTGTTACTGTATGAAATTGTATTATATACACCAACCTGTATGGAACATTTAGAGGAACATTCTCATTTGCACTCATACATTTTGAACAGTTGCACCGATGGTGCTCATTACCAAACATTCCAGGAGGAATGTCCATGAAATTAGATAAAAATTACCAATCTGAATTTAGAATTCGCATAGTAATCGCTGTTTCAACTGACGGACATCACTGAATCGGGCTAAAAATTAATTAGAATCAGGACGGAATGACAATCTAGTATATACCCTCATCACAGTATGTGGAGGTCTTATACCCTCTAAAGCTTTTAACTAAATAACGAATCGAGTTTTATAATATTTTCTCGCAAAGCAAAAAAAGTCATCCAAAAGTTTACACTTTAAGTTAAATAATTTTTGTTTGACTTTATCACTAAAAATAGCATGAATGCATATGACAACTTTTAAAAAATGACAGTTACTTCGGACTTGTGTCATCTGTATAACTACTACTGCATACAAGAATACTAACGTTGACACGCAGACACTTGGTGATCACTACTAGTCTTCCTTTAGAACAGCGGTTCCCACCACGTTTTGCTTCATGGACCCCTTGATGCATTTCTCTTGGCTCACGGACCGCCAACAAAATTTTTTTTCGTATATTTAAAAAATGCAGAAAGTAAAACAAATGTGCATTTTTAAACTAAAAAAAAAAAAAAAAACATTACAAAAAACCAAATACAGTAAACCCCAATTAATATGAACTCCGAGGGACCAAAAAAATCAATTCGTTATATAAAATTTTTTAGTTTTTTTTATTGTCCACAACATAGAAAAAAAATTATAATTTTTTTTTAAATATTGTGAAATTCTTTCATTTGATTTCTTAAATGGAGAATTTTTTTATACTTTTTTAAAATTTAAAGAATTTTTGGAAAATTTTGCAAAATTTTACAAATTTTATACTAAAAATGGAAAATTAAATAATAATTTGTTTGCGTGACTGTCGAAAACAGTTCACCTTAACCGAGGATTCATCTTAAACCTGTTTGTACTAACAGATGTTACTTTGAAGTTGTTACCAAAACGAAAGGATTTTTAAATTAGTTTTGTAAGAACCGAGCTTTTATCTTTACCGAGTTCGTCGTAAATAAGTTTACTGCATAAGAACTCTAAAAAGAATCATCAAATATACAAAATTTCAAAAAAGTCTTAATGTTTGTGCCATAGAATTTTTGTTAGAGTTTTTGTATAGAAAAAAACTTCTTACACACAAAAAAATCTTTGCCAAGTAATTAGGAGCGTTTCAACTGATAAAGTTTATTCGCAAAAATTATGCGAAAACTAGTAACATTTTAACAAGCTTTTTCTTATTTCTACTTAATTTTAAATAATTTATGTGAAAAAACTTTTTTTAGTTGAAATACTTCTAATTAATTGCCAACGATTTGTTTTTTTGTGTAACGAACCACTTTCGTATAAAAATTTTATTTTTATAATACGATTTTATACAGAGACTTTTCAAAGACTATTTTAAAGACTGAAAGTCACAACTTTTTATACATACAAAACAACTATTTCAAATAAATCAAATTTTCTGTGACTTGCAACAACAAACAAATGGGCAAACGAGTCACAACTACACACAGAGAAATAAAGTGCCAACCGAATAAAAAAGTGGACAATAATAGTAACAACTTATAAATTCAGTTAGTACAATGATATTTACAGCTGCGGTCAAAAAAATAGCACCAGGATAAAAAAAAATGTCTTCGTTAGATACTTTTAAAAAGGTTAAATTTATTTCACTAAAAACGTGTCATAAAATACTTACAAGACTGTAAAACATTATTAAATAAAAAATTGTTGATTTGGTTTTTTATTTTATTATAAATTTTCAACTTTTTTAAAACAACTTATAAAACACTCAGTCAAAAAAATAGCACTACAGTTTTTTTCATATTTAAATTAAATACTTAAAGTAAGAATAAATAAAAATAAATTAAAAATTTTGAAAACAGTATTTTTATGGTGTCTTCACATATTAAAATTAATATTTTGTAGCGTGCCCATTATTGGCAATTATCTCTGCACAACGTTTTTGCATCAAATTCATCAGATTTTGGCATCTCTCTTTCGAAATTGAGTTCCAGATGTGCTGAACAGCCATCCAAAGGGCTTCATTACTGGTTGGTTGCGTTTGTGACACTTCCTTTTTTATATCTGTCCATAACTTCTCGATTGGATTTAGATCTGGGAACTGAGCAGGCCATTCCATTACACTTACTTTATTGTCATGAAACCACTTTTTTGCAAGTTTGCTGGTATGCTTTGGGTCGTTGTCTTGTTAAAAGACCCAAATCAGCGGCATTTCCTCAGAAACATATGGTAGCATTACTTCCCGGAGGATATATACCGTCTTATCCATGATTGTTCTGATCCAATATATGGGTCTTACGCCATAGTAGGAAAGGCACCCCCGTACCATAATGCTAGAACACCATGCTTAATGGTTTTTGTGTGAATTTTGGATTAAATTCAGCGTTAGGGGGGCCTTCTGACGTAAGAACGCGATCCGTTGCCTCAAAATAAAACAATTTTGGAATCATCTGTCCAAAGAACATTTCTCCACTTTTCAGCTGGCCATTCCACATAAGTTTCAACAAACTCCAAACGCTTTGCAACATGCTTACGTAAGAGCAGGGGCACTTTTCGGGGACTGCAGGCATTTAAGTTGTTTTCTCGCAAGCTCAGACGAATAGTTTCGACACTTGCTGTCACATTAAGTTCTTTTTAAGCTCTGTATCTGGCATAAATGGGGTCTTCTTGCATTGTCTGACCAAACGCTTAACCATTAATGGTGAAAAACTCGCTACCGACCACATTTTTCAGATTTTTGAGTAAATTTTATTGCATTTATAATCATTTTATTAGAGCATCCAACCAATTTTTTTATTTCAGAATATGGTTTATTGGTTTTTGATCTTTTTATTTCAACTATTTAATCACTATTAATGTGTTTTAAAGAATTTTTGTTATTCCGTGCTATTTTAATGACTGCATTGAGCCAGAGTTTTTTTATAATATCGGTCATTGGAAAAGAACCGTTAACATTTTTTGGAAAAAATAAGTATACTCAGAGAGAATATACATAGTATCACAGTATCGCATATTTACTTTAGAATAATACGCATAATTTTTTTTTGTTCACTTGCATGAATAAAGAATTTGTCATTGGTGCTATTTTTTTGACCGGCGCTGTATATTAGATTTAATTTTAAAGTTGTATTTAATCGACTTTTCAATATTTAATAAATAAAAATCTTCGAGCTCGATGTCTAGTTATTTATAATGATTAATTTATTTACAATATTTCGACATTCCTCGAATGTCATTAATGAAATTGTAAAAAATATTGTGAAATTTTTTAAAATCAGTCGCGGCCCCTCTCGAATACCCCTACGCACCCCTGGGGGAACGCGGACTCCCATTTGGGAACCGTTGCTTTAGAACATGTAAAAATGCATATGAGTAAATATGTGTGTGTGTTTTCTTTAACGGAAAACGGAAATGTTTTCATAAAAAACACACATATTTTTTATGTAAACCCAATTTCAGACGGATATAGTAAAGTGAGAAAAACATTTTTTTTTTTTTTTTTATTAAATTTATGATATTTTAATTTCATTTCATTCTTTTTTCATATATTTTTGTGTATAATTGTTTACATGTCATCAACTTCCACGTAGTTTTTTTTCTGCACTTTACGTCGAGATATTTACAAGGCCTAGAGCCCTAGTGGTGTTTCAATGTATGTATGCGTGTTTGTGATATTTATATGACACTTGTTAAAATGTAGATTGTAAAAAGCCAGCAGCAGCTGTAAGTGCGGTTTTACAGCGCTTTTATTCACAAATATATATATGAAAGACATTAATCATATAATTGTGGTTATATGAAATTATATAAAAAATTTAATTCTTTTTGTTCAAAAGCCAATTATAAGACAATGAATTAATGAATAAAAGTGATTGTGTCAGAAATTGAAGATAAGATTTTATTATAATTGAAGATACAAAATGAAAAAAATATGTTCAATATATTGTAAATTCTATAAAAATATATGCTTTTATGTCATGTGGTTAATTGTTGGGTGAAAAATACATAATTTAAAAATGAGCCCCTTTAAATATGAAACAATAACTTATTTTATTAAAAATCATTTCATGTTTAAATTACTTTTGAAAGTACTGCAAATAAATGTGTGCATAAATAAACATAGTATCAACCTAGCAAATATGTTTGATTTGCTTTATTTTTGCAACTATATGGAGGTTGAAAGCTCGTTATAAATTGAAAATAACATAAAAATAATCTCGATGTATATAAAAACAAAAAACTAATATAACTGTAAAAAATATTACTTGAGCCAGAGTACAAACTAAAAATTTTTTATATAAATAGAACATTTTTGGTCTTCAAAGTTTAGTAACGTCATGATGCTTGTTAGGAAAAGACCTAACCACGTGCTTGATTACTAAGAAGACAAGAATGGAGCAAAATTGATTATTAATAGGTTTTTTGTTAAAGTTCTGCCTATTATGGAGGCTCTAACTTTTCTAAAACTTCGGGTTCTGATGAGATCTTTAGCCACATCGAAATACTAGTATCAACCTAGCTAATATGTTTGATTTGCTTTATTTTTGTAAATATACGGAGGTTGAAAGCTCGTTATAAATTGAAAATAACATAAAAATAATCTCGATGTATTTAAAAGCAAAAAACTAATATAACTGTAAAAAATATTACTTGAGCCAGAGTGCAAACTAAAATTTTTTTATATAAATAGAACATTTTTGGTCTTCAAAGTTTAGTAACGTTATGATGTTTGTTGGGAAAGACCTAACCACGTGCTTGATTACAAAGAAGACAAGAATGGAGCTAAATTGATTATTAATAGGTTTTTGTTAAAGTTCTGCCTATTATGGAGGCTGTAAGTTTTCTAAAACTTTGGGTTCTGATGAGATCTTTTGCCAGATCGAAAAACTAGTATCAACCTAGCTAATATGTTTGATTTGCTTTATTTTTGTAAATATACGGAGGCTGAAAGCTCGTTATAAATTGAAAAAACATATGTTAGATTTAATGAAATCACCCTAAAAGTATGAAATTAATATGCTTACTTCTTTTTTTAATAATTACACAATTCATAGATCGGCTACAATTTATTAAGAAAATAGAGCAGCTAGGGACATATTTTTTAAGACTACTTAGAAGCCTCATTTTACCTAAAAGCTCTGGTAAAGTGAGCCATCAATATATTTTTTTAAAGCATATAAAAGAATTATAAAATAATGTCATTAAATTTCAACACTTAAATTAGGCACTATTTTAATATATATTAGACCGTCTCACGAAAAATAGATTCTTTTGTCCATCCCTTTTAATGTATTTTGGTTTGTTTTATGATGATACCCAACTTATTTCGTGTCTAGCATTAAGATCCCGTGAGCTGGAACGTTTCCAAAAAAAAGCATTTTTTTAGATTTTCAAAGAATTTTGTAATTTAAGCAAAGACAACGTATATCATATGAAAGGGGTTTTACGGCGTGTGCAACGGCATATAAAACATGTCAACGCATGTGCAGACATATCTTTTTCAGGCACGTTATGTACAAAAAATTATTTTCTACATTTTCTGTACGAAGATTTATGTCATTTAAATGTCAAATGGACATATTTTAATCCTTAGTCGATTTCAGTTTGTTTTTAAAATATTGCATTTTTACTAAAACGCTAACTAGTGCGCTTTACTAAAAATGCAATGTGGTGGGAAATCTGTGTTTTATTCATGTCTATATAAGTATCAAAATTTTGCTTTTGGCAAGTTCATCGTCTATATATGTATGTATGGAAATAATTTAGATTTTTGCAAATTCAGTGCATTTTCCTATCTGGATAACATTTTGTCAAAAATTTATAATTAATGCAATTAAATGTACGGTTTATAGTTGATGTAAAGATAAAAATGTAACGTAGGAGCAAAAATTCAACAACGCTTTTTTCGCGAATTAAAAAAATATACGTAGTTTTTTATTTTTAAATATATATTGAGCTTATATTGCTGCATTTTAAAACAAAAAGAATTTGTAAAATATTGAATTTGCGAAAAAAAAAAATTATGCCGCCAAAACAAGTGCGTGGTGGCATTTTTTGCTTTAAGCCGAAACTTCATCCTTACATAAACTAGACATTCAGTCGGCTTTTAGATTGGATTAATGAATTTTTTTTTTTTAAATTTCCAAACAAAAAACTTAAAAAATAAATTGTTTTACAGAATATCTCTGAAAAAGGATATGTCTTTACATGCGTTGATGCGCCTTAAAATACTCATATGATACTACTACTCCACACTTTGTCTTTAGGTATTGTACAATATTCTTTAAAAAACTGAAAAAAAATATCTTTTTTAAAAATTGGGCCAGATCACGAAATCTAAATGCTACACACAGAGAAATAAAGTGACAACCGAATTAAAAAGTTTGTTTAATGGGAACAACTTATAAATTCAGTTAGTACAACGACATATACCTTAGATATCTGAATATTTTGGGTGTTCCAACTAAAATTCAATTGAATAATCCGAACTTTCTTGTGAAAACTAATGTTAAGTTGTGTCAAAAGACTCAAATTCGTAATAACCGTATTTGAGTCGTAGTAACAGTATTTCAGTTGGCAAATAACTAAATTTTTCTCTGTGTGTAGGCACGAAATATTTTGGGAATCTTCATAAAACGTATCATCATAAAGCGTACAAAAAAAACACTGTTTTCTTCTACATACAAGGTGAGTAATTGATGAATTCCATCAAAGAACACCGATAACCATTAATTTGTCAGCTCAAATCTTTAATTTTTTTTTTTATTAATAATCATTTTCAAATCCACGGTCACTTTTTAATTATGTTTTGTTTTGACAATGTTAGTTGAAAGCGGACGCTTTTATTTTTCTTACAATATCTTCAAACATTTACCAATAGCTTTGGTATTTTCTTGAGGAGAATGTGAATACTCTACTTCATCGACATTCATTTTAATGTAATCAAAAATTACTTAATATTAATTAACATTTTTTTAACTTTTTACTAAAAAACAGAAGTGAAGTAGTACAAAAAATATTACAAGAAAAATAAGTACGTCATGTTCATTTTAAAAATACAAGACTTTAGAATTTTCTTAATGATTGGCATTTTTTGAGCAGAATATTGTTTTCAATTAAAAAAAGTTTAACGATTTTGGTAAAATAGTAAAGATGCCGTAGTGAAATCAAAAAGTGAATATTGAAAATGTTATTTCATTATCAGAAAGTTAAAATTGTGACCGCATATTTAGGAAAAAGTGTCAGCACAGTATATAATTGTCTATCATTTGAGAAACATTTCGCTTGTATCGTACGACTTTTAAATTTTTTACAGCAAAAATATCAAAAAATGGAAATTTAGCTGATATATTAAGTACATAAATTCTGAAATATAGTCAGTTATTTTTAAAATTTGAGTTTTTCAAATTACAAAATCCGTAAATCAGCTTAAACTGTATTTGTTAATGACATTCAATAAGTGTGAATGCAATAGACTTTAAAAATAATCAAAATTGGCCTTTAACTACGGACGTGGTGGTAAATTTGACACCATTTACTTGTGTTGTTTATGTTAACAAATTTCACCTCCGTAGTTAAAGGTTAATCTTTCAAAATATTCGGATTATTTTTTGATTATTTATGATGATTTTTAATTATTTTGTCGTAATTACGAGTAACTTACGAGTACTTATACTTTTACATCAATTGGTAATCGTGCGAAACTGAAAATACTAGTAATTTAATGATTACTTCACCCTTAAAAAAAAAAAAAAGGAATCTAATTACTAATCATTACCTTACAGCTATGATTGAGATGAAATCAAATAAATACTTGCAAACTATTTTAATTCCTACTACAATTTCTTTAATAAGGCCGAATTCAATAAAAAAATTTAATTGAACTAACAAATACATTAATTGAAATGCGATTTTAGTTTTTCCTACTCTGAAAGAATTATTCTTCATGATATTAATGAAACAATTTCGTAGAATTTTTTTGTCGTAGAATCAATGAAGAATTTCATTATATGCAAGAAATTTTATTAATAGAAAATGTTCATAAAATAGTTCTCATAAAATTTCATAGTTTCACTGAAAGAATTATTCTTCATAATATTAATGAAGAATAATTCTTATTCCTACACTGAAAGAATTATTCTTCATGATATTAATGAAACAATTCCGTAGATTATTTTTGTCGTAGATTCAATGAAGAATTTCATTATATGCCAGAAGTTGTATTAATATTAAGAAATTGTTCATAATTTTTTTTTTCATAAAATTTCATAGTTTCATTAAAAAAAAAATCTTTCGATTTTATAAATTATCTCTTCCTAAATTTAATAAAAATTTTCTTTAGAGCTATGCAATTTTTTCGAAGACTTAATTTTTTGCATTTATAGTAATTAAATGTGCTAAAGTCTCAAAACTTATTTAACAAATTGAGAAAACAATCTGCTGTAGGCTTGTCCTATCCGGATTTCATTCCTGCCCAAGGAAATCTTCAGAGGACTTTGTTATTAGAATTTCTAGAGATATTTGTTATGTTAAATCACAAACTCAATGAGAATTTCTTGTCCTCGTCGAGGAGCGTGATTCAAAATTTAAAATATCGAAGAAAAAACAACAACAAAATCTCATCACAATTGGCTTTGTCATCTTCCTAATACTACTCTGTTTTTTTGACAGACCTAGCAATGTAGTGACGTTTATTCAAATAAATCAACAATAGAAAATTATATGTTTTCTATTAGTGTCAGTTACATTTAAATTTGCACAAGCACCTGCATATTTGTTATTTTAAATTTAAATTAAAATAACAAATAACAATTTCTTCTTAATATTAAATAATTTTAAGAGACTGTTTCATAAATTTAACAAACCTTTCATTGTCATTAGTTTTATGTAGATTTTCATTAATTCTACAAACATTTCATAAACATTGCTTTTAATGAAACATGTTTCATTGATTCTATCAAAAGTTTCAATGGTCGAGTTCCATTGACAATTTTCATTAAAGTTATGAAGAAATTCATTACTGGAGTGAAGATAATTTTCTCAATGTATGCAGATGGGCAAAGAGCTGGTAACAAATGTTTTCTCAATGCTTTCCTAATGGTAAAAGCTCTTTTTTTTAGTTGACCTATTAATTGAAAACTGAATAAATAAAAATACGTATTACATATTAAAATTATAGTTTTATACTTTTTGGTTTATTATATGTAATTATATGTTTTTTAATTAAAATATTAAAATAACAAAGGTTTATCGCTAAATATATTTCATTTTTTGTAATTTTGTGGTGTTTGATATTTAATTAACGTTTTAATTAAAACAACACATACACTCAGGGATCTTCTGCTGTCAATATTTGTAGTTGTTTAAGTTGTAATACAGTATCTTTACAGTATCAAGTGCAAAAACAGTTTCAGTTTTTAGTACAATTGTAGTCCATTTGAAAAAACAAACCACATAAAAGTACTGCATTATTATTTTACATTCATTTGATACAGTAGTTTTTTTTTAATTAACAAAAATAAAACTAATAAATGTTTGTTTATTTTTTACTGCATATGTGGTTAATTTTTACTACAATTGTGGTTAATTTTTTAAACAATAAAAAAAAAAAATTACACTGTTAGTTGAATTTACTGAAATGTAAGTCGTTTTTCTTTAAGTGAAATTTCATTTGTTTTCAACTACATATTTTGCTGAGTCAGCAAAATTTTAGTCAGGAGGGTGCTGGCAAAAAAATTGCTAATGTCAGCAAAATCAGAGAGCTGATTTTTAGCAACAAGGTTAGTAAATTCAGCAGAAGTTTTGCTAAAACTTAGTGGATTAGAAATTAAAAAACCCTTGCTAAAAATTAATAAAATTTTTGCTAAATATTATTAGACTGAAAAAAAAAACTGAACAAATTTGTAGAAAAATTATACTTTAGTTAATTTATTTGCTGAAAATCATAAAACATTTTTTGTGATTCTTTTTAAAATAATTTACAATACAATACAATACAAAATATAAAAATGTTCATACTCCCAAATTGACGATATGAATTAATGTAATATCTAAAAACAATAGAAATAATTATATTTAACATAAACGAAATTATCTTTGAACTACTTACATCAATTATTGTCTAAATGATGATATCTTTTAAAGAAACGCAAATGCCGCAGAGAATTATTGAAACGAAACAAAAACTAACAAAATATAACATATGCAATCTTTTTTTGCAATAAGAAAAAGTAAACAACAAAATCTAGCTAAGATGTATGTCTTTCGCTTAGTCTGTCTACTTATTGCATATTTGTTTGCAATTTGACCACAGAAGATTATTAATATATATATAAACATTTAGTTTACAAATACACATTTAATCTTTATTAAATTTTAATATTTTATTTTGTCTTTTATTAAATTGATAGATTAATAGATTATGTTGTTTAAATCACCAATTTTATTTTATGTATGAAAAACAGATGCAAAAATCTTTCATAGTTGATTTTTTTATATAACGTCTTACGAGTAGTGTCCGACCGAACAGTTCGGCCAGAAAATGCATTTGGTCTGTATTCGGTATTATAAAGCATAATGGACAAAATTTGGCAGATGGAAAAATGTTTATTTGGCTGATTAGATGCTATTTTGAGTGTCAAATTTGAAGAAAAGTATGTAGTTAAGCAATGAATTCACTGTTCGGCCTCAGAAAGTTCGGCCAAATTGAAAATAGTTCGGCGGCCGAACTTTTAACTTTATAGCTAAACTTCAGCTTTTCTCTTAAAGTTTATACACAAAATCGAATTAAGTCGGCTCAACAAACATGTTTCCAATACCAAAATTTGTCATCATTACCTCTAGATATCAAAAAACCGACAAAATATAGTTTTCTGGCCGAACTGTTCGGTCGGACACTACTTACGAGAGCTGTACTTTTTAGTATAACTGTTCTCATCACTACCACATTGTGATATGCCGCGACATCTAATTCATTCTGCGTATTATATTATATGTTTTAGTATGGTTGTCGTTCACACTATTGATGTGCTACTCAACACATTTTTTTAGCAAAATATATTAGTAAAACATTAGTAAAATATTAGTAAGACATTAGTTCAAAACAGTTAAGTGCTGAATAAGTATAACTAAAATTTTGGTTTAAAAACATAATTTTGGCAAAAAATTTGCTGAAAAATAGTATACCTGATTTAAAAGATGTTTTACTAACTTTTCTACTAACTTATTTTTTAGAGTGTACATAGTATATTTATATTACAATTTTTTTTTAAATATTATATTGTCACATGTCTAAAATTAAATGATCGATTTTATAATAAATGTATAATTACCATTTAAATGTTATATATTCACTTAATGCTTCAATTGCAATTAAAAGCTGCAATTGCAGCATTAAAAAAAAATGTTATAGTATATAAACAAATTATGGTTTTGGTAAAATGGGCTGAGAAGTTTTAAAAATTCGATATTCGGAACAACTTTTTGGAAGACTACAGGGGAAGAGGGCATATATGTAAACCTTTTTCTTTCCAATTTAAGGACCCGTAATGTGGTGTGAATCATGCATAGACACTTACTCAATCATGCATTAATCATTCATCATGCATTAAACATTCAAGCTAATTGCCTAAAAATAATATAAATCTAAATTTGTTTGATGAAATTTAAGTAAATTTTATGTTATTTATCATCAGTTATCATCCTTAAATACGATTGCATAATTTTAGTTGTAATATAAAAATATATGCCTGTTGTATACTTTTAGGCGCTTTCATTTTTTCGCGCAGACAAACTTTATTTCAGTTGACAAATGATTTATTTTGTCTGCTCTTTTTTAATCATTTATTCTTTTTTTAAAATGTCTACTGCTTAATTAAGTTAAATTTATTGCATACTTTTTGTTGCTTAACGAAGATTTGTGTTTCTATGAATTTAAGAAGTTTCAAATAACTTTATTTAAAGCAATTAAATTTATATAATAAATTAGCTAACAAATAATTATAAATCTAAGAGTTATATAAATCTCAGAGCATTGCATTTTGATAAAAATTTTATGGTCGAAATATTTGTAGTAAAAAAAATATTTAACATATTAAACTGTTTTTACTAATTCACATATTTTTAAAAATTAACTTCTTAATTCATGCCTGTAACAAACTAATTTTATGTTATAATAAATTTCTTATGGGCAATAAAAACTGTTTGTTTTTTTGGCTTTTCTGCAGTTAGTTTGATTTAAGAATCTTTAAGAGATAGACAGCGAGTTTTAAATTTTTGTTGACCTATTTTAAGCGCACACTAGTTTATTTGTCAACTTTTTAAACAACCCTGGAAAGTTTTGCACTGCTATGGCTTAATTACACTAATTAAAACATTGTTTTAAACAAATTTTGGAACTTGTTTAAGAACACAAAAATAAAGTTATCATTTGTTTTGAAATTTTTTACAAATGCTATGTTGCTATATTAATAAATTTAAGCAAAATTAAATAATCTTCTATTAAACCTAAAGTATACATTTAGGCGCTAATAAATATATAATAAATATTGCATACTTAGCAAAGTTTTTCAAATTTAAATGAAATATTTAGCATAAAATTTTAAACGACAAGATAATTCAATAACTAATATTTATTTATAAAATTAAAAAAGGCAATCAATTTAAATTGAGTCGCAAAAATCGTTTATTATAAAATTCCCTTAAAGCTAATATAGTCAAGCAAAAAATTTGTAATCAATAAAACACAGCTATAATATATAATTTTTTAGTGGCGTATGAAACTATTTTCATTAATTGAAACTTAAATTATAGCAAAATCTAAAATTAATCATTTCGATTGCTAATTTAAAAAATAAAAAAAAAATTATAATACTTTCGATTATATTTTGGTGGCGACAAAACCTGCCCAACAAATATTTTCATGTGTTAAAATTTTATGTTATTTTTGTATAATTTATATAAAACACGTTTTTAACATTAAATGAAAACAATTATGAACATTTAACCTTAATTTTAAAATATATTTTGCGTATGACAATATACACAATGAAAAAATTAAAACAAAAAAAAACTTTGAATTTTTTTGGGAACGTGTCTGGCATTTTAAATTTTTTTTTTCATAAACATAATCAAATATTGATTTAATTTAAATATAGCCAAAAAGGCTTAAAAATATCCTTACACTTTGAGAATAATATGCATGGCATCAATGAATTTTTGCATTAAATCAATGAAGTGTTACTAGAATTTGTCCATTGAAACTATTAATTAATTTTTACATTTATTATATTAAACCGGATATTTTACATTTATTCTTCCATTTATTAACAACTAGTGTTTTCTATTTGTAAAAGTGATATTTTACTTATGTACTCCAACCTGACAATTCAAAATGGAATGCAATTTTATAAGATCAACAATACATACAAAATTCTCAAACCAAAAATACACATACCATGCAATGTAAAGTCTAATAAGATAACAATCAATAATAATATGTTGTG
The DNA here is from genome assembly GCA_021234595.1 of Delia radicum. NCBI lineage: Eukaryota > Metazoa > Arthropoda > Insecta > Diptera > Anthomyiidae > Delia > Delia radicum. Next base: position 64,224,759 of record CM037854.1, on the reverse strand, counting down.
TTTAAATATTAGTATACATGCCGGATTCCCAATTCGTTCCCAGTAATCATAACATTAGCACTTGGACTGTCAACCCTGCCAAATAAAAAGCTTTCAGATTTAAAGCTGTTGGCTGAATTTGTTAAAAAAAAAGACGAAATAACTCATGTTGTTCGGGTAATCAATTAACATCACCGATTTTCTGTGGTTGTTTGATGTACATATATACCTGGTGAAACCTCTCTTGTGGATTAGAATGAGGCTGAAGATGACCTAGTCGCCTAGGTCAAAAGTGCGGCACTTACCTCCCGTTGATCATCACAACATTTTTTTTCATCTTCTTATACATTAAAAAACGATTAGTATTTTTCTATTTGTAATAGTAACATCATCTCAATTCAAAATTAATATTAAAGAAGTTTTTCATAAAATTTTGTGAAAAATTAATTTTGAATAAGTTTCAAGATTCATAAAAATTGTGAAGCTTATTCATGAAGTTAAAGAAATTTTTCATTCGGTTCGGTTTCATCTACCGAATTTTTGTTGAGGCAATTAAAATTATATTGTCGTGACAAAATGTCTGCTGTTTCAATCGAATGGCTATTATCACAACCGAAAAATTTGGTCGCAACAACCAAAGCATTCGATTGGCAGCAAATACAGTTGGTACTACCGACTCTGTTTTCTGGGCGAACACGCAAAAAAAATTCTCTCAGTGTGCCGTATATTGTTATTGTTTTTTTTTTTTAGTTGTCATAAAAATAATTATTCTTCATAAACATCCTGATGAAAATAAATTGAATTTATGCAAAAATTTCCATTATTATTTTTGAATAACTTTTAAGTGTTTATGTTTTTAATGTTCATAAGGCCACAGTTATTATAACTAGGGTCACCAAAAATATTCTTGAGTTTATTAGCTAGTTGATAGGATAGAGCTAGTTAGATTGAAAAAAAGTTCCGATCTAGAAATTATAAAAAGTTTAAACTATGTTTGTTAGACCTTAATTTATTTTTTTTTGTATTTGCTTATTTTGGGAATACCCATTTAAATCTCGGTAATAGTTTGGTATTACGGAACATGTTACCTGGTAGTAAGTTAAACTCCTTACCCTTGCATTACCTCGCAACATTTGGTATTACTGAATGCCCATTAGTAATTCCAAATTCACATGTTTAAATGTTTTTATTGTATAACTAGCTGATGTGCCCGGTGTTTTTCCGGGTCAACTGTGATTTTTGAATGTAGTAAAAATGTTTAGCTAGGAAATAGACGACTTAATTCTGTTGTGCTTTGCAGAATCAGTTAGGATTTTAAACGTTAAACTTGAAATTAAAGATTCCATTTGAAATTTATGAAATAATTTTTTAGTTTTTGGTTTTGTGGGCTACCAACTTTTGAGCAAGCAACATATAGTTGGCCATGTGAGAAAGTTAAGAGTTAATACCCGCTACCTTAAGTGATTGTCCCTGTGTCTTATTATGGTTATATCAAATGCTGTGATTTTGACGATTTTGATCAAAAGTCGGTACTGAAGTGGGCTATGATAATGAAACTTTTACTGCGGCCTTCCTCGTGAAACGTGGAATATATGTAAGTTATTTTAAAGAAATCCGTTAAAAACTTTTTTAGAAGTTTGTATTCGAAAAAAACGAAAAAATTGATAAAGGTGAACAAAATTTTAATTTCATATTTTTTGTCAAAAGTAGGCGTGGAAGTGGGCGATGTCGCTGAAAACTATACTACGATCTATGTTGAGGTCCGAGGATTATTCATGCCAAATTTGAGCAAAATCTGTTGTGAATTGCAAATTTTTATAGAGAACAAACAAACAAACAGAAAATGAGTTTTATATATATAGATTAATTCGTTTTAATATAATATTTAATATAATTAAATTTTTACTAAAATTTTACAATTTTTAAATAATATTCGATTTCAAAATTAAAGATTTAAATAAAAAGTTTTTGATTACTCTTTACGTGTAAGTAAGGAGTAACATTTAACCGAGGTAAGTAGTTACCTTGATGGACGTGTTCTTGTTATAATAATAGGTTTTGTAATATAAAAGTAACAGGTTATCTCGTTGCCACAAAAAGTTTATTTTTCTAAACAAAACTAATAAAAAATTTCGTTTAAAAAATTTCGAGTTAAACAATTTTAAATATAATACAAAATACAAAAAATATTAAATTTTCAAAAAAAAAAAAATCAGAACTTATTACATTTACACTGGAGGCAATGTGTGTTAAGGTGTCACCAGAATTTAACTGCCCTTGTTCAAATAATATGGTTAGTAATAGAAAAGTAACCAGTTACCGAACTTAATTTCTTTTTCCCAAATTTATTACCAGGCAAAAGAAAGCTTTACTGGGAATTAGCTTATATTTAAAAGTTAAGTTTATTTTGGATATATTCTTTCAAATTTAAGTTTATATGGTTGCCCTAATTATATCAATATAAAAAAGTTATTAAATTAATTTGTTTTCATTGTCCTTTTTTTGTTTGTTTCTATTATAGTTTCACAGAACTTGTAGTTTAATTCTTAAGACCCAAAAGTAGCCGGATTTTTAAATTTTTAATTTGCATTAATATGGTACGAGGGTAAACTCAAATATTAAAAAAAAAAAATCGTGGTTTTTTATTTTTCAAAAAATGCTGGGGCAAAAATTGAAAAATGTCTCTACGTCAGGAACTTTATTTTATAGTCCTCTACAAAACAGAAAACCGATTCAAAATCGGTCCTGTTAAGGCTGCACAGTGGCATCCGACTTTCAATATCTTCTTTAAATTTTATTAAGAACTGAGAGAACCCATCGGGAGACTCCAATTGTCAGTGTATTATTTTCAAGGATATTAAAGTTGTATTTAAATGTATAGATTTATTTAATTTTAAAGGATTAACTAATATAAAAGTAAAGGTTTGTGAAATTTATTAACTCACTAATAAGGAACCTTGAATTGTAATTTTTATAATTTTAAACTTATTTAGTTTTGCCTTTTTTAGTTTTTGTTACAAGTTGTTAAGTTTTTATGTTACTATAAATTTAATGCATTTCTATTTAATTTGAAAATTAATATGATTAAAAAAATTTTATATGATGCCACAAAGAAATGTATAAAATATAATATTGCCTTATATTTAATGGAAATACAATCTGATCCCAAAAAATGGTGGATCGTATTGTATGAAAATGGATTTTATTGCATTGATTTTGATATAATTTGATACGATTCAATACAGTGTTACAGTTACGATTCAATACAGTGTTACAGTTTGTTAAATTGCTTAAATTTTGGTCCGATTATTAAGAGCCCAATTTAAATGTAACGTACAGTTAAATTTACATTAAAACTAATTAAATTTTCATTTAAGATAATTTTAATAGATATTTTCAACTAATATTTTCGACATTTAAAATGTTATGGAATTTAAATCAAAAAGGTCACTTTTACACAACTTAAAAATGTTTTTTTTTTTGACATGGGGCAATACATTGTTTTGTTTAATCCCATATATTAATTTAATTCTGCCAATTCAATTATATATTGCCCGTCCATCTACGAAAATAACAAATTACTTTTTTCTGCATAGTTTTCCTTTAAAATCGTATATACTACGTATACTACAATTCATGCAATTCTGAAAATTCTACTAATTTAGATTTGAATCCAATCAATTAATAAGTAAACTTAATTAAATTACTTGGAAAAGTATTCCATATACTTAACACACGAGTTTGAAACGATTTCTCAAAAATATTAAAACGCCTAATGGGTGAAATAATTTGAGGATTTCGCTCCGATGGAGTAAAATGAAATTCATCAGATATATGTGAAGGCTAGCCATTAACGATGCATTTATAAAAAAATAATAACAGTCGAATAATTCTGTTAAAAAGAAGTGTATATTTCTTAAAAGCGATACTTTCAGTAGCTGAAAAAAGCTCTGCACAATAAAATATATGCGGCATTAATATAGCCATGTCGACCCGCTTTTTTACTAAAACTGGCAGAGTAAAATCTCTTCAAGAGAAAGGATATACGAGAAGATAATAATATATGTGCGGCAAAAAATTAAACTGCTTGTCCAAAATAAGACCTAATCATTTAATTTTATCAGCAAAATCTATAAACTTAGAACACTTTGTAGGTTAAAACCACTGCAAAACAAATGAAATTTCACTTAAAGAAGGGACGACTGAATTTTAGTAAATTCAACTAACATTGTCATTTGTTTTTTAATGTTCAAAAAATGTACCACAATTGTAGTAAAAATAAACCACATATGTTAGTAACAAATAAACAAACATTTATTTTTTTATTTTTTAAGATAACAAAAACGCCTGTAGAAAAAGAATGTAAAGTCTTAAAACAGTCATCTGATGTGGTTTGTTTTTTTAAATTAACTGCAAGGTTAGTTAAAAATTTAATTTGTTCTACAAATGATTGACATTTACATTAAAAATAAAGAAACTGTATTACAACCCAAAAACTACATATATTTAAAGCAGAAGTTCCCTAAGTGTAGGAATACCATTAAATGAAATACCCGTATCAATAGTGTTAAATCCCTCCGAGACATAAATATTATCTTTTAATGAAAAATTTGAAATTTTATCAAATTTGAATACGAGTACAAACCAAAACCTTGAGTATTTCTGCAAAATTTACTTTAAAAGTAGTAATATTTAAATTTATTATATATACTTATTTATTTAAAGAAGTATAACGCATATGTACTTGGAACTAACTAATTGACGACTTAATTGGAATTACATATTTGATGTAAAAAAAACACACATTTTATACCCTTTTTATGAAAATATACTGAACAATGGAAAGAAATTTGAAAAAATCTGTATTTTTGCAGACAAGAAAAAAAAAACTATTAGTTAAATCGAAAATTTTCATAAAAACAGAAATTTTTTTCAAAAGTCGATAGATTTTATAGAAATTAATGAAATTTTTTACAGATTAAAATGTTGGATTGGAATGATTAATGGTAACCGATTCGTTGCGGGTATCGGTAAGGGTAATGTTATTTTCTTTTTATAACGAAATTTCGGTAAGGGTTTTTAGCGTTAATGGCATTTTACCTATTTCGGTAACGGTATTTAAATTATTTCGGTAACGTTATTTTACGGATAACGGTTTTTCAGTAATTTCGGTAACGATATGTTAAAGGTAACGTTATTTTAGTTTTTCAGGTTATGTCAATGCACAGCGATATTTTTATCTCCACTGTGCCCGAGTTCCACCGAATGGCTAATTTATGATTAAGCTTTAGGAAAATGCATTTATTTACAGCGATTTTTCTTTACAGATTATTTTGGTTATGGTATATTAAGGACATCACTACTCGATTTATTGCGATAACGCTATTTTAATTATTTTGCTTACAGTATTTCAAGAATATACTAAGGATATTACGTAGGTAAAGACGACAGCAAATGTAGTCAAAAACAAATGAAATTTCACTTGAAGAAAGAACGACTAACATTTCATTAAGTTCAACTAGCATTTGTTTCGTTTGTTTTTACTGTTCAAAAAATTACTAACAATTGTTGTAACAAACTTTTATTTTTTTAAATAACAAAAAACGTCTGTAAAAAATTAATGTAAAATCATAAAACAGTCATTTGATGTGGTTTGTTTTTTTTTAATGAAATATAGGGTTAGTAAAAAGTATACTTAAATCCGTGGTTCCCCGGGTGTATTGATATTTTAGTTATATCTGTAACGGAATTTCATGGATAACGGTATTTAAATTATTTTGGTGCCAGTATATTAGGGATAAGGATAGTCAATGGAAAGGGTTTAGAATCGATAACGGTATTTTAGCGGTATTGCCTTACATCTTCGATTGCAATGCTAGTGGTTTGTTTTTGGCATTTCGTTGACTACAAGTAATGCCAATTTAAGTTCAAAGAGAATGAAAAATTCCCACTTATGAATGTATATTAATTTATTTATAAACAAACTGACGATGTATTCTTCATAATCCATATAAGACCAAAAGATTGTATGTACTTTCAAACAACAAAAAAGGGAATTGAATTTTTTTCTTTTTATTTTCTGGTTACCAATTTTATCGTTTAATATTTTTTTTGGTTTTTGATGAAAAATGCACTTACATACTCTTAAAATAAAGAAGAAAAAAATATACTTAAACATGCCACAACAGCAGATTATCCTTTGAAATTCCAGAGATATAAAAAAGAGGATAGTTGTTGTATACATACATGATAATGCATGTTAAATATACATCCTTTAATAGATGTTTTTTCAAACAGCAAAAAAAATTGTAACAATTGCTAGCATGTAGTTCTCATAGTACAGCAAAGTTATGTGATAAATACGAGATGGAAAAACAAAGATTAATGTTTAGTTTAACCCTCTAACCGGCAAGCCCGCCTCCAGCCAGTTTATTTAAAATTGGCCAAAAGTGCGCCAAATGAGTGATTTATAATAAGGATTTAAACTATTTCGATAGGAAACCAAAATGAACCAATATTCTGTGACGGAATTGTGTATGTGCATGCCACAGTTTGGAAGCGAGAAAGATTTAAAATTAGAATTTCGTAAAATTTCAAAAAATAAATATTTGGAAATAAACACAATTTTCAAAAACCTTGGTAAAATAGTTATTTTGACTAGAAACCAGTGATATTAAACCCAAAGTAAGATTGAAGCTTAAGCTTTTAAAAAAAACTATAATTTCGATATAAAGAAATGCAGGATTCCAAAAAGATACCTGTAAAGGACTTGAAAACGAATGAGGTGATTTTATGAAATCTGGCAGAAAGATTATACTAATTATTATTAGCAAAGACTTTATGTTTAATCAATATATGTTGAAGTTAAGGCGCGTTTACGCTCAATTTCACGTTTTTTCGAAAAATTAAAGAACAAATTTTGGACTGTAGTTAAATTTGTCTGGAATATTTTTTGAGATTTAATCTATTTTGGCACAAATCGCGTAAAATAGGCAACGAAAACAGTTTTGGTAGTTCTTCTATTTACTGTTTATTTTTCGTGCCGACCAAGTGGTATAATTATCATTACTAAAAATGTTGGGGCCGGTTTGAAGGTTAAGAAAAAAATGTTAACAAAGGAAATGTTTAATGTCTATCACTTGTGTAGATACAAAAATATTACAAAATAGTTTGTGCATTATCACAAAAGAACTTATAAGTGTTTGATTAACATATTTAATTGTAAAAAACAAAATAAATTTAATGGAAAGCAAAACATATTTAAAGTAATTCTTAATATAAATGCATTATATTAAACATTTTAAAGGAATTCATAAGCTCTTTAAACTAGGCACTAGTTTTTAAACATTTGTCATCCCATAAGTATGCAATGGAATTTAAGTTATAAGAATGTTATTTCAAAATTGCATTTAGCAAACAAATTACAATTATACATAATAAAACTAGAACACAATATAATTGAACAAATCTACAAAACACTTGTTTTATAATAAACAATGATTTTGTAATAATACTTAGAGTCCTTAATGTATGCTATACAGTTTTATATAAATTGTTATATATTTTCGAATAATAGAATAATAATATAAAAATCTATACAAATTAAAAAAAAAAAATGAAATCTATGGAATTCACTAGTAATATTTTATATCAAGAAATTTTAGAAATCTTTTAAAATGCTTCTGTGAATTCTAAATGTAGTCTATGAATTTTTAGAAAAATTTATTTTTGCAAGAAAAAAAAAAGATAACAATAAATGCTAACAATTTTCATGTTTGCATTTTAACTTTATGTATATAGAATATGTCTTTTTTAATTTAAATTATCTTATCTTACCCGAGTAAAAAATATTATATGTAGTTTTTTAATATTAAAATATCTTATAATAATGCTATATATTTGTTATGTGGTAACAGTTAGAATATTGTATTGTTATAAAAACTTGCCAAATTTTTGAAAGAACAATGCTGGGTTAGATAAAAAAATTCACTAATTTTTACAAAATTGTTTTAAAAAAATTACTTGTGACTACCAGACTTTGAAAATTTTCCGGATTATCAAAAAGGACATAAAGGGTCTTTCAATAAGAGCGCTACAAAAGTTTTTTAAATAAAACAAAAACGGTTTTGGATATCAATGAAATTCTTTATTCCTGCCATTATGTATGGAACTCGATTTCTTTTGCATGGCTACCACGTTCACGCTTGCAGAAGTCCAGACGCTGAACCCAATTTTCGACGGTTTTCAAGCATAAATCGGCCGATACTGCTGCAATTTCATGTTCGATATTCGTACGAAGTTCATCAATCGTCGCTGGCTTGTTGGCATAGACCATAGACTTGACGTAGCCCCACAGGAAATACTCTAACGGCGTCAAATCGCACGACCGAGGTGACCAATCGACTGGACCATTTCGTGATATAACACGTGTTCCAAGCCTGGTTTCGAATAAATTGATTGTGGCATTCGCTGTGTGGCTTCTGGCGCCGTCCTGTTGGAACCACATGTCCTCCAAGTCCATATCATCTAATTGGGGCCAAAAATATTCGGTTATCATTGAACGGTAGCGATTTCCATTCACAGTAGACATAGAGAGACACTGACGCCTCAGCGGCAGCAATATTCTCGACACTACGGCCACTTCTTTGTCTCACTGGCACGGGAACATTTTGTACTGTGCCTATGGATTCAAATTTTTCTACTAGATGCTCAATTGTTGATCTGATAGGACGATTATGACAACCATAAATTGGACGTAGCTTTCTTAACGTTGAGGCCACTGACTCCGAATTTCGGTAGTAAATTTTAATAATTTCGACTCGTTGTTTGCTCGTATATCTTTCCATCATGAAATGGCAAACCTTACTGAAGAAAAATGTCAAAAGAGCGGCAAAAAATATGGCGTCGTTTTCTGTCCCTGTCGGTCTACTTTTGTAGCGTCCCTATTGAAAAACCCTTTAGTTCCATAAAATTTGTTTGTTTTTTAAAACTTAAAAGAAATAATATTAACTACCAAGGCAGCGGCTTTCATGCACTAAAAAATCGAAAATATCCAAGTAAAAATCAAAAATTTTCACTTCAAATATGCATTAAAACCCAAAAAATAAGCACTAAAAATTTAAAAATTCAACTAAAAAAAAATATGTTTTTTAAATTCGATTTATTACTCGATAGTGTTGGTTTCAAAATGAAATCCAATAAAACTATCTTCAAAATTACAACTAAATCATATATTAAGGGTTATAAATGATTTCTTTCATTCATTTTTAATACAATCCTAGTTTCAACTTCTACGAAATATGCAAATAGGTTAGTGCGGGGGTCGTGGGTTCGATTCCCAACAGAGGGTAATAGTATATCATTTGTAATTATATGATTATGAATTAATACAAAAAAAAAAAAAAAGAAAAATATGCAACCATAGCTTTAATGAAAATTGTCACTGGAACTCGTCCATTGAAATTTTTCATAGAATCTATGAAACAGGTTTCATTAAAGTCAATGTTTATAAAATTTTTGTAGAATTAATGAAAATCTTCATAAAACTGATGAGCCATTCGGACAGTGAAACGTTTATAGAATTTTAAAACAGTTTCATAAATGTGTTTAATATTAAGAAGTTTCTTAATTAATTAAACACTTCACGATTAACATGCATGGGAAATAGCCAATGAAGAACCGCATCTTTTTCAAACAAATTTAAAGAAGATCAAAATTAATGCAAGGCTACATTGACATAACAAAATACTTCATAAAATTTGATGAACAGTTGAGAATTAAATCTTGAAACTAATGATTGAAATGTATGAAACTTAATGAAATTATGAAATTTTATGAAAAAAATTAAACAAAAAATCTTTGAAATAATTCCATAGCTCTAAAGAAAATTTTCATTTAATTTATGAAGAGAAAGAATGGTATGAATTGTTTTTATGAAACTATGAAATTTTATAAAACAAAGTTTATGAAAAATTTCTTAATATAAATAAAATTTCTTGGAATTAAATTACTTTATTAATAGCATGAATTCTTTCAGTGTAGGTCCAATTTAATTCTAAAATTGCTAACTCGGTACACCAATAATTACTTGACTTTTTATATCAAATTATATCTAAGTTAATTCCATGTGATATTTTGGGATCTATCAGGATCTCGATTATATATTATTGAATTCCCCTATTTTGAGATCAATTTTGATTTAATTTAACCTATTTTTTACTAACGTGTCTTTGAAACCACGGCAATTTTTAAGAGCCTTTAACTTTAGTTAAAAATTCGATATAATATCTATAACATTATACTAAAATTTAAAGTCTTTGCTACAAAGGTACACTCAGGGGACTTCTGCTTTAAAAATATGTAGTTGTTTGGGTTGTAATACAGTTTCGTTATTTTTAATGTAAATGGCAGACATTTGTTGAGCAAATAAAATTACTAACCTTGTTGTTCATTTAAAAAAAAAAAACAAACCACATCAAATGACAGTTTTATGATTTTACATTAATTTTTTACTGTAGTTTTTTTGTTATTTTAAAAATAAATAAATAAATAATAAAAAAAAATAAATGTTTGTTTATTTTTATTAAGATATGTGGTTCATTTTTTCTGCATTAAGAAACAAATTACTATGTTAGTTGAATTTACTGAAATGTCATTCTTCTTTAAGTGAAATTTTTGATTTTAACTACATTTGCAGTTGGTTACCTACATAAATAGTATACTAAGTGTAGGGAATCGGAAAAACTATTTTCACTTTTTTCAAAAAATATTTAAAAATTGTTGGTTTCGATAAAGATAATTTTAAAAATAGAAAAATAATTGTTAAGTATGTATTAAGAAAAAAAAAAAATGCCTGTTCGAAAGAAGACTTTTTTATTGTAAAAAAGGTAGTATGCGGAAAATTAATCCGTTTCTGTTTTTAATATTAAAAATGTGCTATTTTTTCTTAACTAGCTAAGAAACAAATATATTTGAGCAATTGTAGTTCCCAAATAACAAATTTTAAAAAACTGTCTAAAAATACCAACATTTTATAAAATGCTGCGAAAACAATAATCAAAGTTGTTTTAAATTTTTTGATAAATATTTAACTTGTTATAACATTAAAATACAATTTTTAAAATAATATTAAACCTGTATTGCGTACAAAGCTTTAAATTTCCAATTTCCATAAATTATACCACCACTATAAGGCTCGTTTATTCTATTCAATTTACTGAAAATTCATACTTGAAAACCAACCTATTTTGCTACCAAGTTTTGTCAAAAAATTCCCACGGAATCTATGCTTTGTAAAAAACGGGTTAATACAGCAATATATTTCATTGATCTTATTGGATATCATTTTATATCCCAAATTTAAGATGATGCTGGATAAGATTAAACATAGATCTTTGATCAAATAAGATATGATTTTATAATTTAGATATAACTTTTTTCATTGGGTATAACTTTAGTCATATCTATGTACTAACTTTACGCAAATATAAACATTTAAAAATCTTTTAAAAGCAAATACTCTGTGATATCTAGAAATATTAGAAATATCTAAACAATTTAATTTTATAAATTGTTATAAGCATATTTTACTTTTAACTAAATTATGTAAAGGTACAGGAAATGGCCAATTTTTATAAAAAAATTTTAATTAAGCATAACAAAAATCTAAAGCTCTTTTAACTCTTAGTTGGATATTTGCATTGTCTATATAAAAATAAAACAAAATCGGTAGCAAGATTTTGTCCTTATTAATATAACCAACCCCTGTACCTTTTGCAGTCCTCTATTATACTATTATATATAAAATCTATTTTATGTTCATACAAACTGTAAACTCTAAATAATATTGAACTTAATATTAAACAATAACGAAAAATATTTGCTATTTGTCAAATGTTTGTTAAGGGAATGTAAAAGAATTTAATTTCAAAAGAAAAACTTTCGCATTATTTTACTTGTTCCGTTGTAATATTTGTTGTAATTTTGCAATTCTTGACATTCAGACAATGAACGTAGCATATACAAATAGTAGTTATTTACAGAATTTTTTTTTTTTTTTGCTATAACAAAATAAATAGTGGTAAACAAAAAGCAATACACACACAAAAAGGACTTTTTTTCCATAGAACACAAATAGTTGAGTACATACAAGCAAAAAAGGGTAACGGAAATAATATAATAGAAAAAACTAACCGAAAGTCCAGTCAGTATAATATGGTCCGGACCCGTAAAGCTAACATAGTATATTCATAAATATTTTGTGTAAAAAAGCTTACAGAAAAAAAAAACTTTTTTTAAATGGTTGCAAATTCCCAAAAGTATACAAACATATGTGGTCACCAGTTTTTTTTTTCGTATTTCTTTTAAGTTTTGTATAGAGGTATGTAACAATACTAAGGACTGCTATTAACCCTCTTACCGGCAAACTCTGCTCCTGGCGGGGTATTTTAAATTAGCCATAAGCACTTCAAATGTGTGATTTATAATACGAGTTTAAGCTTTTTGGATAGAAAACCAAATTTACAAAATATTTTATGAATTACAGATTTAAATCGAGAAAGTTTTAAAGTTAAAATTTTGTAAAATTTCAAAAAATAAATATTTTGAAATGAATACAATTTTCAAATATTTTGAAAATATATTTATGTTAACGGGAAACTATTGATACTAAACACAAAGTAAGATTGTAGCTTAATCTTTTAAGAAAGCTCTAATTTTTGTATAAGGACATACAGGATTCCACATACAGGATTCCAAAAGGATACCTGCAAAAGACATCGTTTTAGCTTGAAAATGTATGGACGAATTTTATGAAATTTGGCAGAATGGTAATAATAAGTATTATGAGTAAAGCGTATTATATTAAAGCTAAGGTGCGTTTATAATTAATTTCGTGGCTTATCAGTACGAGGGTTCGATCCCACCAGAGGCACTGGTCTGTTTTCGCTACAACGCGCCGACGCCCATAGTAGCTAGTGCTCGGTTAGGGTAATAGTATATAATTTGTAATTATATGATTACTAATTAATAAAATAAAAAAAATAATAAATTTCGCGTTTTCTGAAAAACGAAAATCGCCACATCTTTATTACTAAATGTACAAAAAGTCTAATTTTTGTACTTTACTTATATCTTGTTAAGAGGAATAATTTATGGCTAAAGTTATTTATTTTTATGGATTAATTTTTGATATACGTTCCGGCCATATCGCCCAAAAAAAACCAACGAACACAATTTTGGTAAAAGAACATATTGTTTATTTTTCGTACCGAACAGGCCGTATAAATTTCATTCCAAAAAAGCTTAGGACATTTTAAGGGTTAGAAAATAAAAAAAAAAAAAAAATAACAAAAATTACTTCATCGAAGTTAAAAAAAACAAAATATGAGAAAAGTGAAACATACTTTTGAGGGTGTCAAATTGTTTACAAAAGGTGAAAGATTAAGTTTAGTTTGTGCCTAAATAAATAGAAAAGGATATTAATGCGATTTTAAGTGAAAAAGTGTTATATATCAAATAACAATTTTCGTAGCAGACTTTTAGGAAACAAGAGTATACTTTCAGGCAAATAACATTAAGTTTGTTTTATGGTTTGTTAAAGTAGTTTTCAATAAATTTTATTAGATTAATGTGCACCGCTAAGGAAATAAGAATAACCTGGGACTCCAGGTTGTCAGTCAATCGCTCTACCAGCTATCTCAACATGTTATTTATGATAGATAAAATATAAATGACTTCTTTAGCACAAAATTTCATAACTTGCCGACTTACAAAAAATCAAAAATATGCAGTTATATATGTATGTGCTTACTAGAGTTGAAAAAGTAATGAGTCTAAAATTAGATATTCAAATTTTTTTATTTAAAATAACTATACAAAATAAGTTTTTCTGGGTAACGCATTACTTTTTGTACACAAATAATGGGCAAATTAAATGGTTGCAAGTAAGCAATTATCATTTGTATTAAAGAATTTATGATATATCATTACCGTTTCTACACTGGGATACCACGAAACCAAAACGAAGCTTATCCTATGCCATACATTTTGTCATTTATTTTAAATCAACACTTTCGTGTAATAATACGAATTTTTAAATGCAAAAACTGTTCATTGGATATTTTTTTCATTTTGGTGTATATTTTTTAGTTAACATTCATATTTTGCATTTTTTGCTGCATATTTTAAGCATATATTTTTCAAGTGCATGAAAGTCACTTTCCTGATTTTGAGTATAATTTTCTAAAGGTACGTTCTGTAGTTTGAACTTAATAAATAATAAATTAAGCGGACTTATAATAAATTGATGATTTTATACCGTTTAACACTATAATGACCGAACCAGTCATTTTGATTGTTTCGACATATTTTATTGAAAACAACGCATTTTTGTTACAACTTATTCCAGACATAATAGTATTTTGTTGTAGGATTAGGACCAGCTAACTTATCTTAAAATAACCAAAGTTTAGGGTTTAACAATAGTTATGAATGTCAGATGTATATGAAGAATGTGTGGTTAACGTTAAACTCTGATTATTTTTAGAAAAGTTCTTCGCCCCAAGTATCGTTACAATTCGACACAAACATTTTTTTTAAATTGCACTTACAAGGACATGTGATAAAGAAAAAAAGATATGCGATACGTATTTTTTTAGTGGCCCAATCTCATGTTTAGGGTTTAAAAAGTGGGGTCAAAAGTTACAAATTTTTTTTTTTTGCATGTTTCGATTTGTTTCACAGAAATTTTAGACAAATTTAGCACCAAATGAAAGAGCTTATGAAGGCGCATTAACTGGTATGCGAAATATGTCCGATTACTTTCACTTATATTTGTTATTCAAAAAAAAGTGTTTTCAGTGATATTAAAACCGGTGTTTTGTTAAAAACTTATTGTTGGATTAAGCTAAAAAATATGTATATTAATGACTATCAAATTTAATGGATGGGGTGTCTGTGCTTTTTCGAATTATTCGGCTTTTATGCGACCTTTTCCGAAAAGCTTTTTAAAATATATTTTAAATATTTTTTTATAAATGGCAAAGCTAATCACTACATAGGCAATATTGGTATTCAAATTTTTATTTTCTCGAGTACAACAAAAATGCATTTATAAAAATATACGACCATATATAATTATATCTGAAATTTGAGTTCATCCAATTATATCTGAGACATATATATATATATATATATACATATGTATGCACAGCGCATACTCTAGGGACATTTATTCGTTCGTTTGGGGACTGTCCGCAAAGTTTTCGCGCCTTTTCATACATCTAGCGTATAAGATGAGGACAGTTGGTTCGATACACCGCATATATATATATATATATATATATATATATATATTTATAGAAAACCTTATATATATTTATATAGAAACATATCTAAAATGATAAATAATTATATCTGCAGATATATATAAATATATCTGAACTTTGATGTAATTGGATATATGCAAATGTTGGGTATAACTATATATGGTCATATCTGGTCATATCTAAACTTTTTACTAGGGTGAATATTATACAAAGAAATATAAAAGTTTTAAATGTGAAATTTATTGCTTAACTATTACTTGACACAACTAGAAAACTTTAATATAAAATGAACTATACACCAAATGAGAAATTTATAGCTTAACAAATTTTAATCTTCTTAAACAATATTTTATACAATGAATATCAAAATTATTCAAGTTCGAGGCCCTAGCAAATAGTCTACAGAATTTTTGTTTTCAAATTTATTAATTGACCACTTTCAGGAATGTGTTGATAGATCTATTTCGGGAATTTTCTAGGTTACCATCATCAGAACACGTTTTGATAGAATCCCATGCAAAACATTCATATAAATTATGTTTTTTCGTCCTCTAATTGAGCTTTAAAATTGAAAATTATTCAAGTTCAAACTTGTATAAAAGACAAAGTATTGTCTTGTTTACTCCCCCTTTACATTTTGTTTTTGTTTTTAAACAAAACAACTGTGCAAATAAAAAGGGAAAAAACAAAAAACCTGTATTAATTATCTACCAAAGGTATACCTTGCACATAATAAACAAGTTTTCAATTTATTTTTGATCAATGGTGATAATCTTTAACTCGGAGCTCATATATTAGTTCTCATTTAGTGAGAAAACTAGTTTAAATGAATGTTTGATGTTTTGCATGGGATTGTCACTTCTTTCAAAACGTGTTCTGAAAATTCCCGAAATAGATGAACACATTCCTGAAAGTGGTCAATAAATAAATTTGAAAACGAAACTCTATAGATTATTTGTTAGTTTTTATTTGTCCCGTTCTTAAATTTATAAGATTGCAATATTTTAAAAGCATGACATTATCAGAGTCTGAAGTTATTAAAGTACTCAATGGTGGTAACTATACTTATTGGCTAAGCCTATACAACTATGTGAAAAATTCCCTTAAATATAGAAGCTTATTATTAAACGAATTTAATTTCTAAATTTATCATTGAATTTAGTTTCTAAAATTTTTATAAATTTATATATAATAAAATCAAATCAAAATAATAAATTAAAACCCATTCTCCAGCAGACGGTTCTAAACCATGCTGAATTATCTTTATTTCAAATATTAAATAAGTTATTTTAATAAGAAATATTTTGTAACTTTTGTATATTGAAAAAAATAAAGATCATATCTATCTATCTTATTTGTTAGGACAATATCCTAATAAATAAATATAGAGTATGGCCTCGAACTTGAATAATTTTCATTTTCATTGCACAATTAAAGGTCGAAAAACCATAATTTTTATTTGTAATAAAAATTATATCAAACTTGCGAAATTTTATACTTAATTTTGTAAACTAAATTTAAGAAAGCTTTTTCATACAATTTTAAATTTCTTAGCTTTTAAATTTAAAATTTTTTACTTTTAAAATTTAAATTTTTTTACTTAAAAGAAATAAAAGTTTTGTAATATTTTTAAGTGTACTATCCTAATTCAAGAAAGAAAATTTAAAGAAAAAACCTTATTATTTTTGATTGAATGAAAAATTAATATGAATTAAAATTTAATAAATTTTCGTTCTTTTTAAACAACTTTATTTGCCTTTAAGAAAATTTTAAAAACTTAATTTTTGTTTACACATTTTTTTGAGTGTATATTCCACCTAATGCGGTTCAACGTTTCTCTCAATTCAAAAAACCTTGAGAAATAAGACTCTTCTAAATTCAGTTTCGACAAATGTCGAACATTTTTGAAATTATTCGTGCAAACAAATTTAGTCACTCGTTATATGAACTAACGATATTGTGTGTAACAAATATGCCGCGCTTTCACTTTGTATTCCAATTATGATTTTTTAGCAGATGAATTTGCAACTTTCAATTAATTAATTTAATTTAAGTATAACAAACATTTTATAGACTTGACACATTTATTTTTGTTATACTTATCTTATTAATATTTAGCAGAAAAAAATCTGCTAACTTTAGAAGTTTTTCCTGCTTCTTCATTTTGAGCAAATTTTTAGTAGTTTTCGCTAAAAAAAATTACATTTTTTTTCCTATTAGTGTTAAAACTTCACTTTGTAAAAGGTGTGTGTGTGTTAATTATTCTGATTATAAATAGAAAACTCATTATATCATTGCAATATCTGCACTAAATGGCAAATGTCCATATTAATTTGTTCTTAAGGCTTTTTTAAGGAACATTTAAAAAAAAACATTTAATACATTTTCAGATGCAAATCTTCTTAGAATATCCATAAAAGCATATTAAAATTGCCTTAATAATCTCATTCATGTTAACAATAACAATTTCAAAATGACACACAATTTCAATTTGTTTACATTAAAATTTTTTCTTTTTAAAACTTAAGTACCACTCCTCTAGTATTCTCATACATATACTCAACACAAACCGAACAGAACAGAACCAAACCAAACAAAAAAAAAAAAGTTTTGTCCAAATGTACCTCTATGCTGTACAGTTGAATAGGGGGGAAAATATGAGGAAAGAGGAACAAAATTGACAAGAATAGAACATGTTAAAGTGTTTTTCAAATTGACATTCATTTTAAAAAGCAATTTACATTTCTTTATCATTCTTTATCCAATGTTAAAAAGACTACATAAATGTATAAGTTTAGACTATGCACTCATAGAAATACACACTCATACAAATAAAGTATCAGAAAAAGCTACTAAAAATTAATTAAAACTCACGTTGCAGAAAAAATTCTAAAATAGGCTGGATTTGTTTTTTTTTTGTGCTAAATATTAATAAGATAAGAATAGCAAAAGCATATCTTTGAATTTAAAAATATTTAGTAACATTTGAATTGATTTTGGTTACTCGAAAGTAACAAATTAATCTGCTTAATATTAGTAGACAAAAAAAATAAAAATCGTTCGTGGTAAATTTCATTCTAACTCAACACACAGAGTAATGTGGGATTTAACGTTACACAATTTCTTTAACATGTGAGTTAAATAGATGATATTTACGATTAACACTAAATGGCACGAAGAATGTTGATGAAGACCGTAGTGGGTCAGAAAATGCATTCCATTCATGCTAGTGTCTAATAACTTTTTCTGTGTTTTTTCTAATAGTCAAAGTAAATGATCATATAAAAATTATAATTTTTCTGTTAATTTAGAGAAAAATTTGTCATGATCTAAAACCGAACAAATAAAATCTCAAACATAAATTTATAGATCAACGATGAAAATTCACTATTAAAAGTAAAATTTTCAAAAAAAAAAATCTAACATTTTTTAAGCGCTTAAAAATCTGCCTTTCTGTAATCATCAGTCTATAATTGTTAAACAAAAATTTTTGTTGAATTTAGCAAAATTTACTGTTATTTGCATTTAACTAAATTTGTGGTAACAATAGCAAAAATGTTGTTGGTATTACATTATTTGTTTGCTGTTTATCTACAAATATTTAGCAAAAGTTTTGCTGATTTTGGCAGAGTATATTGATATTTTCAATTAACTATTTTCAGTTAACTAAAATCCAACTTTAATATAACTAAAATTTTTGTTATTTTTAATTGACAGACAGCTTTTAACCTTCGTATTTACAAAAATAAAGCAAATCAAACATATTAGCTAGGTTGATACTAGTAATTCGATCAGGCCAAGCATCAGAACCCGAAGTTTTAGAAAAGCTAGAGCCACCAGAATAGACAGAGCTTTAACAAAAAAACTATTTTTCTTCCTTCCATTTGGCTCCATTCTTGTCTTCTTAGTAATCAAACACGTGGCTATAGTCTTTTCCTAACAAGCGTCATGACGTCACTAAACTTTGAAGACCAAAAATGTTCTATTTATATAAATAATTTTGTAGTTTTTACTCTGGCTCAAGTAATATTTTTTACAGTTTCATTAGTTTTTTGTTTTTATATACATCAGGATTATTTTATGTTATTTTTAATTTATAACAAGCTTTCAACCTCCGTATATTTACAAAAATAAAGCAACTCAAACATGTAAGCTAGGTTGATACTAGTATGGAAAACCGAAGGATTTTTTACATCACAAATTTTGTTTGCTTTGAAATTTTGCAGACGAACTTTTGTTTCAAAAATATTCAAGAGTTTTATTTTTAATATACCCAGCAAAAAAAAAAACATCAAAAGAATACACATGCAATGTTTTCAATAATTTGAATTCCGATGTTATAAAAATTTGTATTGGAACCAATGAATTTTATATGGGCTTGTCATATGCTGGAAGTTCTCTGTTATGAGCCTTATACACAAACAAAACTGAAAACGGATTTCAATTAAAAAACTTATTGAATCAATTAATATTTTAATTGATTTTGCACCTATCACGGCAATGATACTATCAATTAAACCTTTTATTAAAATTAAGAAGAAAAAAAAGTTATAAATAACTTTTACAAAAAAAAAAAATATGATGCTCACAAAAAAAGTGTGTGATCTATAAGTTGGTATGTGTGTTTTTTGCAATGCTGAGCCTGGGTGTGTGCTTGTTTAGTTTGTTAACTTCAAATGTATTTGGTATTTTATAATGAAAATTTTCTATTTATGCATACAGTGTATGAAAAAATAATATGGTAATTGCTTCTAATATAAAATATGTATTTATATATTTAAAAGTTAATTAAAATATTAATTGATTCAATTAAATATTTGTTTAGAAACAAATAAAATTCAAATCAAATCTTTAATTAGATATTTTAGGTTGATAATTTTTGTTCTGTGTAAGCAATGCTTATGGTTTAATGAAAGTTTAATTCTGTAGTTGTTTGGGTTGTAATACACTTTCTTAATTTTTAATGTAAATGTCAGTAATTTGTAGAATAAATTAAATTTATTAGTAACCTTGTTGTTTATGTAAAAAAAAAAAAACACATCAAATGACTGTTTAATGATTTTACATTAATTTTTTACAGTTGTTTTTGTCGTTTATTTTTTACTAACATATGTGGTTAATTTTGACTACAATTGTGGTTAATTGTTTGAACATTAAAATACAAATGACAATGTTAGTTGAATTTACTGAAATGTAAGTCGTAATTTTGTTGTTACATATGTTGTTACATATGTTGTTACATATGCAGTGGTATTTACCTACATAGTAAGTGTAAGTTTTGTTAAAAATTAGATTTTTGGAAGTTGTTAAAAGGAAATTCTTTGGAAGCGCGAAATCAAGAATGAATTTGGAATCAATGAAAAGTTGATTCTTTAAGAAACACTTTCATTTTTTTTTTTGCTGTGTAGTTTAATATGTTATTTTTGTTATTTTTTTCTTACTTATATTTATAAAGTTGCTAATTTAAGCAACATAATTTTTAACTAATTTTTATTGACTTTTTCTGACATTTTTTTTAAAAATTAGTTAAAAATTGCATTGCAAAAAAAAACTGCTAAAATTATCAGATTTTTTTTTTTTTGCTAATCGCTAATAAATTAAGAACAGCAAAAATGAAACTGTTAGCTTTACAAAATTTTATTTATATTCGAGTTAAATTACTTGATTGAAAATAGCAAAAACTTATACTTAATATATGGCGACAAAAAACAGCAAACAAAAACTGTAATATCAACAACATTTTTGCTATATTGTCATTTAATACCAAAATTACATACCAAAATTACATACCAATCATTCATGTCTGCAAATTTACACAAAATTTTTAGCAAGTATTCTCCTGGATCTCATTAACATTTCGCGTTTTATCGCAGTTTAAATTTGGGACTTTTTAGTAGAATACATGGTATTCAAAATATCATATCTCTTGAACTCATCATCCAAATGTTATGAACTTTTCAAACCTCGAAACGGGTTTGAGGACAAATAAATTTTTTTGAAAAAAGGATAAAAAATTTAAAAATATCGCTGATTTGCAAATATCTCAAACCTCAAAACGGGTTTGAGGACAAAATAATGTTTTTAAAAAAAAGGATAAAAAATTTAAAAATGTCGCTGATTTGCAAATATCTAAACATACGTATCTTAATTTTTTTTAATTTTCTGTTCAGAGTTCAATTGACATGTTATCGAGATCATATAAAAGTTGCTGGAAGGGTTCTAAACTTGTTCCGTGGAAATGTTAATTTTTTAAACATTCTTTTTTCTAAATATTTTATTTTAAGTAATTAGTATTATTTTAATGCAAATTGTGTAGTAGGGCCCGGTAGTTAAAGTATTTAATGTAAATAAAATATGCATCAATTATGCATTTATTATTGATTTGTCCAAAGTTTTCAACATTTTATACATATTATAAGTCATTTTTCTTCTAAAACGGTTTAAAAATATGAAAATTAGCGTTAATCATTATAAGAATGTTAGAAATTGTATTTTTCTGCATATTTTTTTTTTTCTTCGTGATGAAAAAATATGCGTAAAAAAATGTATTAATTAAAAAAACAAAATTATAAAAAATTTATATATTTTCCAAAAACGCAGATTTCAGGAAAATGTTAAAAAAATGTTCTTGAAAATAAGCATTTTTGTGAAAAATATGCAAAAAAAAAAATATCCAAAATATGTATTAAAGATTGCATTTATAGCAAAATATGCGCTAAAAAATTCATACCATTTTTTTTTACAAATTTGTTAAGTCGCAAAAATATATTTGGTTAACTTTATTCTGCTACAACCGACGACAAACATACATTTATATGAAGTTCCGAGCCCTAATAATAAGTACAACCCAAAAAACAGACTCGGTAGTATCAACCGTATGTGTAGCCAATCTATTATCACCGAATTTCTTTTGAGAACATTGATATTCCATTATCGTGACAGAATTTATGTTGTTTCAATTGACTGCAATAAAAATTCGGTCACAACATTCGATTGGCAAAAAATACGGTTGGTAATACCGAGTCAGTTTTTTGGGTGGAAATATTAATTTTTGTATTGAGCCGCAGATCCATCACAAAAATAGGTCTTCTTAAATATTTTGTTATGAAGTTTACAAAAGCTTAAACGAAAATTTTAACTCTTAGTGAATTGTGCTGCTTTCAATTGCTAATCACTTCGCAATTTTTAAACTTGATTGAGTCTTCAGTCCTGTAATAAACGACGGTAATTACACGAATATGCTGCAGTTTGTCCATTAGTCCAGTGGTAGAATTGAATTTCCTCTAAGTGCTACAATTGAATTTCGTTCAAATAACTACAATTTAGCTCATATATAACTTAATATTAGTAGATTCAACAGATTTATATTTGCTATTCTTATCTGACTAATATTTTGCAAAAAAAAAACTCTGCTACTTTTAGCAGTTTTTTCTGCCATGCCATTTTAACTAATTTCCTGCAGTTTTAGCAAAAATATGTACTATTTCTTTATATTAGTTTATGGGTGTACATGTGATCAAAAAATATAAGGAACTTTTTGCTTACACTTCATCCTTAACTCATCTTCTTCTTAAACTTTTTTTGCAAAAAACACACATTAAAACGTGACACCAACACAAGCAAATGTTGTACTAATTAAAACTCAAAGAGTTTTTTATTTTAAAAAATATTTTTTTAGGAGCGAACCCCTTCTTTATTGTTTAAAACTTAATTACTAACTGAACATATAAAATTAAATATAATATTAATATACCCTAGCTTAATATCTACATACCATCACCTGATGTAATTCCCGGTATTTAATATTGCTGGGTAATCGTATTACTTGTGAGAACGGATGTTCAAACATGCCACGAGTTTATGCTGTAGACATATCGTCAGCATAATTGTTTGTTGTGTTGTTTTTATTTAGTTGTTTAGGTTTTTAACGTATGTAGCGTTAACTCCTCCCATCTTAAGAACAATTGCCCACAACTGTTTTCTCTAGAAATATGGTATATCATTCAATCTCACATTTGATGAATTTGCGTAACCCTTGGGTTGAATGTTGGTTAATATTACTGATGGGGCAGAATGTGAGTATAATTCTGACAGGTTTATTTCGGCAACTTTTGTTTTTCTCAACGTTCTGAATTGATGAAAGATTAAGCAGCAAATGATGCTAAGAAGAATCATGAAGAATCCGGTTAACACTCCATTTACTAATGTTCCAAATTTTACCGTTTGGATTTCATGTGTATTGTTGAGATGAAGTTCGCTTAGGCTTTCGATGGTTAAAAGATTTTCAAATTTTCCTTCTAAAGGTGTCGGTTGCAGCGCCGCCTGTATGCTCTTTATATGCGGAGCTTCAAGATTTCGATATATTTTGTTTTGAGCCATAATTGTGGTGTTGTAAAATTTTATTAGAAAAGTGCCTGATAAGTTATGTTTAGCATTGTCAATTATTACCGTATCGTTGAATTCATTAAACAAGATGACTCCTGGGAATATTTCTTCTATCTGAGGGATATGCTGATTGTTGCTATAGTTGCAGGATGATGGTAGGCTTTTGATTATATTTGGTATGCAAGTATTATTACTTAAATTTATTAATTGATTATTATTACAAATTTTTATAGAATCATATTTTAAACAATTACTTTTCATTGCAAATATTTCATTATCATTTTTTATAACTTCATTAAATGGTAAATTTATAATTTTCTTATTTTTCTTAACAGCGCGTATTACAATATTTTCGTAAATTTTTTCATTTGTTAATGGTATTTTAATAATATAAAGTATTATTGAATTCTTATACATGATATCAACCTTGGCGTATTCCACCGCCTTTTCTGGAGATGCAAAAGGCATTTTCTCCTGTTCCAATTTTCTAAAGCTAATTTAATTTCCAATTTATTCAAAAGTATGGAACCTTGGCGTATTCCACCGCCTTTTCGGGAGATGCAAAAGGCATTTTCTCCTGTTCCAATTTTTCTAAAGCTAATTTAATTTCCAATTTATTCAAAAGTATGGAGTTGATTACTCCGTTCTTAGCCCATTGAATGGCATATTTTATATTTATTATTTGCTCTTTTACGAGTCTTATTCTGTTTTGTAAATTTATTAATATTTCATCAATTAGACCATCGTCTTTGCGTATGGCATTAGACATTTCATTAACTAAATTTGTTAAGTTATTTATTCTATCGTTTATAGATTGATTGATTACAATTTGTTTATTATTATTTTTATTTAATTCACTTAAATTAAATTCTAGCATTTCGAAATCATCGTGGTCTGGAGTGCCAGCGATGTATTCCATGCGGTACCTATCATATTAAAGGATTTTCTTTTTCTTATACTACTATTATCATGGTTTTTAACATTATTTTCATTATTATCATTTAATTTTAAGGGAGTTATACTTTGGGCTAATTCCAAAGTTTGGATAATTTCTTGTTTAAGGATGGGATAAAAAAGGTTGGATTTTGGGATGTCGATCGTATTTATTCTCCTTGCAGACTACACAATTTTTTATTAATCTCAAAATTTTATTATTCATGGATGGAAAATAATATTTTCCGATAACTTGGGTTTTGTTTTCTCGAGCATTTCTATGTGCTCGATTATGCGTGCGCAAAATTATATTTTCCTGCTCTTGTTCACTAATAACATCCTCAACTTGTAGTTGAGTAAACCTTATCTTATAATTGTTAAAATGGGAAGGGTAGATCTCCTGAATTTTACCCATAATACGCTCATTAGTTTTAATACAGTTAATAACAGAGGGATTTAAATATAGTTTCAAGATTCGTACTAGATTATCTGAATCGTAGCTTTGTTCCGTAATTATATGTCTATGATATGTTGGAAACACTATTTTAAACTGGTATGACTGCGTTTGATCCTGATTTAGAAAAATTTGATTTTTGAAAACGTTAATAGGGACTTCTACAGAGTATATTAAATTATGAGCGGAACTTTCATCGCTGTGTTCGCTAGTTGTGAGAGTGTTTATTTCCCGCCTGAGGAATTCTTGATAGGGCATCAGCAACAACGTTTGCTTTTCCCGGTTTATAGTGCAATTCGTAATTATATTCCTCTAGAATTGCCTTCCAGCGCTTCATCTTACTGTTGTTGTTTTTGTTACTTAACGCGTAAGTAAGTGGTTGATGGTCGGTATAAATGTTTACTTTAGCAGTACCGTACAAATAGTTTCTTAAGGAGTTCAGAGACCAAATAATTGCCAACATTTCCTTTTCGTTAGCGGCATAATTTTCCTCTGTCTTACTCAGAGTCCTAGATATGAAAATAATAGGTTTATCGTCCTGCGAAAGCACTGCACCAATGGCAAAATTTGATGCATCGGTCGTTAATGTGAAATTTTTTCCGAAATTTGGGTATGCTAACATTACATCCCCGGAAACAAGAGTTGATTTTATTTTATTGAATGCTGAAATAGCATTTGAATCTAAGTTAATTTTAATTTTCGCAGACTGATTTTTGGACATACGTCCTTCCTTCCCCCTTAAAAGGGATGTCAGGGGTTTTGCGAGTTTAGCGTAATCTCGAACAAAACGACGATAGTACCCCGACAGACCTAAAAATGATCTTAATTCTTTTAGTGTCTTGGGTGGTGGAATTTTGGATATAGCATCAGTTTTTTCTGGATTCGTGGTTATTCCTTCAGAAGAAATTATAAAACCAAGAAATTCTACAGATTCTTTAAAAAATGACATTTGTCCAATTGGACCTTCATGTTAGCGTTTTCGAGAATTCCGAAAACTTTTTCCAAATGGTGGATATGATCGTCCTCAGTTTGGCTAAAAATGATTATATCGTCAATATAAACGAAACAACAAACTCCGATACATTCACGTAATATATCGTCAAGAGCTCGTTGAAAAATGGAAGGGGCGTTTTCAACCCGAAAGGTAATCTCGTATATTCATATTTTCCATTGTTAATGGAAAACGCTGTTTTCTCTATATCGGATTCTTTCAAAGGAATCTGATGAAAACCGCTTTTCAAATCGAGTACAGAAAAAAAATTATTCCTCCCTAATTGCGAGAGAACTTCGGTTATATCCGGAATCGGATATCTGTCCGCTATAGTTACCGCATTCAGCTTTCTATAGTCAGTTACTACTCTATATTGTTTATTACCTGCGGAATCAGGTTTTTTTTGCACAATCCATACAGGTGAGTTGTATGGTGACCTAGATGGTCTAATGATACCATCACGAAGCATTTCATGGATTTGCTTTTCCACTTCTGCTTTTAATGCCATGGGATATGGGTAATATCGTGTATAAACGGGTGCATCATTACTGGTGCGAATCTCACCAACTACCTTGGTAGTATAGGTTAATTTCCTGTTCGGTTCAGCAAAAAGCTTAGGCCTTTTTGTGACCAAACTATCAATACTTCTTTTCTGTTGCTCTGTCATATGTTCATCCCTTATGCTTATTGCGTTTACCGAATGAGATTTCTTTTGAAAAATTTTAATCTTCATTCCGTTTTCAATCGTCATATAATTTTCCCTAGTATAAATGACTGCTCCCAATTGTTTAAGAGTGTCATTTCCCAAAATTCCATGAAAGGATTTCAACGTGGGGAGAATATAAAATTTAAATTTTGTATCATGATTGCCAAAAAGATTGATAAATGTATGTTCTTTTATCTTTACGTCTCCTGCCACTGATCGAGCAATGAAAGGATCTTTATTCGGAAAAATTTCTTTGGGCAAAGATGGTTGAATATAATTTTTTGGTGAACCTGTATCTATTAGAATATTTAAAATTAATCCACTCTTCGTTTTAAATTTTATATATGGTAACGAAGAGTCCGTTAACCTAAAAAATGCAAGTCGCTAAAATCCATCGGTTGTTCTTCCTGTGAAATGACTTCCTCAGGAAGGGATTGAAAATATTCCTGAGCATCTTGGATCTCAGAATTTTTTGATGTGTAATCATCATCACAAGATTCCACTGCCGCATTATTTGTATCAATATGATAGGTTCTCTGCATCTTGTTCCTTTGAGCTTGGAAAGATGGAGCAACCGGCCTCTTACCAAGAAGGTCGCCAGGTTTTGGCCTAGTCATGTAATTTACTCTATTAGAGCGCATGCTCGAATCTACTTCCATTTGTTCGGGCCTAGCCTGTGGCTTTGGCGCAAAAGGACGCGGGGGCGCGAAATGCGCTTGTTGTGGATTGTATCCATTATAATAGTTCTGCGCTGGTCGTACAGGAAAATTGTTATGTCTGTAGGCGCTTACTTGGGGTTGTGGCATATAAGCCAATTGTGGGTAGAAACTTTGCTGGTTCCTCTGTTGAGGATTCCTTTTTCGGTAAATGTGGTGGATTATTAGAAACTCTCCCAGAAATATTTTGGGCATTGTGCGCATAACTAGTGCGAAAGTTTTGATTCTCTAATTTGAGACACAAATGTAGAGCCTGTGGTAAATCCACTGGTTCTCTTATACCCAAAAGGCGTGGTAAATCGCCCTTAAGGCCTCGTACAAAAGTGTCGAGTGCCTTGTCTCGATATGTTTGGGTCAAAAGTTGTAATGGCTCATTTGACAATTCCATACAACCGATTTTGTTCAATATTAGTGACAAGTGTGTATAGACTTGTTGATAAAATTCTTGAACCGTTTGGTTCCCTTGTACTAAGGATATCATCTGATACTCCAATGTACGAATATCCCTTTTATCTGCGTAATGCAGAGTAAGGCATTTTGAGATAGCTTTCCAATTTAATGGTGTGTTATAGGATTCAAGGGCAACATCCGCATTGCCTATTATCTTATTACGAATCACACTAAGGATGCCGTAATATTTAGGGGTGCCTCTGATGGGCTCGTAGATCTGAAGAATGCGATCTACACTTTTCTTCCAGGAGTTAAATTCACCTGGATTTCCAGAGAATTCCCGTAAACAACGGACAACGTCTGGAACTTTATCCATTTCAGAAATATTATTAATGTGGTTTGGATCAAAAAATTTGAAAAACCCTGATTAAGATTTGCTGTCGCTTGGACTAGGTTCTGAAACCGTGTTTCGAGAACATTTTGTACAACTTCTGCAATCATTGCAGAATTTATGGGATTTACGGGATTTACAGGATTAACAGGATTAGCAGGATTTAGGATTGGGGGTCTAATAAGATTGTTGGGATTTGACATTTTGATATAAGGAATTTATTACTTAATATTTAGTCTATTTCAATATATTATTATTTTAATTTCAATTTAATTATCAATTCTTTATCTTAAACTATTACAATAATAAAATAATTCGTTTTGCTTACAATAACATAAACAGGATCATGCTGCTGCTGATGATGAAGATGCTTTATTACAATCGCCTCTTGATGAGTGGTATGATTATGATGATTATCTTCGGAATTAGTATCAGATTTTTTTAAAGGATTATTTATTTCACTTATTGTCACTTTGTTTTTTCCTTTTTTTATTTCTAGTTTTGATTGTGTTCCTTTAATTTTTTCTTATTATTTGAATGTCCTTTTTCTTAATTTAAAATTTATTGAAAAGATTTTATGTTTCACTTATTTATGAATAATTTTCACTTAGTATTCACTTGTTTTATTTCTAGTTTTTGATTATGTTCCTTTTTTAATTTTTAATATTTAATTTTTTATATTATTTTAATGTCTTTTTTCTTAATTTAAAATTTATTTAAAAGATTTTATGTTTCATTTATTTATAATAATTTTTAATTTGTTTTCACTTGTTTATGTTAAAGTTAATTACATTTTTTCATTTCACTTATTTATTAATAATTTTTAATTTGTGCTCATTTGTTTAATATAAAGTTAATTAAATTTTTTTTTTATTTCACTTATTTATAATTTATTATTAATATTTTAAAATGTGTTCATTTGATTAATTTAAAGTTAATAAAAAATTTTTTTTTATTTCACTTATTTATAATTTATTAATAATTTTTAATTTGTATTAAAAAAAAAATTTTATTTCACTTATTTATAATTTATTTATTAATAGTTTTTAATTTAAAGTTAATTATAAATTTTTTATTTCACTTATTTATAATAGTTTTTTAATTTAAAGTTAATTATAAATTTTTTATTTCACTTATTTATAATAGTTTTTAATTTAAAGTTAATTATAAATTTTTTTATTTCACTTATTTATAATTTATTTATTAATAGTTTTTAATTTAAAGTTAATTATAAATTTTTTATTCCACTTATTTATAATTTATTTATTAATGGTTTTTAAACTTTTGTTCACTTATTTGTACTTAAAGTTAATCGATTACCGTAGGTGAAGCGGCTGATATACAATATCGTCCCTTTTACCATTTGGCTACTTGGGGGCCTCTTTCTTCACACTTACTTCGGATTTTTTTTTTTGGCAACCGGTAGGACTTTTTTTTCTCGATCACTCCGACACAAAGGCTGTTGAAGGCTCTGTGATTTTTCGGTTACACTTACGCGAGGCTATTGAAGGCTCACTGGATTTATTATTTTTTTTATTTAAAAAATTTTCGAGTGTCCTACCGGTCCCTGCTCGGGCGCCAATTAAAACTCAAAGAGTTTTTTTATTTTAAAAAAATATTTTTTTAGGAGCGAACCCCTTCTTTATTGTTTAAAACTTAATTACTAACTGAACATATAAAATTAAATATAATATTAATATACCCTAGCTTAATATCTACATACCATCACCTGATGTAATTCCCGGTATTTAATATTGCTGGGTAATCGTATTACTTGTGAGAACGGATGTTCAAACATGCCACGAGTTTATGCTGTAGACATATCGTCAGCATAATTGTTTGTTGTGTTGTTTTTATTTAGTTGTTTAGGTTTTTAACGTATGTAGCGTTAACTTACTTGTATGTAGACCTAAACATACCAAAAAAAAAAAAATTGTTATGCAGAAATTGCAATAAAAATGGATAAAAACGAAAAGTGTTTTTCAAAATAAAAAAAAAATAGAAAAGTTGATGAAAAGTTTTTGTCACTTTTGAAAAAAAAAAATCTTATTTTTTATCTCTCCTGGATGTGTATTTTGCATTAAAAATGCATACATGCATAAGTTTTAAATAATTGTGTCTCTTTTGTACAATATTACATAGGAGTTATTCCATGTAAAGCCGAAAGATTTTTTACATCAATTTTGTAGGCGAATTCTTGTTTCAAAAATATTTGACACGTATTTTTGGAATAAAATTGAATTTTTTTTTGTAGAGGAGTTATTTGTGTTTGAAAATCAGAAAAAAGAGTTAAAAGTTTTCCAACATGTCGATATTTAAGATTTAAATGGTTGATGACTTATATTATTATATTATTAATGTACTTATTATATTATTAATGGACTCGTACTCTACATTTTCAAAGTAACTTTTCATATCTATGCTGCCATATTTAAATGTTTTTTTTTTAATTTTTTACTTTTGTTTGTATTTTTTGACCACTTTCTACCATACCGAAAAATAAAAATAATATATCAGCGTATACATACACTTCCACTAAATAAATACTAAAATTGTTATTAAGAAGGCGATGGGTTCTGTTCTTTTATAGAATTTTTACAAAAAATACCACAAAAAATTTTAATTTGCATGCTAAATATTTTAAGATAATAAAAACTTTTATGTATCGTTCACTCCACAACAAAAACGGTAATTTTTTGGCCTCCCATAAAATTTTCAGTTCCTTCAAACTGTGTAAAACCGCGTTTTTATTCCCGTATTTTAATTAAAAAAAAAAATGCTAAAATTGTTGAATTTTGAAGAGTTATATTTCCTAAATTAGATAGACTTTTTCTAAGATTTAAAAAGCATATCAGTTGAAATTGTCTACAACCACTATTTTTCGAAAATGCATTTTGAATTCAAATTTTGATTGCATTTAAATCTCCGTATATTTACAAAAATAAATCAAATCAAACATATTAGCTAGGCTGATACTAGTATTTCGATCTGGCTAAAGATCTCATCAGAACCTAAAGTTTTAGAAAGCTAGAGCCTCCGGAATAGGCAGACTTTTAACAAAAAACATATTTATCATTAATTTTGCTCCATTCTTGTCTTCTTAGTACTCAAACACGTGGCTCGGTTCTTTTTCTAACAACCCTATGGGGAATGGGACCGGTTCTCTCCGTCCCTTCGTGCCAGAGACCGGTCCTCTGCTAAACCCTACCCTATGTAAACAACTGGCAACTTTAACATTGGCTTGTCATATGAGCGGGTCATTTGTCCCGCTTTAAACCACATAGTGGCATGCCACAGGACCAACCAAAGATGGGAATACCACAAGACTGTCGCAAAAGGACCATGTCGTATAAAATAAACGAAAACTAAAACCAGTGGGTAAAATTCTGTCCACCTGGCTTTTTCGTGTTAATAAGCATTCTGGTTAAGTGGTATGTCCTCCCTTTACCAGTCACAGGATTGGTAATTTTAGGACAGTTGACACTGCTTAACTCACTTCAGTATTAAATTTTACCACTCCTGTGATAAGTCCTTCTTTAACCAGTCTCTTTTAGGTCAATTGACTCCTCATTCCCCATAGGGAAGTATCAAAATTGCAATGGCATTATAAACGCATTTTTGCAAAAAAAAAAAATTGTTACTTTTTAATAATAACTCGTAAACTTTTAAAATAGTCCATCTACTTTAGGAAATATGGCTTTACAGAGTTCACTACTTTTTAAATATTTTTAACTGTTTTACAACTAAAAAACGGCAATAAAAACCCGATTTTAAAAAAATTTCCAGAAACTGAAAACTATAGCGACTTTTAGACATCCTATTTAGTTAATATGTGTACAAAACATAAAGAAATTTTAGTTACCCCCCGCTCAGATTTTTGGCGAAATTTTTAAATATTTCCAACAAGCAAAGTAAAAAAATAAAAATTTTAAGGTATTCTATGTAAAAAATGTTTAAACAAGTAGAACCCGTCGCCGTACCACCCTGTTTCAACAAGCAAAATAAAAACTAAAAATTTTGTAATATTTTTTATAAAAAGGTCTTGAAAGAGTAGAACCCATCGATGTCCCACTCTGAAACTTTTAGTGTTTACTTCAGGGGTGCCCACGGACTATGCGCTTGGTACTCATTTGTTTTTTGTAAAAACACTTAGCTATAGGCTGTGTGTTTTAATACACATATAGAGCGCTCAGCACTAGCAATACGAAATACACAAACAACTTTGTCTTATTAGTTTTTTTGTCGTTCTTCACTTTATACACGCAAGCGCAAAGCAACAACACTTTCGTATGCTTTGCTGGTAAACATTGAAATATTTTTTTCTTTTTTCTTTGTATGTATTGGTTTTTACAACAAAAAATGTTGAATAAAAATTAGTTTTTCTTTAAATGTATTGGTGTTTGCTCTTCCATAAGGAACTTTTGGGCACTCCTGGTTTACTTAGTAGAAATTTGTATAGAATCGAATGCGTTATTTATACGTTTAGGTTGGGACAAAAGTGGTAAAAAATAAAAACGAAAGCTAAAAACAAAACAAAAAAAAAAACTATCAAAAAATGACAGGTATATTTAAAAATAGTAGAGTACAAAACAATTAAAATAGATCATCATCCCTCAAAATTTGACCTACTAGTTTTTAAAATACGTCAATATAAATATCGACATACTGCACAATTTTTCATATTTTTAAATTTTTAAACACAAAAAACTAGTACAATTTTTTTTTTATTCTTCTTAGTTTAAAACGAGCTTAAGATCATTTATTTATTAATTATTTATTTCCAATATTTCGTCTCCACATTGTGTGACTTTTTCAGGAACAAATATAACAATTTGAAAAACTAGTTTTAATAATTGAACAGTTCATGTGAATAAAGACGAATAGACCATTTGTAGAATTTTACAGGGGACAATAAAAACGCAGGAAACGGTTAAAAAATAATATTTTTGTCAACTTTTTGGTATGAGCATAAAGATTTAAGTCACATCTACCTATATACAAAATTTTAGTAAGGTATTCGAAAGAGAACTTGCCAAAAATTGGACTTCAATTTTTGCTTAAATGGAAAAAGGGCGAATATCCAAAAAAATGTATTGAAATTTGAATAAAAATGTGTTATTTTGCAGCAGATTTTGACTACATTTTCATTAGACTTGCAAAACTTGACGAACTATGTTTGGTATTTGTTTGTAACACTTTAAGGACTTCAAGGATACACTTTTTAAGGATTGCAAGGACATGGAAAAAAAAAAATTTTTTTTGTTAATTTTTTTTTTAATATTCTTGCCATTTGATGCAGAAGTAATTCTTTATGATACTAAATACATTTTTAGGAATTATAATATTAACCCTTGACTGCATATTACGACGTAACATAAAAGGACATGAAAAAATTTTTGTTTTTTATTCCTGACATTGGATGCAGTATTAACACTAAATGACACAAAATTAATTTTTAAGAATTATGATATTAACCCTTATTTGCATTATAACATTTAAAAAAAACTGAACTTTATTGATGGATTTTCTAAATACTCACAATAAAATACCAACAAAATGGTTTGTACAGACTAATCTCTTAAACCCTTATCTGGTTAGTTTGTTTGTATGTGCTAAGATTGTTTTTTTTTTTTTGTACAATTTCAAATTTTAGCTAATATCAATTTTAAACTCGCAGCTAAATAATTTTTATATAATATTTTTTTTAAGGATGGATATTCGCCCTCTTTGCTTTCCACACTTTAAAGTCTTATAACTCAAGAACGGTAAAATTTTTTGCCAATATAATAAGTGTGGTTTGTTCCTCGTAATGTTCTTTTAACACATTGTTACCGAAAGTAAAATTTTTGTATGTTTTTGTGTTGTATTTAATCAAAATTGTGCGTTAGTTCACTCCCAATTTAAACAAAAATATAAAAATATACGAATTAAGGCACTTTCAGTCATTTTTTTAGCCTTAAAAGTCAAAATTTCCCCAAAATTTCTGCATAGGATTGTAGGGCTCTGCTAATAAAATGCATTTATGCAAAAAAAAAAAACGTGTTTGCGCAAAAGTGGTCTATTCGTCCTTATTCGCATGAACTGTTCAATTAAAAACTTATATACATTATATGTAAAAACATTATTTGTATATAAGTTTTTAATTATTAAAACTAGTTTTTCAAATTTTAATATTTGTTCCCTGAAGAAGTCTTCCAATGTTCAGACGAAATATTTGAAATAAATATTTAATAAATAAATGAGAATAAGCTCGTTTAAACTAAGAAAAATAAAATAAAAGAAGATCGAAGAAAACTTAACATTTTTACAAATATTTTTTTGTTAATTTTTTCCAAAAAAAACTTGTCATATATTTTTGATATAAGAATAAGACTTATTCTCAATTTCAAAGCAAATACAAATAGTGATGTAAAAAGTCGTTCGGTTTGGAATGGAATGACTCATACCCAATTATTGTGTTTCATTAGTTTTCTTCATAAAAAAATAAGAAAGAAAAATATCGTATAAGAATAGAATCCAATTAGCAAATAATTACTTTTCTCTTATCTTAAATACAAAATACAAAATCTTTTCATTTCAATACTAATTTAAACATTTTTCTTTCTCTTTGCAGGTAATATTTTTAAGGTTACACACGAATGTTATTAAATTTTAAAAAAATGTCTGTAAGTAAAGTAACATACACAATAAATTTGTTGTAAAAATATTTAAATTTTTTTCAAGATTAAGAAATATTTTAAATTTATCTCTTTATTATGAAACTTTATTTATATTGTCTTCCCTTTATATACTTTTTTTTTTTTGATAATCATAAATATCCATTATATTCAATTTATATCTAATTTTTTTTTTTTTTTTGCTCAAGTTGTTGACAAGTCCAAAATGTTAAGTGTTAGATATTATAAATCTTGAACACTCAATGTCAATAAATATCTTTAAAGTATATAAATTTTGTTTTCATAAAAATAATAACAGTTATAAATAGACTATGAAATTGTATTAAGGGTATTCAGTTTCATAGGATTTTTTTTAATTGCTTTAAAACATCTCCAAAAAGCAATTCTGCTTTAATGAATTGAACAACTTTCATATCCTTCTTGAGTTAAAAAATTGTAGAATTACGGAACAACGCTTGGTTAGATAAAGATTCATGAAAATACAAAAATTGTAAACTATTCGGAAAAAAAGACTGACAGTTTAAAATGGGGAGTTTAAATAAACGAAGTTTTCAATCTCGGATTTTACTAAAACTTGGTATAAACATTTTCCTTATAACCATGGTTATTACCTGCTTTTGTTATCTAAAATTCGTTATAGTTCGCGTTTAGTCGCTGCTCGAAGGGGTGGGGTTTTTAACAAATCTGTAAGAAATATTCAATGTTTATAATTATCATAACTTTTGAAGTCGTGAACAGAAAATCAAAAATTTGTGTTATTTTAAAGATCAAATCCTTCTTTGTAAATATTGGTGCACAACAATACATTTTTGTCTCGAAAAGGATAACGAAATTAAAAAAATGTGCTTAATTCGCGAATATCTCAAAAAACCCATAATTAATTTTAATGATTTTTTTTTTTAATTTACTCACATTATGATAAAAAGGTTAAGTTGACAATCAGAGAGGTTAAAAAATAAACGTAATTTTCCCGAAAGGATTTTAATAATAATGTCGATTTGGACAACATATGGCATAACTATTACATATGGTTTGTGTCAATAATAACAAATATGGTATTTTGGAGGGTAAACATCTGGAATTATAATTCTGTATTCGATAGACGCCAAAGTGTAAACACACATTTTTTTTATCGCTATAATAATGTTAAATTTTGTACCTAAAAAGAATGTTTTGCGGAGAAGTCTGATAATCTTCCTTCATTTGAAGAAAACGGATGCTGAAATTTTTCGATTGTTGGTAGAAGCTAACGGCCAACATGCACCAACTCAAAAAACTTGTGAACGATGGTTTGCGCGATTCCGACACTGAAGACAAGGAGAGGCCTGGTCAGCTGAAAAATTATTAAGATGAGGAATCGGAAGCATTACTCCACGAATATTGTTGCCAAATGCAAGAAGAATTTGCATTATTATTGGGAGTCACACAACAAGGGATTCATTCAAAAGCAAGGAAATCGGGTCCCATATGAATTGAAGCCGAGAGACGTTGAAAGGCGATTTTGCATGTCGGAAATGCTGCCTGAACGCTACAAAAAGAAGTATTTTTTTCATCGTATTGTTACTGGTGATATATTTATATAACCCCAAACGCAAAAAGTCATATATAAAGCCCGGCCAACCAGCCAAATCAACGCCGAAGTCGAATATCCATGGCGCCAAGGTAATGCTCCGTATTTGGTGGGATCAGAAGGGTGTTTTGTATTATGAGCTGCTTAAATCGGGTCCGACGATCACAGAGGACCTGTACCGAACACAGTTGATTCGTTTGAAGAGAGCAATCAACGAAAAACGACCAGAATATTCGACCAGACACGAGACCATTACCTTCCATTATGACAACGCTCGGCCACATGTTGCAAGACCGGGAAGTTTTGGCTCACCCGCCTTATAGCCCACACCTTGCCCCTTCTGACTACCATTTGTTTCGTTCGATACAGAATGTCCTTACTGGAATACGCTTCACTTCAGAACAGGGTATCAGAAATAGGCTTGATTCATTCTTTACCTCAAAACCGGAGCAGTTCTTTTGGCGCGAAATCCATATGCTACCAGAAAGATGGGAAAAAAATAGTAGCTAACGATGGACAATACTTTGAATAATGTATCAAATCATTTTGTTATTATAATAAATGCATTTTTCAAGCAAAAAATCGACATTATTAACTTGTATACCCAATATTTAATATACTATGCATGGTAAACAGGGCACCACTTGTAGTTAAACTGAGTACTCAGATTTTCGTTATCACTCTGCATGCCCTTGCAAAAGTATATTTAATGTTAAATTTTTAAACAAACTATTAAATATTTGTACTCATTAAGTAAATACAATATGAACATCAAATGATAGTTTACTATATATTATATAGAACGAACCAATTCAATAAATGGAAATGAACTAAATGAACTATGATCTATTGAGCATAACGTTATGACTTTGCCAAACAAATGAAATAAAAGAACGAACTAGTTCAATAAATGTAAACGCCGAAATGAGATATGAACTCAACTAGTGAGTATCCTTAACGAATACATGTTGTCGGTGGGCGTTTATAATAAATTTCATTAACTATAGCATTATTAAAATTTATGACAAATAAACGTTATATTTGTATAGATGGAAAAACTTTGCATTTCATTCGTGTTATTAATGTTATTGTTAGGGCAACCAAAAAACAGCTCTAAAAACAGTTTGTTCCATGGAACTTCGTCAGTCAAAGAAAGTTAAAATAGGGAAATTGTTTTTCTTTTGCTTTATAGTTCAAATTGGTTTAAAACTAAGCCAATTTGTTGCCCCCCTCTATCACATGTAGCATTAAATTTTCAACTTTAAATTAAAAAAGGCTTTGAAATACCAAAAAAAAGCAAAAAAGCAAAAACAAAAAAAATCTAAAATAAACCTAATTTTTAAAGAAAAAACTCACAAATGAAGAAAAGCAAATATTATAAAATAGGCTCAAAAATGCTTAATATTTTCATAATTTCAAGATCAGAACTTGTGTTCAATCTATATCAAACAAAAAACAAGCTCTAGCTTATTTTTGGTAGCCTAAACTAATAAAAATTAGCTCAAAATAATGTTGCAATACAAACTGCTAAAATAAGCAGATTTTTTTTGACAAATATTAGCAAGATTTTAATATCAATAATAAATTCGTACATTGCACATAATTTTATGAATATTTTAGCCAAATTTTAGTTAATTGAAAATTACAAATTAAGCTGCTAAAATTAGCAAAATATATTTTCAAAATTTTTGTGGCCAAAAATTTTTCAAGATCTAGAATCAGCTGACAACAAATTTTTAGCACATGTTTTTATTGATACTGTCATTTGCATTCAACTAAATTTTAGCTAAATATCACAAAAGTTGTTTTTTGTCAACAAATAAAAGTTGTTTTTTGTCAACAAATATCTACAAAAATTCTTTATTGATTTAAGCTATTTCAATTAACTAAAAAAGCTATTTCAATTTATAAAATTTGTACATTTAACATTTTTATTTTTGCTTTTTTATTTTTGATTTTCGATTTTAATTTAACAAAAAAAAAAAAAAAAAATATAACAGATAATAACAACAGTTCGTTTTTTAAAGTCATTTGTAACAAATTTTTTGTAGCTTTTCTACCATTTCTCCAGATTGTTTCTATAAGTGTATGATTATTTATATTTTTGTCACTTTCCTTTTTGTTTAAGTGTACATTTACTCATAAGCCATTAAAATATGATTGATTACAAAAATCAGCCAGGATTTTCAGTTTTTTTTCAATTTTAAACCCTTCTATATTAAAAAAACCTTCATAATTTTGGAATAACTGCTGTTATTGATTTACATTAAGCAAAATATATTTTTTTTATTATATTTAAAATGTTTGTCCCAGCACAAGTTTTATAGAAGTTTTAAAAAAAATAAATAAACTTTAAATTCCACTGAAGCTTTGAAATGTATTTTAACAAATTTTGAGTTTTTAATCATTTGAAAGCTATTACCACTCATAAGCCGCGAATTAGTCATTATTAGTCCATCGAATTTAAATTTTTTAATAATTTATTATATATTTTTTTAATGGTTTATTATATATTAGTGTATATTAGTGTGTTACAAAAAATGCTGTATTTTTGGCATATTTGTGAATCTGTCGCATTTTCCCACCGTTTTTCGAATCAACTGTGTTCGATACAGGTCCCATGTGATCTTATGCCCGATTTCAGCAGCTCGTAATAGATGGGACCGTTTTTGGCTGCCCATGTCAGCCAAAAAATTCTTTGTCTTTCGTGTCAAAATTACTAATTCTGACTCGCAAAAAAAATTTCGCGTGCTGAAATCGATGGAGCCCCGAATATGTTGCACGATTCGGTGAGCAATGGATGTGCTGCAGCTGCACTCTTGTGCAAATTGCAAAACTTCCCCCAAATGTTGCTTTGTTGGCACATAATTCGACATTTTTGAAGCAAAATAAAACATTGTTGTTTACACTATTTCGTTCAATACCTAAGTGATAATATATAACAGATGCTTATCCTTCAAAATGCCATATTAGTTATTAACCCATCTTGTACCAAGCTACGTAAATGATTTTATTTCTTAATGAAATGTTCATGGCAAGTTGGAAATAGGCCAAAAATGATTCTTGGAATTTTTTTTTTTTTTTACCTGGTATTTCCTGAGAAAACGACTGGTCGAGATCTCGACCGCTGGGATAATTAGAGCAATAAATTTTCTCTCTGATATGAAATGTTATGATGAAATATAATAAACTAAATGGTAAGTAATGCTACATATAAATAAAAAGATCGATGAATTTAGTTATTATTTTTATTTATTGAATATTTAAGGTAAAAAAAAAATATTTTAAATCTTTGTGGTATTCCTTGAAGCAATTACCAACATGTAAATTTACATTAAATTTGGAGAAAATATAGGCAGTATGCTTCTTGCATATTTTGCATCGGCAATAGCAATGCTTTACACTCACAGACATGTGCTTACCTCTAATTTTGGGCAATGTTGGTGGGCGGTCTCTGAAGTCGTCGTCACTTCCATTTTCTTCATCAGACGAAGTTGATTCGGTGTTTGTTTCCGGTTCAGCGGATAACAACAGAGATTTTGTTATGAAGTTTTTAAAATCAATTTGACTCATGGGCATCTCTTTTTTTTGTTCAGCAATCATGCAATGCAATTTCCATGCATTGACAGTGGCGCTGTCCAAGCAGGTAACCCAAAGTGGCCACCACAATTTTTTGCCTCTGATTCCAATTCGATAATTTGCGATAGCATCATCATGCAAGTCAACTCCGCCCATATACCTATTGTAATTAGCAATAAGGTTGGCTTGGGGTACAGCGATCCGTTTTTTTTGTTTTCTATCGTATCGCATTACGTTTCTTTTCGGCTCCATTTGGTCATAGTTCGTAGCCAAAGTGTCCTCTGCATTGTCTCTCCATCGAACCAATGAAATCTTATGTTCTTGGTCGAAGGCGTAATCAGTATCATGTGGAGATAATTTTGTTTTTAGGCCTGCACCTACCAGTCTGTTTGCGCGTATTGTGTCAGTTGCACAAAAACCTTTATCTTTTAGAAGGCAAAGCAAGTGGTATCCGGTGAAAAAGTTATCGAAATGAACAGAATATTGTCTAGGATAATCACAAGCCGACATTAGTTTCATAACTACACTAGCGCCTAGGCCAAGTTATATATCATATGTATCCGATGCTCCAGCATATGGTAGGAATTGAAACAGATACCTTTTGAGGAACACAGACACCAATATTTGTATCCGAAGCGAATTGGGTTTCCCATTATAAACATCTTGCAGCTATGACGACCAAAGTATGAAACCATTTGCTTATCAATCGAAAGATTTGGTTCAAAAACACCAAACTGCATAAATCGAGTATTCAGAAGAGCAATCAGTGGTCTTACCTTAGCAAATTTGTCATTTTTATCGATTTCATCATTGTTTGTAATGTGGAAGTTTGATTTCAGGTTTTGGAAATTATTGCGTGACATTGCTTGTTTAATGATAGTAACTCCATACGTCGGTTCATTGCTCCAATAATGTTGCACTTTAGGAAGGCTATGATAACCGGAAACGCGAACACCAGTTATAAGGAACTTTTTTATAACGAACCATTTTTTTTTTGTCCCAACGCATTTACTACAATATGTGTTTACCCCCGTTTATAGCGAGTCCTACGAGTTCCTTATAATCGTGTTTCACTGTAGTTCACATTAGAAACCCAATAATTGACTCCAAAAAATATAAATAACTTTTATTGAAAATTATACACGCTTTTTTAATTATTTCTCAAAAAAAAAAAATAGTACTTATAGATAAGTATTAAAAATAAATTGAGTGCACTAATTATCCGAGCGGTCGAAATCTCGACCAGCCATGTTCAAGGCTGTCTGGCGATAAGCTAGAGTAATAGTACAAAATAGTTTGTATACATTAAATTTTATTTAAACTGTTGGCTATTTAAATCATTAACCCTTTTTTTTTTTGTAACTGATAACAATTAGTTTAAAAATATGCTATTTTTAGTATATTTTTGTGTCCCCCAGGGGGAACTATAAAAGGGGCGGGGAGAGGTAAAAAAATTCAGATCGGAAAGCCAATACATAAAACTTAATTATAAATTTAAAAAAAATAATAAATTCCATTACCAAATATTTTTAATTATTTAATGAAAAAGAGCAAAAGTTTGTGGTCGAGATCTCGACCAATGGTACAAAATGGGTTAAAGACACAAACCATGTGTAAACTAAACGTCATCTGTTCTGAATCCCGAATTTTTAAGTTATACTCTCTTCAAAAAACTCGAATTGGTTTTCAGAGAGTTTAAAAAAAAACCGTGCTAACAGTGGCCAAAGTTTCTCCTACCCTTTTCTTATTTTTATTAATGACCTTCTTGGTCAGACCTTCAATCCTATCTACTCTTTTGCAGATGACAGCAACATTTGTCATTCATTTTCATTCGATCACAGGCCAAGCTCTTTGGAGATAGAGGTCATGCGGCAGAACATGAATGACACACTCAATCAAGACCTTTCTACAACCTCTGAGTGGGGTCGCGCGAATAATGCACGCAAGACCCAATGGTGTATGTTAACCCACAGACGGGCTGTGGAATTAACATTGTCATCTGTAGCTATGGATGGTATAGGTATTGAGGAATCGGATACTATTGATGGTCTGGGTATGAGAATACAGTGTGATGTCCGTTGGAATAAGCACGTATTTCAAGTGTCGAAAGAGGCATTCAAGTGTCTTGGTTTTCTGAAACGGTGCCAGACTTACTTCACTCCATCCGATCTCCTTACTATTTATACCAGCTATATCCGGCCGAAAATGGAATACAACTCTCATATATGGGCAGGGGCTTCAGTGTCTATTCTGAAGCTTCTGGACCGTGTTCAGGGGAGGGCGTTGAAGCTTATCAATGACAGTAGTGTATCCAACTCGAATTTAAATTTTGTGACACTTTTCTATCGATATTACCATGGGAGATGCTCATCTGAGATAAGTGAACTTATTCCACGAGCCCGAGTTTTTATTCGTAATACTCGCTTATCTAGTAGAACACATCCGTTTGTAGTAGTAGTTTGTAGAAAATTCGTTTTTTAGTCGAACGATTCGTATGTGGAACAAACTTCCCGCAGAAGTCTTCCCTGCTACTTACAATTTAGAAAAATTTTAATCAAATCAACAACACAAACTCTACTCCCTCTTTCCTCCCTCCCATACTCTATTTTCCTGATCAATACAATGCAACCCCTGAGTATTGGTTAAATTAAAAAAAAAAAAAAATTGATAATGAATAGGTTTTTTGTTAAAGCTGTGCCTATTCTGGAGGTTCTAGCGTTTCTAAAACTTCGGAATCTGATGAGATGTTTAGCCAGCTTGAAATGCTAGCTCAACCTAGCTAATATGTTTGATTGCATTTATTTTTGTAAATATACGGAGGATGGAAGCTCGTTATAATTTAAAAAAGTTATACTTTATGTTAATTAATTTTCATACTTTTAAGCAATTCTAATTAAATTTTAAAGTAAATTTGTGTTGTTTAATGTGTTCTCTGCATAAGATTTGTGTACTTAACACAAATTTTTGTTTATATATACTAAACAATGTGCATTGAAAAAACCTCTAAAAACCGTTTCTCTTAAAACCAGTTGGCATATAAAATTTAACAGATGTTGAGTACCTTGGTTCTTCTTTAGTCTTTATGTTCTATGGTTATACACCCAATATATATTTAATTGTATATAATCAAAGCAGAATTTGAAAAAAAATTCTAGAGAATAGGTTAAAAAATGTCTTTTTCAACCATACCAAGGAAATTTTTTAAAACACTCAAGGAAATAAGTATGTAAAAATAGCAAAACTACTAAAACATTGTTAAAAAATTAACTGTTTTGTTGGTAAAATAATTATAAGATAATAAAAGCAATAATAACTCTGTTGAATTAACAAAATATTAGTGATTTTCCAGTTCAATTTTAGTTAATTGAAAATAGCAAATTTTTAGCTAAACTTTTGAATACTTTTGTTAAATATTTCTAGAAAAAAAAAACAAAATATTAAAAAAAGATTACCTATATTTTACCTTAAATGTAGTTCAATGAAAATAACAGCAAATTTAGCTAAAATTAACAGAAATATTTGCTGGTTTCCGAAATGCCGATTTTTATCTGTATAAAAAAAAATACTAAAATTCCAATTTCTTTAACGTGTGAGTTAAATAGAAGATATTTACGATTAACACTAAAATGGCACGAGGAATGTTGATGAAGACCGTAGTGGGTCAGAAAATGCATTCAATTCTAATAACTTTTTCTGTGTTTTTTTTCTAATAGTCAAAGTAAATTATCATATAAAAATTATAATTTTTCTGTTAATTTAGAGAAAAATTTGTCATGATCTAAAACCTAATAAATAAAATCTCACACAAAATTCGATAATTTAACATTTTGCTGTGATTTTTTTAACAGATCTATTTTTGCTACTAGTATTTTCAAAAAATTTCTGTTAGTTTTTTAGGAGTTTTTATGCAACGTCATATTGAACTAAGTTTTAGTAGTTCGAGCCTAAGTTTTTTTCTATTAGTGAATACTCATCTTAAAATGCGTTCTATTGGGACAATTTTAAAAGCAATCATAAAATCAATTTTGATACAGACGAATTTTGTTTTTGCTGGGATAAAAAAAATATTTTGCAAAAGTAAATAGTTTTTTAAATATTTTGATTGTTGTTGACATTTAGTTAGATTATAAAAATATTTCGCATATTTTAATATGTATTTCATAAAATATGTATTACTATTTTAAATTAAATGACTATTAAATATTAAGTGTAAACAATTATAAAATATTTTTTGTGTTAATGGTTGCAACTATAAATTTATTTTATTAACAAAATATTTTTCATTTATGTAAACATAAACATTGATATCGGCCATTCCAGCGAAGATCGACCAAATAAGGGCCTTTTTTAACCTTAAGTCTTCCAATATATATTAAAGATGTGCGCCCCTGTAGGCTAGTTGGTAGCGTGCTGGCTTA
The DNA here is from genome assembly GCA_021234595.1 of Delia radicum. Taxonomy (NCBI): domain Eukaryota; kingdom Metazoa; phylum Arthropoda; class Insecta; order Diptera; family Anthomyiidae; genus Delia; species Delia radicum. The sequence goes on along the minus strand of CM037854.1, from coordinate 64,180,244 downwards.
TCAGTGCGGGGGTCGTGGGTTCGATTCCCACCAGAGGCACTGGTCTGTTTTCGCTATAACGCGCAGAAGGCCATAGTAGCTAGTGCTCGGTTAGGGTAATAGTATATAATTTGTAATTATATAATTATTAATTAATAATAAAAAAAAAAAAAAAAATATATTAAAGATTTCATTAAGGAACTTTAGGGAACCACTTAAAGACTGACGTTTTTATTTTTTCAAATTTCGAAAAAGCCTCGGTTTTATACGGGATTTAGTTTACGCAAAAAGTGTGTAAGTTTGAATATTCGTTATTTCTTTAATGTTCATCAGATTACCAGCATTTAAATTGCAGTGAAGTGTATTTTTTTAATCATCAAAAAGAAATGCATTTTTATGCAATATTCACAAATTTGGCCACTCTCGATTTGAAAAAAAGATGCATGTTTGCAAAATATGGAATTTTTACAAAAAAACAACACTTCATGTTTCTTTCTATAAAAAATCTAATATGGGGATTAACATTTTAACTTTTTAAAACAGAATATTTAAGTAAATTCTTCTATCTTTCACGGACAGAAAAAATCTTAAAAATTAAATGTGTAGTTTTAAAAACTGAGGGGGGTTAAAGCGGGGCCTTACAGTACATCTTAAAATTTAATCTTAATAAAACTGAAAAATTACAAATTGTCGTTTTATCTTTTTAAAAATGCTATAGGCTTTTTTTTAATCAACAACTTTTTGGAAAAATTTAATATTTTGCAAATGTTCATTGCCGTTTGAAATCGAGGTTGGCAAAATTTTAGAAAAATGAATTTTAAGCATAAGTTCCATGAAAAATGCGCTTATTTTTGACTCTTAAAAATAATTTTAACCCGCAGTGTAACAGAAGGGAAGTGTGTCATTCTAATGCATTTTAAATAATAATGATCGGATATATATTAAAGAAACTAAACTCAGAATTTTACTACAATAACTACATGAAGGTCATTCGGGTAGTAAACAGTAATAGTTGTATTAACTGCTATTGTAGTCATTTTTCTAATAAAAAAATTAAAAACGACTAATATAGACAGTAACAAACAGTCTATAGAGTTTTTGTTTTCAAATTTATTAATTGACCCTTTTAGGAATGTATTGATAGATCTATTTCGGTAATTTTCTAGGTTCCCATAATCAGAACACGTTTGGAAAGAGGTAACAATCCCATGCCAAAAATCAAACATTCATATAAACTAGTTTCCTCACTAAATGAGAACTAATACATATATATGATATCAAGTTTAAAGATTATCAAAATTGACCAAAAAATAAATTGAAAACATGTTTTTTGTGTATATCACTGTGTGTAATTTTTTAAGTCATGGCAAAATAACCATATACGGACACCATTACGTGATAAAAGACTAAAAAAAAAAAGAGACCCGTGTATCCCAATTTTTCCCAAAGTCATATCCTCTTTTGTTTATGGGCCGCCAAAGATTTGGGGCCTCGGTATCATTTTCGCAAAAAAGTGATCATTTTCTCAGGCTCATATCTTGCAAACAGTTCAGAATTTCGATTTACTCTCTATGGTTGTAGCTCTTGTCATAAAGAACAAAAATTGCGAACATATAAAATCAACAAAACTTCACCTTCCAGATCAAAATCGCAGAAAACTTAAAAAAATTCGATTTTTTTTACCTTTTTTCCCGTGTTCAGGTCCATAGGTAGCAAACCGTTCAAAATTCACAATTAAGTACAAAAATTTACCTAAGATCTCAATAAACAAATTTCTAGAACATATAAACTTCCTAGAGATGATTCTTAACACGGTTTAGGTAGCGCGCAAAAGTGAAAAATTTTTTAATTTCATTTTTTTTTTTCCTTTTTTCTCCTGTTCAGGTGCATAGGTAGCAAACCCAATTTCCAGGAAGTTTATATGTTCTAGAAATTTGTTTATTGAGATCTTAGGTAAATTTTTGTAGTTGATTGTTTCCTTGAATTTTGAACGGTTTGCTACCTATGGACCTGAACACGGGAAAAAAAGGTAAAAAAATCGATTTTTTTTAAGTTTTTTGCGATTTTGATCTGGAAGGTGAAGTTTTTTTGATTTTATATGTTCGCAATTTTTGTTCTTTTGTACATTTGCCTTTTTGTACATTTGTTTTTAAAAGCAAAATGTGCAGGGGGCCATACTTTGTCTATTATACAAGTTTGATGTATATATTTTTTTTTTACAATTAAAGGTCGAAAAAACATAATTTTTATTTTTAATAAAAATTACATCAAATTTATAGACAGTTATTTCTAAAAATAACTAACCAAAAAATACTGTACTTCAGTAACAGTTTGTTTTGAGTTGTTATGTTAGTATTTTAATATGTTAGTATTTTAAAAACGACTGCCAAATCTGTAATTTTGCAGTAAACAGTTAATTTTTGTTAGTTATTTAAAAATAGAAGATTATGTCGAGTTTTTAAAAATTCTCAGCGTTGGTTTATGTTTGTTATTATTGATATGTTCATAGTTTGCAAATAATAATTAAAAAGTTTTATTGGATCTCCAATGCATAAAATGTCATAACAGGAATACCGTTTGGTGTTTTGACTTTGCATTTAAATATGATGTAGAAAATAAAAATTTGTATTGAATTTAAGATAAAAATACATTTTTTTATTATAAAAAAATATATTTTAAATACCGAAAAAATAACTGTTAACAACAGTAGTTTCTACATCTTATGTAGTCGTTTTATGTTCATTGTTTTGTGGCTCGTTTTAATGTTTTATACATTCACTGAAGGTCAGTTGTTTTTGACCCCTTTGATAGTCGTTTCTACCACCATTGTAGTTGTTTTATCAATGTTTAAAAACGACTACATGGTTAGTCAAATTTATGACAAATATAGTCATCGCCTTTTTGACGACATTTGTCATAATTTTAACTATCATTTTTAGATATTTCCACCTTCTTAATTTCCTGAATGTACGAATGTTCCAACTCATACACTTTTGACATATTTGTATTTAAAAAAAATAAAATCGCAAATAAACCATTATTTTTCACGAAATTCAAAAAAATAAAAACTGCAATCTTTAAGTGGATCCATGGAGTTTGTACGTGCAAAATATAATTTAAATGGGTAAGACCCAAGGTCAGATATTGGCAGATCTTATGTGAAACGGCCGATATATAAAATGGCAAAAGAAATAGTTTAACTGAAAATATTTATTTAACTTCATATTGGGATTTTTTTATGGGATTTACATTAAACAATTTATTTAATTATTTAAAATAAATATATATCAAATTAAATTAAAAGAATTAGTAAAAATTTGTGCAAAAAAAAATTGCACAAAAAACTTCTATAATTAGCAGATTTATTTGATAAATATTACTTAGTAAGATAAGAACATAAAAATAAAACTTTTAAATTTCCAAAATTTTAGTTAAACTTATATTCATATTGAATTATAGTTAATTAAAAACAGCACCATAATCTGCTTAAGTTTTTGAAGACAAACAAGTAAAGGGTGGTTAAATTTCAAGGGCCGATGTTGATTGTGAATAAAACACAAACTATTTAGGAAATTATTGTAATTTTATTTTATTATGATATATTGGTATTACTGAATTATGTATGGAACAAAATATCGGCCAAATGGGCGCCGCGACCACGGCGGCACACCTCCATCCGATGGTCCAAATTTTCGATGACGCTGAGGCATAATGGAGGTTCTATGCCGTTAATGTGCCGAATTATCTCATCCTTTAGCTCTTGAATTGTTGCTGGCTTATCGACGTTCACCTTTTCTTTCAAATAACCCCAAAGAAAAAAGTCCAACGGTGTCAAATCACATGATCTTGGCGGCCAATTGACATCGCCATTACGTGAGATAACACGGCCATTGAATTTGTTGCGCAAAAGAACCATTGTTTCGTTAGCTGTGTGGCAAGTGGCACCGTCCTGCTGAAACCACATATCGTCCACATCCATATCTTCCAATTCGGGCCATAAAAAGTTCGTTATCATCTCACGATAGCGAACACCATTCACAGTAACTGCCTGACCGGCCTCATTTTGGAAAAAATACGGCCCGAAGATGCCGCCAGCCCATAAACCGCACCAAACAGTCACTCTTTGTGGGTGCATTGGTTTTTCGACAATCACTCTTGGATTCTCATTCGCCCAAATGCGGCAATTCTGTTTATTGACGAATCCACTGAGGTGAAAATGTGCCTCATCACTGAAGATGATTTTCTTCGAAAATTGATCATCCACTGTTGCCATTTCTTGCCACCATTCTGCCCATTCACGACGTTTGGAATGGTCAAGAGGCTTTAGTTCTTGAGCCAATTGCACCTTGTAAGCGTGTAAATGCAAGTCTTTATGCATAATGTTCATCAACGACGAGCGTGAGAGGTGCAATTGTTGGGCACGACGACGAGTTGAGGTGGACGGCTCTTCAGCCACACTATCGCGAACAGCAGCAATATTTTCTGCAGTACGAGCTGTACGAGCATGCACTGGTGTTCTCACATCTTCTACAGACCCGGTTTGCTCGAATTTTTCCACGATTTTTGCGATTGTACGCACATTTGGACGATCAAATTGACCAAAAAAATCACGAAGTGCACGATATGCATTTTGATTTGAACGCCCATTTTCATAATAAGTCTGGATAACTTTAACACGTTGTTGGATTGTGTATCTCTCCATGGTTCAAATTGAGTAAGTCTGAAATAGAAAAATGTCAAATAAAATTCGGAAAAAAAACTTGGCGTTTAGGTGTGGTTCACATTCAACATCGGCCCTTACAATTTAACCACCCTTTACATGCAATAAAATTGGTTTTACCAATTTTTTTATATACCCTGCACCGTGTATATGTTACAAATAAAACAAACCAAAATATAATGAAAAAAATATTACAGAGGTGAACAATTTTTTTTTGTGAGGAGAACATTTTTATTTTTTTATTTGAAGGACATTTTTGAGCTAAAAACTGATTTTGTAGTAAAAAACAAAATGTTGGTGGTGCAAAAAAAAAAAAAAATTTTAAGTGAAAAAAAAAATTGAGGTGAATTTAAAAAATTATTAACCTCCTAGCGTCTGGTGACAAAATATGATGTATTTTATGCAGCAGCCTCTATTATGAAATTGTACTAATATATATACATTTTTATTGCAAATTTAGAGGTACCTTCACATTTTCAGTAATTTGCAATGTAAAACTTTTCGGGAGGAGATCTTATCATTAATTTACTCACTACCAGTTATGACAACAGCTTACTCTCTGCATTACTTTAACACAAATAATAAAGACTTACTAATACTAGTTACTTTTTCCATTATTTTAATAAAAAAAAATAAAACGCTACCCATAAGTACTTAATTTTATCATTATTTAAAATATAACGTAGTGATCTAAATTTTTTGAAAATCTATTTTTACACTCATTATTAGTACGTAGTAGATATAGTACATATGCATTATTTGTAAGCTGGAAAGTAATGACATTTTGTGCAAAGTAATGACCCAGTGTAGAAAAGCTTAACCATATAACTGTTTATATAAGTACATATTTGGTAATGGCAAGTACTTACAGTCGTCATTACAAATCCCATTATTTTACTATTTAAAAAGAAACAACAAAATCAGTTAGTGGTCCACAACTATAAATACACACAACTTAATATATCAAATATTACAAAAATTTAAGAAAAATATTTTTAATTGATAATGCGTGAAGCCCCCTTTTTTTAATCGACTCGAAAATTCGATTAGGCATACTGTCTACCCTATTTATTCGAATTTCTGCTATTATAGATCTTCACGCATCAATGGCAGCTTCTTTTAAATGAAACCCGCTTTCATATTGACGGTTTTCTGAGTAAAATCGACCGGTTAATACTCTCCAAATATTCTGAATGGGGTTTCAGCCCACCAAATTGATTCGGTTGCTGCAACCTCATAAGTTCGGTTGTCAGAACTCAATTCAGTTGACACAACTGAATTCGGTTGCCGAAACTCACAATTCGGTTACAACAACCAAATTCAGTTTTGACAACCGAATCATCGAGGTTGCAGCAAAAGAATCAATCCGGTTAGATGAAATTCTGTTGAGACAACCGAATTTGTTGTGTGAGTGCACAATCGAATGCTTGGGATGTAGCAACCGAATTCAGTTGCGACGACCCAATTTACGAGGTTGCAGCAACCGAATCAATTTGGTTGGATGAAATCTTTAAATTTTTATTAGAGCGTATTGTGGGATATGTTTTAAATTATCTAAAATCGTAAACAATCAAAATTTTTTACAATTTTAAAAACTTAATTTGGATATGTGTAATATATATAGACCCTTGGTCAATTCCTATTTAAAGTCTTATAAAATTGCTTAATAAAACGGACATTACTTAATAAAAAACCAATCCTATTAACTTAACAGACTTAAAACATAGAATTCTACAAAAACTTACAACTGCCCATTGATATTAATTAATATATGTATATGTGTAGAAATTGTTATATTTTCGTTAAAATATTTAAAATGTTTTCTGAAAAATAACTATGCTAAAGTTTAAGCTTTAGTTTTATTATTATACTTATGATATAACAAAAGTTCCGTTTTATAAAACCTTTATAAGAGAATAAACAAATTATTGTTATACTACAGTATAAGTTAAATGACAGTATTAAAAATAATGTTTAACTGTTATATTATTACAGGAATTTATTCTACTTACTTGTTGTTATATTGTTATACCGTCTAAAAAGCTTAACTGTTCCAAAAAGCTTTAATATACCACAATATTTTGCAACGTTTTTTAAATATTATACAAATAATTGTTATACTTCGATATTAGTAAAAATACACTGTAATAATATTATTTATAGTAGTTTTATTGCTGTATTCTAAAAAGCTTAACAGTTCCAAGGAGCTTTTATAGTACAAAAATATATTAGCGCAATGTAAAATTAAATGAATGTAAGCTTACTTTGTCGAAAAATTATAACTTTTATATAGCTGTTATATTTTTAAAGATTCACAAAAGCTTCTTTCGCTTGTTCTTTTAGAGATATTATCAAAGCTATTTACTTTTTGAAATTATAAAAGTTAGAAAAATATAAAAGATTTTTATTTTGTTATACTTATTTATAGAAAATTATTGTATAAAGAATATAAAACATTGCTTTTTATCTGAAAAAAAGCTTTTCAAACTTTTAACGAATAACGTGATATTTAACGAATAATGTTATATTTGATTATTAATGTGAAAAGTGTGGGTATTGAGTTACAATTTGGTAAGCTTCTTCTGTGAATATTAGATAAAAATTATATGAAACATTGAAGAGAAATCCAAGTTTTATAAATTAAGAGATAATTTTTTTAACTCCTTAAACTCTTTATTGACTTTTAGATATTATCAATGTTATTTACTTTTTGAAGTGGAAAAAGTTAAAAAAAATATAAAAGATTTGTATTTTGTTATGCTTATTTATATTTTTGTATAACAATTATAAAACATTGTTTTTTAATTAAAAAAAGCTTTTACAACTTTTAACGAATAACGTTATCTTTAACTATTAACGTTATATTTAACGAATTAAGTTATATTTAACGAATAACGTTATATTCGATTGTTGATATGAAAATGTGGGTGTTAAGTTACATTTCGGTAAGCTTTTTCTGTGAAGATTAGATAATAATTATAGCAAACATTTAAGAGAAATCTTAATAATTAAGAGTACATTTTTGATTCTTTAAAGTTTTTTTTTTAAGATAAAACCATTTCATTTGATATTTGAAATATTTTATGATTGCCCGTCATATCTAAATATGTATTTAATTTGAGATAAGTTAGCAAGTCTAAAAAAACTATAAAAGGATTTGCTAAAAAAAAATCTCTTTACAGGACAAAAGGACTTCTGATAAAACAATTTTAAATATGTTGGCTTCCAAGGCACAATACCGCTGTCAAAATAATACCGTTCCATTATGTAGGAAATTTTTTACAACCCAATACTTTGATTCAAAATTTTTAACTATTTCTATATTTCTGGATCTGCTTAATCGTTTTGCAAGTATAAACGGTTCATAAAGTTTCTGGTATAATTTTTAAAACAATTTGACATAAAAAATATTTCCTTGTAAGGTCCTATGAATAGCATTCAACTTTTTCGGACATGATTATACAGAAGTGAGTAGTTATTCAATTAGCTTATTTTTTATATGGTAGCTAAAGTAGACTTAAATTTAAAACTCTATAGAAGCATATAAAGTTGTTAGAAAATTAAATAAATTCGACAAAGATGTGTTTTTAAGTTCAAATTTATTTAAATTATGTTCATTAACACAATTTATGTGACTTCTAAAGCTGCCGAATGTGTTACAATATGTAAAAGCAACTCTAACTTTTTAATTGCGGTAAATAAACATTATTTTTTCTTTGTTGTAAACCATGCGGAAAATATTCTAAAATAGGCAATAATAGTTAAAAGTAATGCGTAAAATTAATTCTTCGCTCGAATGAGGAAATAAGCGATAACATTTCGATAACTCGTTTTTTCATCATTCTGTAAAGAAATACATCTGTCAAATTATTATATGTGCAATGTCTTATATTGAGTTATAGATAAGAAAAAAATATTTTTTATAATTTTTTCTTATTTTATTATCTTTTTAAAATTACAATATGAAAAAAAATACTTTTTTATTTATATTTTTTAACACAGAAAAAATGTGCACAAAAAAATATTCATGCTTCGTCCCAACTAAAATTATGCGAAAACATATGCAGACTTGTTGGAGCACTATTTAATAGACTTTGTTGCGAACTATATATGTATATATAATAGACGTTCCAACCGGATAACGCTACGATCCATATCGCTTGTTTCACAAAAAACAATTTATGGCCGGCCATAAGTCCAGAAGGCCTCTAGCGATTCTTTCTGACAAAGACCTATGATAAATCCAGAAAAAACGGGCATTTCGCCAATAGCTTGGAAAATTTTTAAAATGGCAAATTTTTTTGAATGAATAGTCTAGAGAAAATATCAGGGCTTGTTGGCTGGCCCGCATTTGTTTTGTCTAAATAATAAACCTTTCAATTCACATTCTGAAGTGTTTTTTATGTATTTTTAAACATTTAGTATACTTTTTTGTGAGAAAAATGCAGTTTTATTTAATGGCGGTTAACTGGGTTTTTCACAATCAGTTAACAAAAAAAACCGGTTTCTAAAAGAGTCGTGTTTTTTAAAACAATACATTAAAATGCAAAATTTAACCACTTGCATGTACAATATTTGAGTGAAAAAAATAACAAAAAAGCCATAAACTTTGAAATCTTACAAAAAATTTAAAAACAGGAAAACATATGAATGGTACACTTCAGCGAACAAACAACCACTATAGCGAACATTATAAAAATTAAATTTTCAAAAACATTTTCTTATTTATTATTTTATTTAATAGAATTAACTAGCTTTATTTCCATAGTGATTAATATACTTGGGAATTTTAGTTCATTTCGTTCACGAATATTAAATGATCTTTTCTAATTTGCGTTCATTATATTTAGAATTGTCAAACAAACCATTGACCTATAAGCTTATGAACGATTGCAAAAATTTGGGGGAGTGATAAAGAAGAAAAAACTAGTTCAAGAATGGAAGTTAATTAAATGACCTGCAAACTATAGTGCCCAACTCTAGTGAATACATTTCTTACCGTTTGCAAAATTCCGACATAGAAAATTCTGTATAACTAGTTTGTTATTCACTGTTTATCATAACCAAAAATTACACTTTAAGTTGGGTTTTTTTAGCAACGACACAATAAAAGTACTATTATGCATTCACGTCAAAACTTTTAAATAGTAAAAACGGAAATTAAACTTAACGACAGTTTTGATGATTTTCATGAAAAAACACGCACAACAAAACAAAAGACCCACTTTGCAAACAAACCACATTTGAGAACATGCTCTTAACAAAATTAAAAAAGAATATAATCCCTTTACGCGAATAAAAAACTTCAACAAAAAACTTCTTACTTAGAAATTGAGCTTTGTCGAAAAGGTCCATGCTTGGAAAAAAATGGGTTTCAGAATAAAAAAACAAAGAAGTGAACAAAGTTGTACTTATGAGGAAAGGCGATGAAACTGAACTTGTTTTACGTCTGATACGTGATTAGAATTATGTATACTTGTGCTTTACTAAAATTTTAATTAAGTCTCTGCAAAAATTGTCTAGACCAAACTTATAAAAATGAACCTGTAAAAATAGCATAAAAATGTGATTAGCTAAAAATTATGTTGCAGAAAAAAACAGCTAGAATTAACAGTTTTTTTTCAAATATTAATAAAATGAGCATAGCAAAAATTGAACTGTGAACTGTACAAAATTTTATTTATACTCGAGTTAAATTTTAGTTAATCTAAAAAACTAGCAAAAAATATTTGTAGACTAAAATGCAAAAAATAACTGTAAAATCGTCCGCCCCGATATGTAGCGTGCTGGCTGATCCGTGCGGAGGTTGTGGGTTCGATTCCCATCAGAGGCACTGTCCTTTTTTTTTTGCTACAACGTGCCGAAAGCAATATTAGTTAGTGCTCGGTTAGGGTAATAGTATATAATTTGTAATTATATGATTATTAATAATTATGATTATTAACACATAAAAAAAATCATCAAAGTTATTGCTATTATTTCCTTAAATGCAGTAGACTGCAAATAACAGTATATTTTGCTAAAATCAACAGAATTTTTTACTAAGAATTATAGATCGCTGATTTTAGAAGGGCAGATTTTTATTCGCATTAAAAAAACTTTAACAATTTCACATTTTTTAACGATTTTTTGTTTACTAATATTTAACATTTTAACTAGAATTTAGCTCTTATATAACTAAATATTTGTACATTCAACAGATTTATTTTGCTTTTCTTATCTTACTAGTATAAGACCAAAAATCTGACAATATTAGCAGTTTTTTCTGCAACGCAATTTTTTTCAATTTTAAGTAGTTTTAACAAAAAAAAGTTATTACCTCTTTTTTATTATTCTATATAAAAAGTCGTTGAAGGTAGTGTACAAATATGGAATGGTATTCGCTGAATTCAAGAAACAAACACATTTTGAAGGAAAATGTCATATTAACCTTGGTTCAAAGCATCACAAATTGAATATCTATCAATTTGCAATTAGATTACTGATTTAACCATAAAACCTAAAATAAAATCAACAAACTTATTTGTACATTCGGTTAAAACACCTGCTGGTGACATTTTTTTTGTTACGAATCTTAACCCTTTACTGCATTGAGTTTAATATATGTAACAAATAATTTGAACCTGGAGTATAACTCAAATTAAAAATGTGTTTCTCAATTATTATTAGACAAAAACTAAAGTTTAATATTTAATAGCAAAACCATTTGTAAAGTAACGGTAAATTTGGAAATAAATGATTTTTTATGGCCAAAAAACTACAATTTTTCAATCGTCCGTAATCTCGAAAAGTTGAACGATTTTTTATGTTGTTAAAAGTAATAAACTGAATAATTACAAAGTTTAATAAGAATTCTTAATTTTTGAAATATATACGAGGGCGGATCAATAAGTTCGTGACTTTTTGAAAGAAACACAGTTTTTTTTTGGAAAAAAAAAATAATTTTTCAACATAATCTCCTTTACCTCAATACACTTAGTCCAACCTTTCTCCAACTTTTTTATCCCTTCCACAAAAAAAAAGGATTTTTCGAGGTCCATAAAATGGGCATTTCTTGGCCATATGGAGTCGTTGTTTTTTTAAATCCTCGTTAAATCGGTCCAATAAGTTGGCATAATATTCGCCGTTTATTGTTTTTCCCGTTTGAAGGTTATCGATGTGGATTATCCCGCGTGCATCCCAAAAAACTGTTGCCATCACCTTATTGGCCACGATTACGTTTATAGTATTTATCAAGCTTTTTCGGTTTAATGAGCACTTGAAATACACTTTTTTTCCATTTTTAAAAAATCCACTAAGTTGTATGTTTTGAACAGCTGTTAAACGCAAAGTAAATGACGGAACTTGCTCAAAATGTGACAGTAGTCTATTAATGCCCGTAATTTCAAGCAATATATACCTACCGGTGCTTAGATACATAACGTGTACACGAACAAAATCCAGCAGGTATCTAAGCACCGGTAGGTATCTATGGCTTGAAATTACGGGCATAACAGGTGCTACTTGATGGGAGCAGTGTTGCAGGAAAGTTCAAAAAGTCATTTGTTTTAAAATTCGCTAAATATTTACTGTTTCAAATTTCGATTTGTTACATAAATTTAACAAAGCAATAAAAAGGAACAAATTGGGTAAAAATATAGAATACATATTAGTTTCAACTAAGTGATAAATGTAGTAATAATATTTGTTAAACTATTTCGTTTAGTGTAGTTTTTTAATATTAGCGTCCAGATGTTTAAGAACAGAGAATGAGATGTGACTTTTCAGGAAATAAAGGATCAACTTTCAGCAAATTTAAAAATGTAGTGTTATTCTTTGCTTTAACACAGGCCAAAAAGTTTATAATCCTGAGTTTAGACTATACTGGATTGATGTCCGCTGAATCCGAATCTGACCTTAGAACTACTATCGTATCACGTTTTTGAGCGTAAGCTATAGTTTTAATAAACCCTGGTTTTAGCTATATTCGGGACGTTGTCGCATCGTGAATATAGATTTATTCACAAAACTTTTTATGTCATCTGAAAGTCCTACTGTTGCGTTTCAGATTGACGTTTAACCTTTCCAATATCTTATTCCTTCCCAGAGATATCGTCCATTGATATTCAGTGGTATGGTATTTCCACAATTAATGCGATAATCCATATTAATATGAATACATACCAACTACAACTGAAGATATCTAATACAGAAACAGAGATATCTGAATAATTTAGAAAGCTTTTGGCGTCGTACACTCACAATATTTTGTCGTTAAAATCAAAGAAATACCAGCTTTAAAGCTACTAAACATATAGTTAAAAAACCGGAATACTCAATTTTCTTTTAAATCAAATGTTTTTTTCATTTATTTTTAACTATTAAAAAATAAATCAAAATCCGTAAAAAAGATTTTCTTTCAATTTTACTATCAAAAACAAAATAAAAAATTTTTAAAAACTCACAAATCCGTAAAAATTAACGACTTTGTTTCATTTTAACTGTCAAACATTAACTCCCAAATTATTAAAAACAACAGTTTTTCTTTTGTATTTAACTTTTTTCTTATCATTAACTTTTTGGCTAAAAAAAATGAATGTTTTGTAAAAAGAAAATGTTAAAGGAAAATAATAACTGGTACAGAAAAACTGTAGTTATGTGTAGTTTGTTTTTTAATAAATGGTAAAATAAGTAAAAAAAAATATATTTCTTTTTAGTTTACATGTATATTCCTTAAAAAACTAAGTTTACTGATTACTTTTTAAATAAACTACAATCCGATACTGTTAAAATATTGTGATTGTACTATCAAATGTTAACAAATTTTGCGATGTTATATGCATTAAAAGGGTCGAAAAATCTCGTTTTTTTTCATACATAGCGAAAATGTCCTTTATACGAGTTTTTTACTAATCGTTATCCTTCAATAAAATCCTTAAAAATAGAAACGCTAAAAAAGCCATAATATTTTTTTCGCATTTTCTACCAAAATATATATTTTTTTTTAATCCAAAGTTTCATGCAGTAAAGGGTTAAACATACACAAAAAAAAGGATTTCAAATATTTTTCCTCCCCTTTAATTAATATACAAGTATGTATAGGAAATTTTTGTATATGTTTCACTTTCTGAATAAGTGTAAAAGTTTTTCAATTTAAGTGCAAGTATTTCACAAGAGATTTGTCATCATCTCAAGAGTAAAGTACGTAATAAATCAAAATTATTATTGGCTTCGAAGATAAAGCGAAAATATATGTCATCATATTAGAAAAAGTGTTAGAAAGTTATTATGGCTAATACGTTTTTGGTAAAGAATATGACAGAATTTACATGATTTTATATAAAATAATACAAACTAACACACAAATTTTGTCAATATTTAAAGAATATTTTTTTTTATTTTCTGTTTATTATTTTGTTAATTTATGTTAATTAAAATGTATAATATTTTAATTAAATGGGGATTTTTCTTGAATTTTATCTCAAAAAACGCATCAAAAAAAAAAGGTCAAATGTCAACTAAAACAACTTCATTAACGCTGTATTTTTTTTTTGTCAAAGGTTATTTGCCTAAAACAAATATGAGTTCACACCATAGCACTAACGTATCTCTTTATATCTCTTTACACAGCCTTATCTGTTTAACATATCATACATACATATATATATATATGAAGGTTTGCAAGTCAAATGTCCATCTATAAAATAAGATATATTGCATAATATCAAACTTAAAGATTTTATTGCACCATTTGAAAAAAAATAAAAAAAATAATTACTTTCTTTGTGAAAGGCGTGGTAGAGAAGAATGCGTGTATTTTCTAAAAATCATAACTACATTGTAAATTTTCAATTTTCTGAATCAGACTGCGCAGTTTCTGGTATTGAACCTTCGTCAGTGACCCTGTTTTTTTGAATAATGTAATATTTGTTAGGTTTTTTTTTTATTTGTTAGATTGCGTCTATATGAAATTTTCTGTGCAATCACTGACCGTTGTATAGATAAACTGATTTCTAATGCCACATCTATCTATACCACGGTCAGTGATTGCACTGAAAATTTCATATAAACGCAATCGACTGTTCTAAGACCTATCGTCTCGAGAAATTGCAGTGTTGCCATGTTTACCCATCATCTTTTCCCACCCTTCTCTTCACTGTCCCCTTTCAAAGAAAACAACATATTATAAATAAATAGGAAGAAATTCCTGAGTGTTGCTTCTCTTGAAAAAAAATAAAATTATATTTGTTTTGCTTTATTTATGTACATATATGGAGGTTGAAAGACCATTATACATTAAAAATTGCACCTTTTTACAGTTATTATTGTCATTTAGAATGCAGAAAACTCATATATATTACTTTTATAAATTGATGTTGTCATCACCGTTAATCGAACCCGGGATCATCTGTGTAACAGTCCAAAGCGCTAACCAATACACAACAATGCCCACATAACAGCTAGGCTGATACTAGTATTTCGATTTGGCTAAAGATCTCATCAGAACCCGAAGTTTTGGAAAAGCTAGAGCCTCCAGAATAGGCATAGCTTTAACAAAAAACCTATCAATCATAATTTTTGCTCAATTATTGTGTTCTTATTAATCAAACGCGTGGCTTGGGTCTTTTCCTAACAAGCTGAGCTTCGAAGACCAAAAATGTTCTTTTTATAAAAAAAAAAAATGATAGTTTTCACTCCGGCTCAAGTTATATTTTTTGCAGTTTTATTAGTATTTTGTTTTTATATACATCGAGATTATTTTTATATTATTTTTTATTTATAATGAGCTTTAAACCCCCGTATATTTACAAAAATAAACTAAATGTGTAGTTTGTTTTTTAATAAGTCGTATAATATGTTTAAAAAAAATATTTCTTTGTAGTTTAAATGTATATTAATTAAAAAACCAAGTTTACTGACTACTTTCTAAATAAACTGCAATCAGTTACTGCTGAAATATCGGGAGTGTTTAATGAAATTTCCAGTATATTCAAAATTGAATTAAAAGTAACACAAAATTTTTCAATATTTAACTTCGCCCGATATTTGGTACATTGCACAATTCCTCTAATTTGTTACTCCTAACTTATAGAACAAACAATATTTTAAGTTTGACATTGATAGATTATATTTGTTCCTGTAGCGCGACAGTTGTCTCACAATTTATCTAAAAAAAGTTAAAATAGTTTTATGTTTACTCAGAATGTTTCGGTGTGTGGTTCGCCCTTGTTTTGGAGAAAAATTTCGTTGAATATTGTGTATCGCAAATATTCAATTAAAATTATTTCACTGTACGTATTCTTATTATTAATATTACTTTAAATAGTAATACGTATACGTATAGTGGAATTACATGAAATATTTGAATTTTTATTAAATATATAAGATACGTAATATTCCACGAATTTCTCATCCAAAATTAAATATATAAGATACGTAATATTCCACGAATTTCTCATCTAAAACTTCTGAATCGATTAAAACCATCTTAACTTGTTTTTAAATAAAAAAAATTAACCCTCTAACGTGTAAGGCTGCCTCAGGGCAGTCTTCATAAAATTTACCACAAATGCTTCAAATGAGCATTTTATATTTAGAAATTAATATATTCCGATAGAGAACTAAATTTGCAAACCATTTTTGCGAGGAAATTTTTCGTGTGCCATCCACGGTTTAGAAGCGAGAAAGCTTCAAAATCAAAATTTCGTAAAATTTCAAAAACTAATTATTTTTAAAAAATCTAACAAACCAATTTAAGTTGACTAAAAACTTTTTATAATAAAATATAAGTAAGATCGAAGCTTTTCTTTAATAATAAGTCCTTACTGTAGTCCAGAGCTGTTAAATTTGGATTACGATTAGTATTAGATTCATGTATATGCCAAAGCTGCCGATTTGCGTTCGAAAATTTCTGTAAGCCAATGACAATTATATCCGAGGAAGCTTCTGTGATTTCCAGACATAACATCTGCTGTGGTACAAAAATATTTAGAACTAACCATGGTTTCTTTTACATTTTTCATCATGATGGTGTATTTTGTTACCAATTTCTTAGCCGCTGTTTGCCTTCATATCACCTTCATACCTTTACTTTGAAAAAGATCTACAAAGGATTTCTTTTCCAGAATGGAAAGGGGCAATGAACAATCAATCATTGCATGTAACAGTTGACCATCGAACTCAGATTGCGTGCTACCGATAAAAGGGCTACCTGTTTTATAATATTTGTATGTTTTAAAAAGTTCACTATGCTTGACTTGCAAATGTTTGATGAAATTTGAAGTCGCTTCACACCGCTTCCTCTTATCACTCGATGAACACACTTAGCACAAGTTGTCTTATCGGAAATGTAAGAATAAAAATAATAAATACATAGTACCCAGTAAAAAATTTTCGTGGTTTTGGAAACAGGATACAACAAATGCGCTGATGTAAGTGCTTACAGCAAAAGAAATGAATAATTTTCGAAGAAAGTTCCATATCGTGGATTATAAACGATTTGTAAGAATTATTCCGAGTGATTTCCGATTGTGTTTGATGTTTTCGAGTTTAAAATAAAAAACAATTAGTCATTTAACTGTTTCTGAAGAGCTAGCACATGGAGCGGTATTAAAAAATAAAGTAATTATATTATATGTCAATAATTTTAACAACAAAAAACTAATATCTGTTGAATTTTATGTAGAATAAATTATGTACATATATTCATATTATTACTTTTAATCGTAATAATGTAGACATGAAATCTGATTTTACTGAAACCCATGAAATCGCTGCTTTTTATAAGCGCTGAAATCCGCTCTTATTTTGCGAAAAAGTAATGCTTCCAAGAGGGAATTCGCCAGATAAAAATCATGGCATATGTAAGCAGGTTTGTAAGGGATTCTTTTCAGGCTACTCCCTTACAAACCTGCTTGCATGTGAGCAGAGTTTTTTACTGGGTATGTATAATATCTTTAATTTAAAAACTTTAAAACTAACTTTTTCTACTTCTGAGTAAAATTCTTCTTTGAAAATTAGTTTTCGTGAATTCACACAGGCTTTTTTTTAGGTCAGTCCTGATTCCTCACTTAATGAGCAACTAACATTAAATACTGGTAGAATTTTATGAAGAAAAATATATTTGTGACATTATTGCCATAATTTCGCAAAATAAAAAAAAAATAATTAAAAACAATCAAAAGTAATCTTTGAAAGTAGTCGAATTATTTTTTGATTACTTTTTATTATTTTTGATTATTTTCTGGTAATTTTTATTAATCTTGATTATTTTTGAATTATCTGTAATCGTAATCAATTAGTAATCGTGCGAATCTGAAAATAATCGTAATATAATCATTACTCCACCTTTCAAAAAAAAAAAAAAAAATAATCTAATTACTAATTATTACGATTAGTAATCATTACTTAACAGCTATGCTTTAGTGCAAGGACTCACAGGATTTTATCAGGATTCCTCTAAATGACAATGTCTTAACTTATAAACTAATTGACGAATTTTTATGAAATTTTGCAGTTAGAAGACATTAAGTATTCACAACAAAGCGTTGAAGTTTGAACAATATAAATTAAAGTTTAAATACTTTTTCGCCTAATTTCGCTTTTTCCCAAAAAGCGAAAATCGCTATATCTTCTTTAATAGGAGCAGAAAAAAAATTGTTTTTAGAGCGTGGTTATATCTTGGTAAGAGAAATATTTTTTGTCCAACACTTCTCTTTTATATGCTTTAGTTTCCAAAATGCACCCTTAAATATTTTGGCTTATATCGCCTAAATTAGGCAAAGATAAACAATTTTGTTGAAGAACTTATTATTTGTTTTTAGAGTGAAGCACATGGTATGAATTTCGTTACAAAAACATCGTTTTGCCTGTTAGAGGGTTTAAATTTTTTCAATTTTTAGATAAATTTTATTATCTTTTAAACTTTATATCCAGAACTAGTTCTAAACTTTTTCAGAATCTTTTATTTTTATATTGTTCATACAAATTTTTAGTGTAGCATCTTCCAGACATCATTAACTTATAGTAGTAATTATCAATATGTTAAAAATAATTTCAAAATTTGTCAATATTTAACCACGCGAAATTTCTGCCACTGTTTTTAAAAACAAAAAAAAAACTTGTTCCACGTTTTATTTACATCTTACAGTACAATAAATACTGTGTAGTAGTGCAGTAGTTGGTGTAGAAAGCGTCATATGGAAATTTATGTTATAAGTTAGTCGGTTATTTATTTAACACCCTAAAAATATCCATACTTTTGTAACAAAAATCATAAAAATCTTTGATCTGCGCAATTATGTTTATGTATTTTTATCATTATTTTTTTCTGTTATATGTCTAATTTAATTCTCCAGCATTGTTATAAAGCTGCTTATTATTATAAAATATGTCTTCTCAAAATAACTGTCACCCTAATGTAAACATATATCTTTTCATATATGTATATTTAGGCATAGAAGTAAAATATCATTTTCCTTTCAGCCTCTTTAGTGTTTAACCTAGAAAATAAAATTTGCATATCTTTTTGATTTTTTTTTCCTTCACTCGCAACAAAAATCTTTTTTCTAGAGCACACACATTTTCTGACGGAATTTTTTTTTTCATGATTATTTCATACTTTTTCTTTTTTTCTTTTTTACATTTTACATATTTATGTTGTTTAATGTAACGTTTTTTCTATTATTTTTTCTTCAACCAACATTTACTTTGGGGTTAACAAAATGTGGCATTTTATGTTAGAACAAATCTCTTAATGTCCTTGATGTTTTTACCTTTTTATTTTTACTTTCTGCTGCTGCTGGTGCTTGGTAAGCTGTGTTTCCCTTTTTTCTGTGATTTTCATCTGTTTGCAACTGTGTTCCGTCATGCCCACCACAGTTGTACGTTTTTAATGCTGTTATTCAATAGGTTGTGTAATCAACTTAAGTAAGCATTTCAAACATTTTTGTGTAACATCTGCTTTGTAATGTTGAGTTTTAGCATTCCATTGCATCATGTTGCATACTTGTAATTGTCGACATTTGTTTGAATAAGGTTGCAACAATTTTATTTTTCATATTTTTTTTTGTAATGATGATGAGATTTGTAGTTTTCAACATGAATAAATAATAGTTTAAATAATATTATGTGTTTTAATGAGCTTCATAACCTTCACCTTAAAAGGAAAAGATGGTAAAAACTACTAGGAATTATTATATAGATTGTAAATGGAAATATAGATTGTGGGAGATAGGTAATAGGAAATATGAATTTTATTAGTTTGACTGCACTAATAGAAAAAAAGTAGTATAATTTAAAACTACTAAAAATTTGTTTAAAATTATGTTGCCGGAAAATCTTCTAAAATTAGCAGATTCTTTTGTTAAGATAAATCGAACTTAAATAAAAAGGGAAAGAAACAAAAACTTGTATTGAATATTTACCAAAGGTAGACATACACACAAACTACAAGTTTTCAATTTATTTTTTGATCAATGGTGATAATCTTTAACTTCGAACTCATACAAATATATATTAGTTCTCATTTAGTGAGTAAACTAGTGTATATGAATGTTTGATGTTGTGCATGAGATTGTTACCTCTTTCGAAACGTGTTCTGATGATGGGAACCTAGAAAATTCCCGAAATAGATCTATCAACACATTCCTGAAAGCGTTAAATAATAAATTTGAAAACAAAAAAAACTCTATAGAGTATTTGTTAGGACAATATCCTAATAAAGAAATATGGAGTATGGCCTCGAACTTGAATAATTTTCATTTTCATTGCACAATTAAAGGTCGAAAAAACATAATTTTTATTCGTTAATAAAAATTATATCAAACATAAATAAATATATTTAATCTACAAAATTATTATTTACAAAATTTTAGTTATATTCGAATTGAATTTTAGTTAACTGAAAACAGCAAATTACTTTGTAGAAATCAGAAAAAATGTTGCTAAATATTTCTAGAAAAAAAACAGCAAACATAAACTAAACTATTAAACAGTTTTTTGCTTACCAAGGTGAAAAAGTTCATATATTGTCATATATGGCCGCATATATGAGTTCATATATGAATCCCTATATGTTCGGATCTGAAATTTGAGGGTATATGGACATATATGCTCATATATGGACATATATGAATGTTCATATATTGTCATATATTATTACTTTTCCTATATTCTCGTATATAAAAAAGCTTTTTTTGTTTTTTTTTTTCAAAAATATTCTGTTTATTAAAAAATACAGTTACTATAATTCTATATACATGTTACTGAATACAGGAATTTTTTTAAAAACATAAAATATACTTCAATATAAGAATATTCTACACCATTTTTAATTGTATCTTAAAATTTAAATAGTTCTGTTTAGTTTCCAATTATTCTGAAACGCAACTAAAAATGGGAATGTGGGAAAATATTTTATTTTTTAAATACAAAATATAACAAAATAAATAAATCCATATAATTCATCTGGTTTAAACCACTTTTTGAATACTGAGATCAAAAACTTTGGCTTAAATAAAGTTTAGCCGCATGTTTCCAAAATGAATGAAACTTTTCCAAGCTGAATCTGAAGATGGTAAAATCTTTTGGTAGACCTTTTTCGGGAGGGAGGGGTTCAAATTTCAAGTCGATTTTTACAAAAGTTTTGAATGGATTGGCATCCTTTAGGCTTCATCGGAAAGGCGTTTTAAATGTCTTTTAAAAGACAGTTTAACATTTGGTATTATTTTAATTTTTTCCTGTTTTTTCAGAACTTTTGTATAAAATCGCAAATCAAAATTTCAACTTTGAACCCCTCCCCCCGGAAAGGGGGTGCGTTTTTCCTAATAACTAATTTTCTGCAATCGTATTTATAAATTAATAAAACATTAAGTTATATATTTTTGTTAAGAATTCGTAAGGGTTTAAAAATAAAAAAAAAATCATCCTCATACATGGTCATATCTGATCAAAAACTAAAACATATTAACCATATATGGAATAATATATGAATTCATATATGGAGATATATGGCATATATGAAACCAATATATGTACCAATATATGCAATATATTATCATATATCATCATATATTGTGTCATACATATCCATATATGAACTTTTCATTTAAATGTATTTACCCATATATGCTCCTATACATTACATATATATTCATATATGCTCATATGTGGAACCATATATGCTCATACATGAAACTATATATGGCAATATATGATCATATATATACTTACTTTTTTTTTTTGTTAAGTAGTTTTTATTTTCAAAATATAGTTTACAAATTTGAATTTAAGGCCTCAGCACCAAAAATGGCATTAAAGAGGCAAAAGGCAACGGTTAATCATTATTCATACGTAATTATTAAACATTTTAATAAAAATAATATTTACATATTTACAAATAAAAGTATTTACAAAGGTTAAAAAATAAAGTATTTAATTTGTTCCTTTTATTTTAATTGTTTAATTTTTAAATTATTTAATTTATTTTTTTTTTTAATTTTAATTGAGAAGTGTTTCACGGCTAGCCAACAAATGAGATTTTAACGCTCTTTATAATTGCGATAAGGGCATCATATTTATTAATGTATTTTGAAGATCATTAAACTCTTTCGGCCCAGCAAAGCTAATTCGCTGCTTTGACAATTCCAGACGACATCTGGTTACAAATAAATTTTGACTCTGTCTCGTAAACCGATGAGAAACTTCAACATTCTAATAAAACCGGATCGAAGTATTTCCAAGTCTTCTCGTTGATTTAAAAATATATTTTAAAAGTTGCATCTTATATAGTCCTATTACAGGTAAAATATTAATGGCATGATATTGAAACAAATCTGATGTATGATATCTTATTGGCAAGTTAAAAACAATTTTTAACGCCTTGTTTTGCGCTGACTCTAAAGACGTCATTGAATCAGTATTCTTCCATCCATAAATAATGGGCAGGTATGACAAATGGCTATGCATTAAACTTTCACAAATTAGCGTTTCAGTTTTTAAATCAAATTTGTGCTTAAATTTTTAGATTTGATTAAATCAATGTGACGATCCCACTGCAAGTTACTACAAAACAGCATACCCAAATATTTTATTGTGTCCGATTCCTCTATTAAAACACCATCAATATAAACTGACATTTTTGGATCATTCCTTAGAACGTATGGACTAAATCTTATGAATTTAGTTTTGTCTACATTCAGAAAAAGTTTATTAAGCCTTATATATTCAGTTAATATTGAAGCATCATATCCAACTTGGGTTTCTAGCACTCCAGCATGCTTATAGCGATAAAGTAAGCAAATATCATACGCAAACATGAACAGTTTTCCATTAAATTTGATATAGCCAATATCATTAATATAAATCTTAAATAAAAGTGGACCAAGCACACTACCCTGAGGTACTCCACATTTCACTGTTAGCAAAGAACTGCAAGCGTCTCCAAATTGTACAAAGTGCTTTCTACTTTCTAAATAGCTTTTTAATAACTTAACAGAGTTATTAGGCACACCCATTAACTCTAACTTCCTGATCAGGATATCATGCTGAACTAGATCAAAAGCTTTTGAAAGATCAAAAAACACTCTAGCCACGCCATTAAAACCAGCATCAAAGCCTCCACAAATGTGGTCGATGACGTTAACCACAGCTTCATCTGTTCCAGAGCCTTTACAAAACCCAAAGTGTCGCTCAAATAATATGGTATTCCTTTCCAGATAGTCAGACAACTGATTAAAAATTATTTTTCCAGAACCTTATCGATAACTAATATCACGGATACCGAACGAAACATATTAACTCTGTTAGATCCAATACCCTAAGGAATAGGCACAACCTTATGAATTTTTAAAACTTCAGGGTATACACCATAATCAATCATTTTGCCAAACCGCTGAAGATATTTTGATGAAACTTGGTGGAGACTTGGGCCTATGACTAATACTAAATTTTTGTTTTTTTTTGGCGCTTCTTTTATCTCCTATTGAAGAAATATAGTACTAACGCTAAATAATTAATGGGCTGTCGCTCCGTAAGGGGTTAAGATTTCGTTTAAATTTTAATTTAGTATGTTGCTTTAAGTTATGCGAAATTCAAAAATAATAACCATTTTGTGTAAACTTAAAACTAAGTTTTTAACAATTTAAAAACTAAAAACAAAAACGTAAAAAAATCATTAAAAAAAACAAATTTTTTAACTTTGGGTTGACCTTGTAAGGCTCTTCTGCAACTATTAGGCTACAATATATAAGGTATCACTAAAAAGCCACATTTGTCTACTGTCAATCACAACAAGTTTTTCTAAAATCAGTCTGCAGGTTTTCCTAAAATGGGAAAAAGTCAGACTTGGGCTACGTCGATTTCATTTCACAATCGTTTACACACAAAAAAATATTTCTTAAATTGCGCCAAGTAAACATTTTGTTGAATAAAAACAACATAATCAATTACTTTTTTAATTGACTCAATTACTTTTTTAATTGACTCAATTAAAAAGTAATCAATATTTTAAATAATATTGATTACTTTAAATAAACAAAGATATTGATTATTTTTTAATTGAATTAATTAAAAAAGTAATTGATTATTTTTTTTTATTCAACAAAATGTGTACTTGGCGCAATTTTTTTTTCTGTGTTACTTGTGAAATTTTTGTATATCACTAATAATATCAGACCTACACTCACTCACTTGTGAGCTTAATCGCTCCCTTGAAAAATTTGTAAAAATGTGTAATAACAAAAATGGGGACTAGTAACAGCATCTGGGTATTTCTTACAGGGCCAATTGCATGCAATTGAACATCAAAAAGTAAAAATAAAATAAAGGCCTATAATTAAATACACAGATATTGCGTTTATGTCAAATGTCTGGTGTTGACAAAATTGAAAATTTTCCAAGGAAGCGTTTAAGCCCACAAGTTATTAATGATATAGAAAACAGAGTAATGTGGGATCTAACGTTACCCAATTTCTTTAACGTGTGAGTTAAATAGAAGATATTTACGATTAACACTAAATGACACGAAGAATGTTGATGAAGACCGTAGTGGGTCAGAAAATGCATTCCATTCATGCTAGTGTCTAATAACTTTTTCTGTGTTTTTTTCTAATAGTCAAAGTAAATTATCATATAAAAATTATAATTTTTCTGTTAATTTAGAGAAAAATGTGTCATGATCTAAAACCGAACAAATAAAATCTCACACAATATAGAAAAATTTCACAGGTGAATGATTTTGGAATGAAATTGACGTCGGCCAAATCTGGAAAAATATGGGACATATATCAACCATTCGTCGACAAAGGGTTAAAGAAATGAACATTTTTTGAGCAAAAATTTTTATTGATATTTTATATAACATTTAAAAGGTAAAAATGTGTACCTAAAGCCTGTGAGAAGTCAGCAAAAGAGTACATTTATCCGATTTTATGTAGCATTTTTTTTAGTTAATTTTCCAATTTTCCAAAAACATTTGGATTTGTGATTATACCTCTTGAAAATACCGAGCCAGAACGGCAAAGCCTTGGGCCAAAGCCTTCAACGATGCTACAGCGTTGGCAGAGCGTTGGAAATTTAAGTGCTTTGCTAACCCCAAAATAATAACACCGGACAGGGCCGTTCCTTTTTTAAAGCGTTGGCAAAGTACTGGGGGGAATGAAACTCCCAACGCTGGAGAAATACTGGCAAAGCCAAATAATATGTGGTCTAAGAATATATTTTTCAAAACAAAATTTAAAAAAGGTTAATTTTTATTTTTTTGGTCTTGCCGAAATTTGAACTCCGGCCGACAGATTGGTAGACGAGAGCTCTACTTGATTGCTTAAACCGTAAATAAGTGATAAAAGCTGGCTAACCGTTGGTTGTGCTAGTTTGCCATCACTGGCAAGACGCTTGTTGGAAGTAACTTGCCAACGCTGGAAAATAAAAAAAAAAAATTTGGTATAAATAAAATATTTCACAAACATAAAAAAACACAATTTTACAAACTATCATAAATTTTCTAAAAATCAGTACTTTAAAAGAACTTTTACTAACGTTAACAAAGTGTTCCAAATCAGGACTTTGTCTGTGCTTTAATTTTTGTACGGTTGTAAATTTTATAAAATAACTACTGCCAAAGCCCATTTTGCCAAGGTGGGTAAAGCATTGTAAGTGAGGGCTTTCCCAGTGCTTTAATTTTAGTTTTTGCCAATGGTACTAAAAATAAAGTTCTTTACCAGCGCTTGATTTATCTGACCGTCGCCAGTTTTTGGGAAACGGCCAGAAAAATGCGAACGGCATGCAGTTTTTAATTCATACAGTACTGTCATGACGTCGAAATGATAACAACGGATGACCATTGGTTAAAGGTGTTGGCAATGCCTTGCCAATTAAAAAATGAATTACTTTCCTAGTACCATAAATACAATAAAATCTGTGATTTTTTCTGCTTTGCCAGTACATTAAAAGAACAAATATTTTTAATAAGGAATTCTTTATTGTAAATATAGACAAAAAAGTTATACATTAAAAAAACGTAAAAAAATATTAATTTCAAAACATAACTTAGATCCACTTTACTTAAGGAATTCAATCAATAAATTTTTTAATTCATATTTCTTTTGGTGAATATTAAAATTTCTTTGATTTAATTTTTAAAACATTTATATATGTTTTTAATGCACTGCCAGTACTAAAAATGTTGCTTTTAAATTACTGGGAATGCACTAAATATCAACGTTTTGCCAACACCAGTGAATAACGTCAATCGACCGTCCTCCTTTGCTATTATTTCAACGCCTTGACAGTACCATAAAAGAATAATATACGCACACAGAGAAAAATTGAGCAATTTGACAACTAAAATTCGGTTACTACGACTGAAATTCGGATTTCAGTGTGTTGGCACAACTTAGTTCGTTTAGTTTCTACACCCAGAATATTCATAAATCGAATGTTACCATTAATATACACTTTTCCCGTATTTAATTTTTTGTACAATTGGCAATTTCTGACTGGGTATCACAAAAAAAAATATGTTTTAAACAAATTTTTTATTACAGAGGTAAAATTAATATAATGCTCATCTATTATTAAAAAATGTTAAGAATTTAAAAACACAGTCGTTTTATAATATAAATAATAATAATTTAATTTTTATTCAGTGAATTTGTATTGGATGTACTAAAATTTATTAAAATTTTCCTGATTTTGGGGTATCAAAAGGTCGACTTACATTTCAGTAAATTCAACTAACATTGCCATTTGGTTTTTACTTGTCAAAAAATGAACCACAATTGTAGTAAAAATTAACCACATATGTAGTAATAAATAAACAAACATTTATTTGTTTTATTAAAAAAAAAAAAAACAAAAAAAAACTACTGTAGAAAATGACTGTAAAATCATAATACATACAGTAACTTAATGTGGTTTGGTTTTTTAAAGGAACTACATACGTAGTCAAAAATTAAATTTCTTTTACAAATGACTGTTTTTTCACTTACTGTATTACAACTCAAACAACTACAAATAAATGTTTATAACAGAAGTTACCTGAGTGTGGATATATCAATTTGAGATGAACTTAGATGCGATTAAATATCAATCTATGGAATATGATTTTAAATTTAGGATATATGATGAATTTCATGTCAAAACCTATAAAAAAGGTACATTTTGAACCCGACCCTCTCAGATTTTGACGAAATTTTGCATACAGCTACCTATACAAACACAACCTTATTTAAAAAAAAACCGTTTTCGATAATATGTGGGCGTGGCAAGGTATAGAAATATTTGAAAAATGACGGTAATAGGTACTTTTAAGCAGCGATTACTACGGAATGGCTCAACCGATTTCAAAGATCTTGGTGCCATTAGAAAGGTATAAAAGTCTGCTTTCGAAAACATGCACTGTAAATTTTTTTTGGCAAAAATAAAACTTTAAACTGGGAAAACACTTCAAAGGCCAAGTGTTTTTTTCCCAAAAAAATTTGTTTTAGAAAGGTCTATTTAATATAGATACAGTGTATGTTTTCGAAAGCTGACTTATATACCTTTCTAATGGCACCAAGATCTTTGAAATCGGTTGAGCCATTCAGTAATAATCGCTGTTTAAAAGTACCTATTACCGTCATTTTTTAAATATTTCGATACCTGGCCACGCCCACATGTTTTCGAAAATGCTATTTCTAAAAATGAGGTTGTGTTTGTATAGGTAAAATGTAGCTGTGTGCAAAATTTCATCAAAATCTGAGGGAGTCGGGTTCAATGCATATCGGTTTTGATATTAAATTCTTCATATTTGTTTTTATGTTGATCGGGGTGCTAAAATTAACAAAAAAATTTTTGGAAAAAAATAACATACTGCTGACTTTGGAAGGGTAGATTTTTATTCGTATTAAAACATCAAAACAGTTACCCATTTTTTGTAAAGTTTCTGATCTGCGGATTTAAATCATTTTTTTTTTTTTTTTTTTTTTGCTTTGCCAATTTAGGTGCCAGAATATTTGTACTATGATTTATTTAGTAGGGCCTATTAATATGGAACAACAATTTATTCTTTACATGTATTTAATTCGTTTCTATATGGTTTTATTTATTGTAAATTAATGCGTATAATCAATACTTACAACCAAAGGAAGTTTGTTTTTGAATTATATATAAGGTTAAACAGTGAAATCTTTTGAAAACATTTTTTTTTTTTGGCTTGAAATATTTTAGCTATTTGTAGTCTTTATAAAAATGTATGAAAGAACATATCTTCACGCAGAGCAAAAATGTGATTGAACATGATTGTAGACAGTATATTATAATATTAGAATCATAATTATTATACAATTGATTCTGGCTAATTATGTTATGATCACTGAGAATGTTTTTATCATCATCTAGAATCATAATATGATCATGGGGATAATATTATGATTGTTAAGTGTTTCAATTACTACATCATGCCCTTACGACATAACTATATAATTCTCTTTTCTCTGAGTGTGCTTTCAACAATATCCCACAATAAAAGGCTTTACTGGGAATAAAAACACTTATGCATATGTTGTTTTCCAAGCCAACTGTCCAGCTAAAAAAAGTATATCGCAGCAATGCTAAATGTTTCCAAAAAATGGGCGAAGTAGGTGTTTTTAAATATTGACAAATTTTGCAATCATTTTATTATTATTTACTGAATTTGACCATATCAATACATTTCTTTATTGAGAATTGGAAATCACTCAATTTATCTAAAAATCGGCAAAATTTTTTCTTACATTTTTTATTTCTAAAAAAAGTTTAGATGTTTTTTTATTGAACCCGAAAGTTTCATAGTGTAACTCATGTGAGGTTTGGAGAACAAATTCGTTGAATATTGTCCTTCATACATATTTCAATACTTGAGTTTTGAAACATTTGGCGTATGAGCAATACATAATATATCCCACCAACATAAAGTATAAAAATCTTTTTAACTCAACTTCCAAAGCATTCGCATACTCACATTGTTCGCTTTTATAAAAATTATTGTTAACAACTTCCAAAAATGTTAAATTAAAGTTATTTTAAACAGCATTTGCATCACCATATAAATTAATTGGTACCTAAACTAATAACATCACACACCCAGAGAAAAACAAGAATAAGTCTCATCAATTCTCGTCCAATGTAACAATTTCATCAATATTGATGATCATTTTATAAACAACATGAACTCAAATGGCCATATCATGGTCTTTATTAACTTTTTTCTACACAAATATACAAAATATTCTTCATATATACATATACAGAAGACTGGTTAAATAAGTGGAAGATTAAAGTGAATGAGCAGAAATGCATCCACATAATTTTTGCGTTAAAACGAGAAACTTGTCCCCAAATTCGAATTAATAATTAATTTGTACCCCAACATTCAACCGTTAAGTAGCTCGGAATTCACGTGCAAATACCATATAGATGCAAAATTAACACAGATAAAATTAAAAACCATTGAAGTTAATTGGCTAATTGGAAGAAACTCGAAACTCAAGCTAGACTGTAGACTATTGCTCTACAACTCGATTATAAAACCCACGTGGTGATATGGTATTCAGTTATGGGGCACTGCCTCTGCATTTTGCGAGTGATTACTGGTGCCCCTTGGTATGTTAGAAATTTAAACCTTCACAGAGATCTGAATGTTTCCTTTGTTACAGAGGAAATTGCGAGACATACACAAAACTATTTACGAAAACTGGAAACATATCCAAACAATTTAGCTCGTAATCTACTCAATAATTGTGGTCACCAACACCTTAGAAGGAGGACCACTGATGACTTGGCATACTGAAGTGACGGATAAATGCTTTTGAAAACATTGTATAATTTACGAGCATACAAAATTTTTGTCTAGCACTGGCCGGAATTAATATTTTTTTTTATTTTTAGTTGTAAGATTTGAATACTTATTGTAAGTTCACATAATTTTAGTGAAGATTTAATAACATAAAAAAATTAAATAAAAAAATAAAATTATATATATTGAAGTATTTCGTAAATATGATGACATTGATTTTGTTTTTTATGAAATGTTTCATAAATACTACATACAAAAAATTCCCATTGGGAATACGATGAAAGCATACTTAGTAAAATTTTTTTCGTTAAATTCTGTGGATTTTTATTAAGTTTGCATAAGTTATATATCCGATTGTGTAAATTTTATAATTGCGTTTGCACAATTTTGCTAAGCAACTTTCCAAGTAACAAGTAATTTCAGACTTTATAAAATATTACTAAACATTTTTATCTATTTATACAAACGTTCCGTTTGTAATAAATCTTTACATAATGTCAAAATTATGTAGCGTACCTCTAACATTTTGTGTACACATTTTAATCATGCATTACTTGGTAAATTGTAACAAAATAAATATGGACGAACATAACAGATCATTTCTTCATTTCTTGTTACACACAAAAAAGAAAAATAAAAAATAAAACCTCATTTCGGGTTATTAAATCGGTGCTTTTCATAATGAAAACCACCGATTTAATAACTTTAATTGCTGAAATTCCACCAACAACGAAAATTGCTAATTCCATGATAGCTCTTTAATCGAATTATTTTTCAATTAAATTATAAGTCATTTGATTAAAAAGTGATCAATATAGTAAAGCTTGCCAAAAGCTAACAAAAAAAATTGTTGTTGCCATGCCAAATGTTTTTAACAGCTTGAATTTTATAACAATTGAATTTAAACCGGCATGAAATTCTCATTTATTTAGCAAATTCATTTATACTTAATGTGAACAAATTCAAACAGAAATCAGTTTTTTTTTAATAAAATATAATTTAAATACTAATCCATAAACATTTATAAAAAAAACGCATACATGAATATTACAAAAAGCAACAACAATGTATTTTGAGCAATAGTATAAAAAAAACTGTCAAGCAAGTTCCGAATTTAAACAAATACTTAGTTGATTTAATTAATTTTTATTGGGGATTTTTGAATTTTATTCATCGTCTTCTTAGACAGTGTGAAATTAATACTATAATTAATATGCACATATTTTCAATTGTTTGAGATAGGCGTGGTAGAGAAGATTAAGCATACTTTTCTAAAAATCATAACTAATATAATAATAATTTTTAATTGACAGTTTTTAAGTTTTTAAAGTTTTCAACAAACCGATGTAATTGAAAAAAGTAGTGAAATTCACTATTGCTTTAAATGGTGAACTATAAATGGAATTTAATTTTTGTATAGTGAAACTAGAATTAATAAAAATAGATTAATATACATCACACTGTCATTTGTGCGTTTTTCAAAAGTTATCAAAAATAAGTAATTTTATGTAAATTGATAACCTTCTAATCTTTTTTAACAATCAAAAAAAAAAAATTCCCGATTTAAATTTAGTTTTCTAATACTCTAAATAAATTGGCCGATTTTTAGATAAATTGAGTTTTCTATTACTCTAAAAATTATAAAAAAAAAAATTAAAAAAGATTTAATTTTAAATTCTTCATAAAAAATATATCTGTATAGTTAAATTTCTATAATTTGCTAAACTCAGTTAAATAATAATAAATAATGACCTAAATGTTATCGCAAAAAATTGCACACAGAAAACAGTTTTGTAGTTGCATACGAATTTTTTTTTAACCGAATTTTGTGGTTACACATACTATCACCATTATTAAATTTAAATACTATTGTAACTACCGAAATTTAATTAAAAATTTCGAATTTTTATTATAACAATTAAATATTTTATGTTTATGTACTATAATATTCTATAAATAGATTCACAATGCGTTCAACAAAATGTTTTTTATTAATAAAAAATATTAATAAATTCCAATACTTGAACCGTCATTTACTAAAAAGGAAAGCAGCACGCGTGCTAGAACTAAAATTGTGTTCAAAAACTGACCCCCATTTTCGTTTTTTCGGATTATTTTTTCATATATTAAAGTAGCTATAGAATAATTTTATGTTTAATGAAAGCTCTTTTAAAGACACATTTATTGGTATATAAAACATATATAGACACTTTTAAGTATATATACACTTTTAAGTATTCTAAGCAACAAACTGGCCCTATATTAAGGAATTGTATTAGGATTATGCAAAAAAACTAATACTTATTAATGTCCATTTAACTTAATCAAGAAGGTATCTGAGCTTTTTCGATAATTGTAATCTTTCGGTTTTCACGAGACTTTTCCCGAAGAGCATTTTACATAATTCAAAAATGTTGTATAAAAAATTTTTGTTTTTTTTTTAGTACTTTACTTAAATCGAATTTTCTTAAATTTCAGAATTGATTCCATTTAAAAACAAAAAAAAAACATTTTCATACCAACCCTTAAACGTGAGGTTGTGAAGTTAACAAAAGTGTAAATTTTTTTGCTCCTCAACACCATATCTAAAGTTCATTAAAATCTGAAGGTTCGGGTCGAGATACCCCCTTGTAAAATATACGTTGTTAAGCCAAACCCTTATATTTAATCCTTGCAAGCTCTTAAAATTAAAAGTGTAAATTTGTTTTCTTAATTTTTTGTAATAACTTTAACTTTGATGGCCTGTCAAACTAAACTATGGCCTCCTTTAACAGTAAAAGATGGCTGTCTTATCAGTTATTTGAATTACAATTTTTCTTATTCACTATGCCTCAAGGTATGTTTTAGTTTTTTATACTTACTTTTGAGATAAAAAATATTGCTAGTAAACACCTGTCTATCAATGCAAAAAAAAAAAAAAAAAACGAGAAGAAAAGAAAATATTTTGCAAATAAGACAAGCCTTAAAGCTGATTATGTTTTTTTTTGTAAAGATAAGAAAATTGAAAGGAAAAATGTATCCGTTAATAAATAAAAAATAACTTAAATTCTCCTGCTGCTCTTCCGTCAATTTCATTTGACAAGGTCTATTTAAGTTTCAACCAAATAAAACAAAGTATTGTTTTGGCATTAGACCAAACAATAAGTTTAAATAATAAAAAAAAGTTTTTCAAACACCAGCCCACAATAAAACCCCACAAAGAAAAGTAACAAAACATAATAGCTTCTTAATTGTGGTATAAGTACAATTAGGGTATGTTTTAAACAGATACTGGGCAATTAAGGAAACAAGCAAAGTATACTTTTAGGAGTACATTGTTTAAAAAATAAAAAAAACCACTGCATAGATTTATGATTTAGGAAATATAGTAAATAAGGAGTATAGATTTAGGAGAATATTTTACAAAATCTTTAAACATAAACCAATACTGATAGAAAGCAATTCGTAAAACTTTTTGCTAAAAGATAACGTTGCAGAAAAAAACTTGTAAAATTAGCAAATTTTTGTTGCTAAATATTAGATAAGAATAAATCTGTTAAATTAAATTTACAAATATTTATTTATATTTGAGCAAAATTTTAGTTAATTGAAAAAACAAACTAAGTCAGCAAAAAATTTGCTAAATATTAGCACACAACAAATATCATAAAAAATGTGAAATTTTTTTATGTTTTATTTTAGATTTTTTTTATTAGGAATAAAAAATCTGCTTTTCCAAAATCAGCAATTAACGTTTTTTTAACAAAAAGTGCTGTTGATTTTAGAAAAACTTATTATTACTTGCTTTTTACAAAATGTATGGGAAATATAGCAAACATTTTGTTAAAATTACAGTTTTTGTTTGCTATTTTTAGTCTACAAATAATTAGTAAATATTTTTGGTAGTTTTAGCAGACCAAATTGCTATTTTAAATTAACTAACATTCATCTCGAATATAATTGTTCTTATATTATTAATAGTTAACAAAAAAAAAAATTGCTAATTTTAGCACGTTTTTCTGCAATGTCATTTTTAACTAATTTTTAATAGAGTTTTCTGCTATTTTTACAGGTTTATTTCTATGAGTATACTTTCTGATAAGGATCTTATACCTATTTTATATTAATACATTTTATCAAATTATAGTGTTGGTAAATACTCTTATAGAAAAAAATAGTAAATATTTTGTTAAAACTACTAAAAATTCGTTGGAAATGACGTTTCAAAAAAAAACTGTTGAAATTAGCAGATATTTTTGTTAAATATTGGTAAAATAAGTATAAAATCTAGAAAGCTAAATCATTAAAGATAAACTTTAGTCAACTGAATGCTACAAATTGATCTGCCAAAATCAGCAAAACAAATTTTGCTAAATATTAGTAGATAAAAAAAAATCCCAGAAAAATGTAAAATTTTTAAAGTTTTTAATAATTAAAAATGTTTTATTTTTAATTTGAATTATTAGTTTAATTCTTCCAATTTTGTTTTTTAGTGCTCATCAAGTAAATAAAAATATACGGATAAAGCGTTGAAATTTTTCTTTCAAAAATTATAATTTCGGTGAATCTTCTACTCCTTTTATATTGGTCCTCTGAACATTTTCAGTGATGCGATATCAAACATGTAAGGAATTGTCAGTAGATAAAGTCTGCATTAAATTAGCGGATGAAGAAATTTTTTAATTGATAAAAAAACATTGTACGGTTTTTTGTTTAACAAAAAACAAATGATCTTGAACTTGAAGAATCTTGCTCACATCTTAATTCATGATAAAAGATCAAAAAATACAATTTTTTTTTTAATTTTTTAAAATTTGGAAGTAGCACGTTTATATTTTTTTTATGTTAATAAAAATCTGCCATTCTGAAATCAACGGTCAAGACTTTAATTACATGCAAGCAAAAACTGTAATTTTAATATTTTTAATTTGAACCGATATAATTTTTGCGCCGTTAAAGACAAATGATTAAAGCGAATGGTTTAATATCGGCTTACAAATACAAAAAAGTTTTTCATTGTTTGTATTTTTAAAAATATTTTGCCGCAAAGTGTCGAAATTTTTAAAATTGCTCATATTCATTTCGTGATTAAGTAATATTTTTTTAACAAATAAAATCTCTTTTATAACAAACACCCACTATGTTTTTTGTAAAGTTTTTAAGTCTATATAACCTTTCAGTAAGTTATAATAATATTACTTGTATTATGATAATAATAAAGTTTTTAATACGTTATAATTTGTCTTCAACTTTCATAGTATAAAAGGCGCAAATTAACTTTACCATCCTGTTGAACATGAGAACAGATTGTGGTAAAACTATTTTCCTAGAGTTTTTTTTTGTTAAACTTTTAGTTTATCTTCTTAACACAAGGCTATGAAAGGTAAGAGATTATTCAAAGAGGTTTTTAAACGGAAACTTTCAATTATATGATGCAAATTTGTCTAGGAATTTCTATAAAAAATAAAAACAAGAGTTTTTATTTTAACACATTTTTTACCAAACTTGGAATCCGTTGTCCGATTTACAACAAATTTAATATATTAAGAATTTTTACAAAAGAAAAGAAACAAAGATCTGTGTTCGTTGTAATATGGTGTGTCTTTAAAAGCACATTGACAAAATATGTTAACTATTTTTAACAAATTTAAAAAAATCTGATTTTGACAAAAAATTTTCTGCAAAATTGATAAATTATGTCAAATTAAACAATAAAATATTATATTTTCCTAGAAAATTGTGAAAATGTGCAAAAAGAAAAATATAGTTAAACTAATAATAATTTGATAGTTGTTAGTAGAACTCTCCACTTCTTTATAGAGCTAATTTGTCTTTGGGGTCCAATTTTGTCCTTAATAATACAACAATTTAGGCATGGCTTTAACACACATTCAAGCACAAATTCAAGCAGATCTCTAAGCAGAGAAACAAAGTTTAATATTTTTTTCAACTACATCGATTTGTTGAACATTTTAAAAGCTGCGCATTAATAACACACTGCTACAAAAAAAAACTTTTTGTCAGAACTTGAAAACCGACCTAATGGGGGATGTAGGCCTAGGTGAGGACATACAAAAACCGTTTTCAAAAATTTTGAAACACCCTCAAAATTTTGAGTTATTTTAAAAAACCTGTTTTAGGGTAGGTCGTAGCACTTTAGTACCTCTCACTCACACATTTGCTGACCGATTTTAAAATTTTAAACAGTTTTGGAAAGACAAAGAATTAAGCTTTCATGAAATGTGTTCATAAAATATATATTCCATGAAATGAGGTAAGTGCTTATCAAAAGTTTCTCATTTTTTTATTTTTTTTTTTCCTAATGTTTCTAATTCAACAAGAGTAATTTTAATTTTTTTCTATGAAAACCTATATTTTTTTTGCACTGTCCCAGGAAAAAAATACACATTACCCAAACAAGGCATTGCCATATAACCGCTTACGTTTCTGAACAGCATTACCAAACACCTTGCTTCCAGCCAGCAAATAGTATTGTAACTAATTCTTAAATAACAAAAAGAACGCGTGACAGTGTTTTAAATATAATTAGGTATTTTATTTACTATCAAGCAATTCGTAACTTATATTTGTAATAATTTAAACTCAAATTGTAACCACTTACATTTTTGTTATAAAAAACCTTTTCAGAACTAGTTCCCCATTTACAAAGGGGAAGTTATGCAAAATAAAAAAAGTTCTAGTTCTTTCAAATAAAATGGAAGTGCTTCCGTTTGAAATATTATAACTAGTTACAATGTGTTTAAAAAGAAGTGTTTCTTATTTTTGTAAAGAAACTACTTACAATTTGTATTAGGTAACTCATTCTTTTTTTAACAAACGAAGTAGTCCTAAAAAAAATTAAGTAACTATTTCTAATTTAAAAAAAATAATTAATTCCAAAGAATCGATTCTTTTAGTCTCACGCCTTGTTAAAAGAATCGAGTTGGTAATCAGGTTGGGAAGGCATTCTATTAAAAATACCTGATTCCCAACCCGATTCCCTTTTTTGAAAATTTTTTGCTGGGGTATTTTATAGAAAAAAACGAGATATAATTTGTTAAAATCGGTTTATATTTGCACAAGTTACTAGACTTTTTCTAAAGTAAAAATTTTGGGATTGCAGACTTTTCTATTGGTAAACCACTTGACTGACAAACGTAAATTAAAAACTGTACAAATAGCTTAACCCTTTCGGCACCATGGTAACACCGGTGTCACAAGTTTAGTTTTTGGTTTTTTAAAAAAACTATCCATTCAATTTTTAAAAGTTTGCGTGTTTTAGAAAGAGAGTTAATGGTTATTTAATTTCTTTAACAAAAATTTACAAATATTTTTTTGGTAACGGTACTGTAGCTGATCAAAGTGACATTATTGTGTTTTTTTTTTTGTTAATTTTCTTTCGCTCTGAATTTCTACAAATTTATTTCGATTGATAAACTCTTTTGATATGTTGTAGCAAAAACTATATTATAAAACATAATATCTCAGATTTTTTTTCTTTTGGTAAACCACTTGACTTACAAACGTTAATTAAAAACTGTACAAATAGCTTAAAATAAGTAAACATGTATAGTTAAAAACAAGTGTTAATGAAAAGTTGAATTAGTTTTACAATTTTCATCCGATTTGAAAAATGAAAAACCATGTTTGTTAAGAACTAAATTGTCTTTATACGTTGGTATAAATTTTTATAAGCTTTCATATTAAAATAAGTAATGAAAAGCTACTAAAATCAAACAAGTTTATAACATTCGTTTTTATTCTTAACAAAAACAATACTTATAACTATTTAACAAATGTATCAAAAAATGCACGTCATTTAAAAGCGTAATCAGTTTTCTTTCCAAACCCGTTAAAAAAATTGAAATCGAACAAAAACTGACTGAGTTACAGGTCTATAAGTTGACGAACATTACTGAAAACCTTTTTTTTTAGAATAACTTCTGAATTTGAGGGTGTTTCTGAAATTTTTTGACACAATTTGTAATGTACTCAACAATACCAATAACCCACGCTAGGTCGTTTTCCAAGTTTTTTTTTTTCACTGTTGCACCGTGTAATTAATTGAATCAATAAAATATTTGCTCAAATTCGGAACTCGCTTGACCTTTTTCTATATTATCGCTCAAAACATATTTTTGTAATATGTTTGTATGTAGTTGTTTTTTAGAAATGTTTATGTATTAGTAAAAATATTTTAAATCCATTTTAATTAGGTTTTATTAATTCTCATTAGCTCTATTACTATATTAAGTAAAATATTTTAATTTCAGAAGTTTAAAAGTGAATATTAATTTATTCCTAAACATTATAATAAATTGAAATGCAATTTTTGAAGTTAAGTTTGTTTCTGAATTTTTTAATTATTTGAGCTAAGGTTTGTTTTTTTATATAACAGTTTTTTATTTTCGATATTTCGCTACTCCTTTGTGTAGCATCTTCAGGAAAATTAATAAATTAATAAATTTTCAAAAAATTTTAAAGTTTGAAAAATTTTTTGAAAGTTTGAAAACATATTTAAAATACTTGACAAATATTTCTAAAACAAAAAATATAAATAATTAACACTTAAAAAATCTATTATGTAATATTTGTTATAAATTAATGTAGTATGTGTTATTTCTTTTGTAATAAATATTTATAATTCTGAGCTAAATTTTCAACATCTATCTTAAAATTAATTCTATTTGTTAGTGGTGTATTAATTATCTGTAACATTTCTAATAAATAACGACGTTTGTAATTTTGTTCTGTATTTAAAATTGAAACATTTTCAAAGTCTGGATAGTGATTATATCTTGAACAATGAGAAGATAATGCTGTTTTTTGTGAATTAATATTCCTATATTTCTGATCTGATCTATGTCCAGCTAATCTAGTTCTCAATTTATTTTTCGTTGTACCTATATATACTTTATCACAATTCTCTGCAGTATTTCCACTACATGGTATTTTATACACTATATTTGCCATGTCTAATTTCTGTATTCTATCCTTTGTCCTATTATATAATTTATTAACTGTATTGAATGATTTAAAAGCTATTCTATATCTACTAGTATCGATGATATTCGATCTTTCTAAACATTCTGATAATTAATTATAATATAATAGGACAATTAATAAATTATATAATAGGACAAAGGATAGAATACAGAAATTAGACATGGCAAATATAGTGTATAAAATACCATGTAGTGGAAATACTGCAGAGAATTGTGATAAAGTATATAGGTACAACGAAAAATAAATTGAGAACTAGATTAGCTGGACATAGATCAGATCAGAAATATAGGAATATTAATTCACAAAAAACAGCATTATCTTCTCATTGTTCAAGATATAATCACTATCCAGACTTTGAAAATGTTTCAATTTTAAATACAGAACAAAATTACAAACGTCGTTATTTATTAGAAATGTTACAGATAATTAATACACCACTAACAAATAGAATTAATTTTAAGATAGATGTTGAAAATTTAGCTCAGAATTATAAATATTTATTACAAAAGAAATAACACATACTACATTAATTTATAACAAATATTACATAATAGATTTTTTAAGTGTTAATTATTTATATTTTTTGTTTTAGAAATATTTGTCAAGTATTTTAAATATGTTTTCAACTTTTAAAAAATTTTTCAAACTTTAAAATTTTTTGAAAATTTATTAATTTATTAATTTTCCTGAAGATGCTACACAAAGGAGTAGCGAAATATCGAAAATAAAAAACTGTTATATAAAAAAACAAACCTTAGCTCAAATAATTAAAAAATTCAAAAATAAGAAATAAGGTTAAATAAACGAAAATAATTAAGTTTGTTTCAATAAAAATGTAAAAATTTTTTAAAACAAAAAAATGCTAAAAATAAATTAAAAAAATTTCAAAAACAAAAATACTCAAAATACCTTAATTTCTGTGTGAATTTGTTCACATTAGTATAAATAATTCTTCGAACTAAATGAGAATTACATGCCGGTGTAAATCAAATGCTATAAAATTCATGCTATAAAAAAAATTTGGTATGGCAACAACACTTTATTCAATTGTTATGGTATACAATTGAGAAGGTATACAATATTGATCAATTTTTAAAAAAATGAGTTATTATTTAATTGAAAAATAATTCAATTAAAGAACTATCAATTTATAATTAAATTAACAATTTTCGTTGTTGGCGGAATTTCAGCAATTGTATTGTATCGGTGGTTTTCGTGATTGAAATGGCGTTTTTTTTTTGTGTGTATCACCCTTTGGTTTGACTTTTGTTACTTTTAATTTTATGAGCGAACAGATGAACAAAAAGTCGAAAAAAAATATCACAAAATTTATTGATATTTTTAAAATATTTATATATATATTGTCATAATTTATTTATATATTGTCATAGTAATTACTTTTTACTTGAAGTATGAGTGAAGTATGAGTGAATGATTAACTTTAACAATGTGTCTTTGGAGATAAACCGCAGTGTACTAATACAAAAAATTTATTAAATTATAAATAATAAAAATATTTCTGAATGAGTTGTTAGATTGGACTGTTCCTATTTAAAAAAAAATACATTTTCAATTTTCGACAAAGTGTCCAAAAATGGTGACTTTTTAAAATATCGTAAAAAAATCAAAGAAATATAAAATTAGTAAGTTTTTTAATTTTTATTAATAAAAAAAATGTGGAATTTTCCGAATCTTTAACACTTTTTATTGTAGGTTTCTAAAGGGTCCGCCAAATAACTTATTTTTTTTTGAAAATGCTATAAAAAAAAACTACCGAATATTTTCTCAAATTTCTTTTTTATTTGAAAGTACAATCCTTCCGGTTAATAATGGAAAATAATCTTATTCCAATGGCTGCCTCGGCTGGCCATGCAGTAGCCTACACGATCGGTCCAATTTTTAAGCACATTATGGATTGTGTGCAGCTGTATTTCACCAATTATCTTCACGAATATTGTCCTTTGAAGCGTCAATTGTCTCTGGCTTGTTGGCGTAACACTTATATTTGACGGCACCCCACAAATAATAGTCCAACGGTGTCAAATCGCAGCTCCGAGGTGGCCAAACGACATCAGCTCTGCGGCTGATAATGCGATAATGCGATGGGCATCTTCTGTAAGTCGATCGCAGGCCCACTTAGCGAAGCGAAAACGCATTGGATGGTCAGTTGGCTTCAACTCCTGAACCAATTGGACTTTGTATGGCGTCATACCATGGTCTTTATGCAAAATTCGTCTCACTGATGTCTCCGAAATGTTCAATTGTTCAGAACTACGGTGAATTGATGTTGATGGCGCTTCACGCACACTTTCTGCCACAGCAGCAATATTCTCAGGTGTACGCACTGTTTTTGGCTTTTCACGCTTTGGTTTATCGATGAGGATGCCAGTTTCTTTCACTTTCTTCACAAGATAACGAACATACGGAGCTGACGGTGCTTCTCTTCTTCCAAAATCCGTACGCAATTTTCGCACACATTCTGCAACATTACCATGATTTTCAAAGTAATGTCGCAATATTTTCCAGCGTTGTTCAGGCGTATACGCAACCATATTCGTTCAGCGGAAGGATATAACTAATTATCTGTCAAATCAGACATGAGCTAAGTGTTACCATTCACGAAATAAGCACTAGTTGAAAAAAAAAAACGTTAGATGACGGACCCTTTATTTAACAATACGTTAAAGTTAACATGTGTTTTAAGCCACATTGGCACAAATATGGGTTAATTTAATAAACAGACGTTATTGATATTCTTTCGTTATT
Organism: Delia radicum; assembly: GCA_021234595.1. NCBI lineage: Eukaryota > Metazoa > Arthropoda > Insecta > Diptera > Anthomyiidae > Delia > Delia radicum. Next base: position 64,138,503 of record CM037854.1, on the reverse strand, counting down.
CTAAAAATATAAATGAACTTTTATTTAATTATAATCCTAGAAGTAAGATAAACATATTAAAATGTTGTTGTAATTTTTTAATAATTTAACTGATTTTCAAAATAATTTTCAATTAAAATATATAAAATAAAAAATTTTAATCTTTATTTAAAAATTGTTTTTCAAATATTCTATATAGCCCATTGTTATTTGTTAAAAAAAGCATACTTTTATGGTTTGCAACAGAACTAAAGTTTTGCATATTTTAAGGCATAGTTTTCGTTCAACTTTAATCTTATTTAAAGTTTTAATATTTTAAAGCTTTTCAATACTCAAGAAAAATTTATTTAAATCCTATTAAGGAAAATTAATTTACAAATTTGCTTGGCTATGTAGAAATATTTTTCATTTTATCACAAAACTTTTTTTAACTAATACATGAGTGTATAGCATCAAGAATAGTTTTGTTTTTGCCGTACAAATAAATTAAAATATTTTCTTTTTATGATTTAAGATGACATTTGAAATGCGAAAACAAATTTTTCGCTATACGCCAAATGAGAATCTTCCTTTTGAAAGATAATACAAAAAATATATATAAATGCGGAAAACTTACACCTATCCTTAATCATAAATGTCATCTGAGAAAAACAATTTTCAAAATTTTTTCGCTCCAAAATCAAAAAGAAAAACTTTGAATTAATTTAAGTTTTTGCTACATAAAAGAAGATTAAGCAAAATAAACTTTTCATCTTTTATAAAGTTTTTTTTTCAGAATTCTTAATGAGAATTTAATTCAAATTGTGAAAAAATTATTTTTTTTCTACCACTTGTTATTAGAGGGAATATACGTATATCGTCAGCTAAAATTCGAAAGGGTTTTAAATAAATATTCTTATTTATTTAAAGCTTATGATTTAATTATAAATGTTTGATAATTGAAGAGTGTTTTGTCGCCATAACAGCTTTTTTTTATACAGTAATATCTTTTCTACGCCAATACAAAAGAAAATAAGAACATTTCATTCGGTATAAATGACTCAAATTCACGTTTAATTTCAAAATTTATAATATATTTAAAATTTGTTAATATTTTGTTTTATTTTTTATAAAATTTAAAGAAATTTAAATCACGAGATCAATATCACTTTGTCATTGCTGTTTGAAAGGCTTAAAATGTGATGTATATAGTGAAAGGTTATGTCGTTTATGCCGATGATTCTTCATTTTTAATTATTATAGTTCTCAGTAACGTTACAAACGGCAGGCCTTGCTAACACATGAACAAATTTATATATCCGTGAAACTAGAGAACATACATATATAGTTAAACTAAGTTTCCTGTTTTTCGCATTCACATTAAAATTAATTTTAAAAGGACTTTAAAGTTTAAATTTTTCAAAAAATTATAAAAATACTTGTACTCATGTTACGCCTTAAATATTGGTATCCAATTAATGGGGAGACTCTCTGATGGGGACGCCCTCTGATATTGATTATAATCTTCAGTTTTACCAAATTTTTTTTTTTTTTAATTTTTTCTTACAGAAGATTAATTTGGTTCCAAAAGGGAATTAAAGTAAACAAATAAGTAAAAGAAGTCCCTAAGTAGGTTTTGCAAAGTTAGTTCGAATTTATTTTTTATGGCCTCTTGAAGTTAGGATGTTTGGACACTTTTTCAACTATGAGCGAAAAATAAAATACAAATATATTGATTGGGATGTTCTTGTGTGTAGTTATTGTTCCATTGAACTCAATGTAGAAAAATATATTTGTTCATATATTTCAATATGCAGAACTCTGCTAGCTATCAAGCTGGCAGTTCGATATGATTTAAAATGCGTGAATGTGTAACAATTTTCTTATGTCTGAGCCGTTCAAAATGCTTGAAAGGAAATTTCATAAGTGTTACTGTTTTACCTTATTTCGATTTGCTTTTACTGAGATGCGGAAAAATTTGGGCCAAAACTACATTAAATTATTTTTTCCCTACTGGCTTCAAGCAAGTTTTCATAATGCCAAGACGTGAAATGGTGGCAATAAAACTTTATGTTGCGATACTAAAGTTTCTAGAACGACATTGCCATGTGTTTACTCTCTCTCTCCACGTGTCTGATTTGAATACTGGTAACGATAGCCAAAATTTCAAGCTCCCACCAACATCGTAAAAACCTTGAACCACATAGTTTAAGATCTTCTTGTTTGCTGCATGGGAAGATAATGGCAACTATGAATTTCTAATTACAATTCAACTCCTAAAACACATATATTTGAAATAAAACTATTTCAAAAAAGAAAAAAAAAATTGTTTAACCCTTTCACTACCGACTTTTTGTTTGGGCATATATTATTATTTTGACTAATGATTCTTGTTTGGGCCCTTAAATTAGAAAGAAATGTTTACAAAAAATTAACCACAATTGTAGTAATAATAAACATATGTAGTAAAAAATAAACAAACATTTATTTTTTTTAATAAAACAAAAAACGATTTTATAAAATGAATGTAATTCTATGTTTCCACTTACGTTTTTGATGAAAAAAATGTAAGGGAAAACATGTACAACAAATGTTTTATTTTAAAACGTGTCCAAAACACGTTCAGTGGAAACGTAGTTCAAACCAATAACTGTATTATTATTTTTTGATGTTGTTTGATTTTTTAAATGAACTATATAGTCAAAAATTAAATTTCTTCCACAAATGCCTATTTTTCACTTTCAAATAAACAACATAAAACAAATTTATTTTTCCTTTAAAACATTATAAAAAATAACTTTTTGATAAGTTTTATTTTTGTGTTTAATTAAGGTTTAAGTAAGTTCACAGTGTGTAATGATTTGTATATTGAGTTAAGTTTAAAGTTCACAATCAAGTTTAAATTGGGTTTAGGGTTATCTGTAATTTATTTCATTTCACTAAAAAATGGTTTATTATTTAGTTTGTTGCTGACTGCAAGTCTTGCTTGTTAATTAGTTTTAAGATTGTAGCAGTGATCAAACTATAAGTTGGCATCCAATTAAAGTTGGCTGCAGTTAGGAACTATATCCAGCTGATATAACTGACATGTTGGGGGTGTTGTTAGTTGCAGAGTTACCATTGTTCACTAGAGTGAACATACTGCATTTCAACTTAACCAACTACAAATATTTACAGCAGAAATTTCCGGAGTGTAGGTAAACCTGAACAGCACAGAATGTTCGTGATTATTTTAGAGTAATCAAAGATATTAGCAGGATTAAACTGTTAAAAAGGACAGTTGTGAAATTTTTAAATCGTGAAAACTTATAACAAGCATTTTTTTAAAAACAGAAAAGTTTCTCATCTTTCATTTGATATGAATATTGGTATCCTAAAAGGAGTACAAGTATTTGAATATTTTTCGGAAAAATTAAAATTTTAAAGTTCTTTTAAAAGAAATTTTGACGTGATGTGGAAAAACTGAAAACGCAGTTTAACTATATGTGTACATATTAATTTTGCCATATGTGGTAAAAAAAGTTGAATTTTGGTGCAGGGTGTAATCAGTCCATGATTAAGCCGATCCTTGGCAGGCTAAGTCCATGAGAGCTGGAAGAGAGAAACGGATCAGGGATTGTTTAACTTGTGCTCGCCATCTCTACTACAGGCAACATATCCAGATTTCTTTGTATATCCTTAAGGTCAGCTGTATGTGTTAGTAGTGGTAATGTTAGCTAGTGTTAAGCACAAAGTGTGTAAACAGAAAGGAGCGGCGAGAATTCTGTCGCAACAATTTAATATGCCTCAAAATATATAAGATAACACCATTTTTCAAATACTATTCTCAAAACTCAGTTCCATTGAAAGCCGCGAAAATCGAATGGAAAAAACTGTGAAAGCTTAAAAATCGTTAAATGTTGATTTCACTTGTTAACCATGGGCGGTATGGAAATTAAATTTTTAGTGAATATATCTCTCAAGCCCAGCGATTCATTTTTGTAATAGAAAGTTTAAATCTTGTAAGTTTCAAGTATTTTGTTTCATTTGTCAACTTTTAAATTGCAATCAATACATTAGGTGAAAACTTTTTATGTAATTTTGTCTAGCTTTTTAGTAGCTTTCTCTGCTTTTTTTACAGGTTTGTTTCTATATTAAAAATTCGATTTACCATAACTAAGTTGACATAAAAAGCCTATTTATGCTTACGTACAAAACTATACAAATATTATTGCATATTTTAAGGGAATTTAAAAAACTTTTTAAATCTCCGATTAAAACAACATTTTCTTTTCTAAACTAACAAAACATTATACTGTTTACGTTAAGCTAAATAAAATTTTATAACTTACGGAAATAAATAGCAATTGATATAAGTTTTTTTTTTAGCTCAAGTTTTTCAACAGTAACTAAAAAATAATATTATTTCTAGATTCTTCTTAACAAAAACTTTTTACTTTTCTCTTTTACTTGCTTGATGCTATTGTTGATTTAAGGATTTAACAAAAACGTATAGAAAAATATTTTTTTTTTTTTCAAAGTTTAGTTACTGCTGGTGAAACGATACGATGATATTCTATACTAGAAATGTGACGCCATAACAAGTGACGTTGAAAGGTATAAAGCTTTTCCGTTTTCCGGTCTACTGTTCCCAATTTGTTACCTGTACTAAACTGAAAATGCCAATGTACATAGCAGGTATTCCAGCGAACATTTTTTTATTTTTTATTTTAGAGTTACATAAATGCAAGACTTAAAGTCTACAAAAGTTTTGTTATTTATTTTATATTTGTTGTTAAACGTACGCTTAACTTGTTCGTATAAATTGTCTGTTCACTTGTTAGAAAAATGTGCGTTTTGTTATCACAAACATACGGAAATATTTATTTACTGCTAAAAAATTTATAAATATTTTTTTATTTTTTTTTTTGAAAATAAAGTAACTAAAGTTACTTGATTTGAAAAAAAAAGAAAAAAAAAACTTATAAGTTGTTTTTATTTATTATACATATGAGTAATTTCAAAAATGTTCAACACCTGTTCAACACCTGTTTAAAGTTCGTGCATAAAGGACGAGTATAGTATGTAAACAGCATTCAAAATTATGTGTACTAAAATTCAGCCAAAAAATTTATATTTGCGGAAGTTAGTTTAACAAAAACTTTCATTACAGTGAATTTATACAAAATATACTACTCGACGGCCAAAAAAAAACAAACATTACACATATTTGAAACATATTATTTTGAATAAACTTATGTATGCTGAATTCAAATCTGGCAAAACAAATATTTTCTCATATGCAGTTATTAAAATATCGCGATTTTTATATTTACATCAGTCACCAAATTTTTTTTGTATATTTTGGTAAATTCTTTAAATTTTAACCGCAAAATTATGAAATTTTTTTGAAGAATATAAATCAACACAAAATTATATTTAATTTGAGTATAATCACGTCGCGTTTGTATCAGGATATAGCTCTAGTATTGCAAGGAAGTTGAAAATTTTTCATTTTTAGTTTTATCCTTATAAATTGTATGCATGTTGAAGAATTTTATCATTGTGCATAAACTAGACATTTCAATGAACAAATTTTTGTACTAAAATTGCAAATTCATTGAATTTTTCCTGAAATATTTAGAAAATAACTTTAAATTTCAACTTATTTTGCACATGCTTCCAATACCAAAGTGAAAAACAAAAGTTTTTGTCGATAGTCCAGTGTATCGCACAGCGCATTACAGTGAGAATTCGTTCATTAGTCACAACACCCGTATATGGAATAAACTCTCCACAGATGTCTTTCCAGACACTTACAATTTAGAGAAATTCAGGTCAAATATCCATAGACACTAGCCCATATTTCCTTTACCCCATAACCTATTCTCTTGATATCAACACAATGCACTGCATTAGTAGTGGGCATCCCCTGATTGTTGGTGTTATTCCATTTTAAGTTTATCAAAATGCTGAACATTATTATTATTTCATAAAGTAATATACACAAAACAATCGAGTAGCTGTATAAGAGAATACCTTTTTCTGTGTGCAACAGGGGTAACAAAATTAACTCAGTTTATCATCGCAAACTAATATCGGAAAGACACTTTTACCTAAATGCAATTCCTCTTTGGACCATACTTTCTCCCACTATTCAAAATATTAGCAATGAAAACCACTTTAAATCTCGAATACTTAACCGCTTAAGATAACAAAATGTCACTTTGTAATTATTAAAAATCCTAATTTATATATTATATTATATATTTTAAAAAATGCTCTTGTAACTACATCTTCTCACTACTTTGTTGTACCGTGTTGTTACAATAAATTAATAAATAAAACAATAGACGGGGTTAGGCAGATTACATTGCAAAACAAGAACAGGCAAAGATTTACTTTGAAAAGCCTTTACCTAAAGAAATGATGGTTATTTAGAAATTAACAAAATAAAAAAAAAAAAAAATCTTGAAACTTACAAGATTTTTTTCGTTCATTTTATTTTTTTTGTTCTAAGTTTTTAACTTTAAGATTCAAACCGATATAAAATGGAGCCATTCGACTACGAGATAAGTTGTTTTGGTTGACAACCCAGTGTATAAAATGTAATATCATTACTTTTCGGACTGCCAGTTATGATACGAGTTTACTCTCTGCATTACTTTAACACAAATATTTTTAAAATCTATTTTTAGCCTCATTACTTTTACAACTCTCGTAAGTACTACTTATTTTAGTTTTTTTGTAAGCTAGAAAGCATTGACATTTTGTGCAAGCTAATCATTTATTTTTTTACCAATCAAGTATAACATGCCGAGATAACTCTGATGTTATAGAGCTTGACTAACAATTTGAAGACCCTGGTTCGAATCTCGTGTGGGCACATTTTATTTAAAAAAATTTTCAATAAAAAAATAATTTTTTTATTAAATTAAGTTTTTTTTTATAAATTTGTTTTTAGACTCATTAAGCTTAAAGGTAACGAAACATATTTTGATATTTCGTATGTTGTTTAGTAATGATATGTCATTATTATGTGCGACATCCCCATATAAAAGCAATTAGATTTGTAATGATAATCGTGATAACTTGCCACATTACCAAATATGTAGAGTAAGGTGGGGTACTAGTTTTTTTCCTGCTTCTAAGAAGCACCCACCTCTAATATTTTCATCTTTTAATAGATCAATTCCAAAAAGTGGAAGGACTGAAGCTTCTTAACCTAAAAGAGCACAACTAAATTATTCGTCAGTTGAATTTGTTGGCGATTTTTTCATTGAAGAAATGTTTGGTAATTTGTGACATTGTGGGGTAATTTGGGACTGTATAAAAGATATCCTAAAATTACAAAAAAAAAGAAAAACAATAGTTTTAACGGTAATTCTTATTGATTAATGATAATTGATGATATAAATGAAATTGAAAAAAAGTAACAGAAAGACATAAAACTACAAAACAAAAAATAAAATTAATTGAATTTTACTAAATCATACTCCAGGTTTGGCTTCGTTGCTTTTTTGTTGTACTTCCGAAGCATAATGTCTAAATATATTAATAATTTACAATAGATGCCATACAAACAACATGAGGAAGTGTTAAAATTTCTTAATTACACATATCAATTTACGCCACAAGCAATTTTCCAATTACTCCATTCTGATCAACTATACAAAAACTGTCATAATTTTTGAAATGTTTAAATATTTGCGAAAACTAATACATCATTTGTAACATACAAGACGTAACAAAAACTTTTTATATTTACCTGAATAAAAATAAAAAGGAAATATTTTGTTTTACAAAAAATGAGGACACCAATAAATAGTTTTTTGTCTTATTTTTTTTTTTTTTGCTACATAAAAGTAACAAAAAATACGCCTCCTAAAATATTGATTGCTCAAACTGATAAGAATTTATCAAGAAACAAGACACAATAGTTAGAAATTCAGAACATGCATTACAACAACACCTCTCAAATTACCCCAATTTTCCCTACTTATATAACCACTTACATGCACTCAAAAAAATTTTGCAGTAACTGCAACAGTTGTTTGTGTAGTATTAAGTGCACTCATATAAATAAACCTTTGCTAAATATTAATTAATAAAATAACATCAACAAAAAAAAAAAAAAAAATCTGTTAACTTTACAAAATTTTAGTTATATTCAATGTGAATTTAAGTTAATTGAAAATAGCATTTTACTTTGTAAAATTAGCAAAAACTTTTACTAAATATTTGTAGATTCAAAAAAGCAAACAAAAACTGTAATGTTAACAAAAATGTTGGTATATAGACCAAATTACAGTTTATTTTACTAAAATTAACAGAAATTTTTGCAAGTAATTGTAGATTGGGGATTTCATATGAGCTGGCTTTTATTTGCATAAAAAAAATATTTAAAAATTTCACATTTTTTAATGATATTTGTCTACTAAGTAAATGCTTTTGCTGATTTTTCCAGATTATGTTGTTACTTTCAATTAACTAAAATTTAGCTCAAATACAACTAAATATCAATAAATTCAACAGTGTTATCTTAGCTATTCTTATATTACTAATATTTAGTAAAATAGCTTAGCTAAATTTTAGCAGTTTTTTCTGTAAGCTCATTTTTAACTAATTTTTAGTACCTCTTCTTTGTAATTTTTACAGGTCTATGAGTGTACAGATTTTTTGTCACATGACTGATTTGTACTTATTTTTCATAATTTGTACTAAATGTACGAATTTTTAACGTTTTTAGAAAATTATATTGCTTTCCATAGAATATAATCCATTTAAAATAAATTTCTTAGAACTTACGAGTTTTTCTTACACTAATGCTAATGCCAAAAAAAAAATATAATGCAATTTTTTAGCATTATAATTTATCCTAGTAATACTAATGAAATCACACTACTGGCCATTTTAAAATATAGCGATTTAGTAAAATGGCTCGTATCTCGAAAACTAAGCAAGATATCGAAAAACGGACAACATTCTTGCAAACCTTATTAAGAAACTATACTTCATACAACATAAATGTGTTAAGTGTTCCGTTTCCATTCGTTCCCCGTTTTATTCCATATCGTTCTTTTTTGAACCAATGTTCCATTCTATTATAGGAGTGATTAAATTGGTATTTTCACGTACATATTTGGATAAACAACTAATTGAGACACCCTGTGGTTTTTTCATAAAAAAAAAATAATTTATAGGAATCTTCCCTGACCTACGATATTTGTATTCTGCCAATTGTAATTTCCTTCCTTTAATTGATTCATTACTAGTGGTAATGAAATTTTAAATCATTATCTTTAATCAATGAAATCAAATCGATGAAATGCATTACCATTAATTAAAAAAAAATGCTAATGAAAATAATTTCTTTACTATTGATATCAATGAAATTAAATCATCAATTAATTAGTTCATTCAATTAATTGGTCCTATATATGATTCATGACTTACAAAAAGTAGTTTGAAATTTATTTATTTAAAGAGTTGAATATTGTTGAAATTTCTCATATTTGTATTGTTTTTAAATAGACAGGAAAAAATAACAAAATTTATCTTGATTTTTTTGTTTAATACAAAGAAAACAAAACTTTAAATCTAGATATATTTTATTAAAAAAAAAAAAAACATTTCCAAATAAATTACATTCATCTATATAATAGACTTTATACTAAAATTTTCAACAATCCCCTAAAGTATGCAACAATTGTTTTGTAAGTAACTTTTTACTATTTATCAAAACTTCAGAGTAAGATTTTGTTTAAAATGTGTTTAACAACAACAATGTCTTCCTTAAGGCATAAGTTTTTAAAAGAAATTGGAACCATTATTTTATAAACAAATATTTTTACAAAATTTATTATTTCTATAGTAATTCCTTTTGAGCGAAATTCTTAGTATTTCCCTGTCATTGTTTGTTTTTAAACTATGGACTTTGGTTTATAACACTGTGCCACACATTTAAGGTCACCGATTGCATCTGGAAAGAAACTAATGGAAATAAAAGTATACTAACAGTCGATCAAAACCCCCAAAGGGTTTTGAAAACTTAGACCGGCATTCATTTTTCTTGTCTTTCTGCAGATAGATTTTTTTTAGCCAAAGTTTCCATGTTAAAATGGGATCTTTTATGAAGATATATGATCATTTAGGGACTTGTATGTGACTATATATGTGTAGAAACATATATGATCATAAAGAAGCCAAGTTTTTAAAACCTTTTGAGGGTTTTTGTCTACCGATAGTCAACTTTTATTTCCTGTTGCTTTCGTTAAGGATACAATTTCTTGTTGGTCAGTGTAATCTTAAACTTGTCATAAATGTGGTTTAATTTAATGATGTATTTATAACAAGTTATGTTGGCTTTTGTAAAGTGGCCTTAAACTCTAGGACTTTTTTAACAATAACTTAACAAAAACAACAATAGAAAAGAAATTCTTATGAAATTATCCAAAAAATCGTTAGAGCAGAAACCTTAAAGGAAATAAAAACAAATTGAGAGTTTTCTTTCATAAGTATAACAGAAAATAGTTTATTTTTTCAGTTTATTTTATTGTGTTTTTAGTACTAGTAGGGGAAATAATGTTTCATAATTTTGAACAACAAAAAAAAAAAAAAACTTAAGCTATTATTTTTCAACTTTACAGGAAGTTATAATGTAGGTCAAGATTGTCCACTTGATACCCTATAATATGAGACAATTTTTTATTTTTTTTTTGCCTTAATGCTATAACAATAATTTGCAGAACATTAGTTTATAAAAATGTTAGAAATTTGTATATAAGCATAAGGCTTGCCAATTCAATGGCCCCGCCAAATGAAAAAGTTTAGCGTATCAATGTCAAACTTACATTGCACAGTGAGATATATTACAACATTTTTGGAAATAATTCGGATATTTCTTAGTTAGTAGTCCGCTTGAAATGAAATTTGGAATTTACATAGCGCTTTAGTTGTCACAGTTTTTTTTCAAACGCATTGAAAAAAACTGCGGGTGACTCGATAAGAATGAAAAAAAATTTTTTTTGTGTTGTATCAAATTAGACCGCTGTACAGATTCACTCTATATATCTTACATAGTTCGCTTTATATTGTATAAAAAAATGTGAAAAAAAATTATATTTCGCAAAAATTTTTAAAAGTTTTTAAAATTCTTTTGTTTATAAATTTTTTAAAATGCCGTTTCGACTCGGAAGTTCTGTTTACTATGAAACTCAGTTCATGCAACATGCTAGCTAATTTCAAATATAATTGTTTCAGACTAAAAAAATATAAATTTTCAAGAAAATTATGCCACACTCAGGTAATTTCTGCTGTAAATATTTGTAGTTGTTTGAGTAGTAACACAGTATCTTTATTTTTAGGTGAAAAAATAGTCATTTGGAGAAGCAATTTCAATTTTGACTAGTTTATTTAAAAAACAAACCACATCAAATTACTGTATTATGATTTTACATTCATTTTATACAGTAGTTTTTTTTATTTAAAAAAATAAAACAAATAAATGTTAGTTTATTTTTACTGCATATGTGGTTCCTTTTTTGTACAATTGCGGTTCATTTTTTTAATTGAAATTTAATTTGTTTTTAACTACATTTGCCGTGGTCTTTACCTAAATAGTATTCTAATTGTGATTCCTTTTAAGTTTGTGGTGATTGTATCCCGTTATTGGTGCAATGACAATTACTTGGTATAACTCAAACTGTAACAAAAAACTGCTTGCTTTAAAAATTGTTTTCAAAAATCTAACGCTGCAAAAACTGTATAGAAAAAACTGCGAAAGTTTAAAAATTAGAAAATTTTGGTTTCACTTGAAAATCACAATACAACTTTTCACCAAGCAGCGCTATAAAAATTACTTCTTTAGTGAATGTATCCCTGAGTCTAGTGACTTCACTTTATATTGTTTTGGATATGCAAGTTAAAAAACTATGAGCAAAAAAATAAAATTAAAGAAAAATCACTTGTAAGTTTTTAATTTTGCTACTTTTAAATGTCCATCAATTATTTAGGTGAAGACTCACAACGTGAAACTGTGCATATCCTAGCTTTTGAGTATAGTCAAATCAACTGATATATTTCCGATTTACAAATTTTTATTTCCAATTTTTGCTGATTTTAGCCGATTAATTTGTTACTTTCAATAAACTAAAATATTGTAAAAACAAAAAAAAAATTTGTTTGTAGATTCAAAAGATTTATTTTTGGTTTTTTCTTGCTAGTATTAAGAAAAAAATCAACAGTATTTTGGACAAATTTTTAATAGTTTTAGAAAAATTTAAGATATTTTTCTGTTAGTGTAAGATTTAGTTTATAGTCTAAAACAGATTTCATTAGTGTAAAGATTAACATATTGAGTTTTTTATTTTCCATCAAACTAAAACAGATTGCTTTAAAATAGAGATGTCACGAATGGTGTATTCGGCACTTTAACGAATATTCGGTATTCGTCTTAAGCCGCGGATCCAGCAAAAGGTTTTGGTGAGGGAAATTGGAGTATTTTTAATTATCATTTTAACTCTTTTCACAGTTTTGTAGTGAATATTTTGATTTAAATGGTATGTAAAGGGGGAGGGGGGGGGTTAATGCTCCATTTCCTTCCCCCTGTATCCACACGTGGTTTAAACTGCATATCGTATATTTGCAGAATACTTCTATCATACATTTTTATATAGATTTTATATAAAAGAACACTGTACTTTAGATATAGACAAACTTAAATGGAATAATGAAACCTATTTAGATTTAAAAATCATCTCAAGCAAATACAAACGCAGTGTTAAACAATTTCCCGAAAAATACATTTTGAAAAAAAAGATTTTATAAATTTTTTAGATCAAAATTATAGGTGTTAAGTGAATTTTCTTTTAGCCGGACAATTTTGCCGAATAGTGCTAGTCGGTCGAATAGCAAAATATGTCAAATACTGAAAACTAATCGAATATTCGTTACATCTCTGGTTTGAAACCAGTTATAGAACTAATTTTAGTGCAAGAAACCCTTACATTTTGACACCAACGAATCATCCTGGAACAGATTTCTGGAATAAAATCAAAGACAGTCAGTAGTTACAAATGTTGTTGAATTATAGATTGAAATGTTTCTATTATTTTCATCTGCTTTATTTCTTTAAACATTTTTCAATTATTGTAGCATTTATGTTTGTAAAAAAAACTAAAACTTATATAAATTGCTTCATTGACTTCAAATCAGTTTTACCATCGCTTACATGTGCTTTTTATATTTTTCTTTTTACTAAAAGCTAAATCTTAATACCACTACTTCTGTATAATACGACCCTTTTTTAATACATTGATTTAGTTAAATATAATTTGAAATTTATGATATTTGTGTGCATTTGCAGGCAAACGACACAGGGTTGTTAGGGAAATGTTCACAAAAAAAAAATTATATTTATATTTTTTTTTTACAATTTTTGGCATTGAGTTTTAAGCCATAAATAACAGAAATTAAAACGCATTAAATAAATATAGAGAAACTAAATTATGAAATTTTAGTTTTTTTAATTTATTTTAAAAATCTGAATGTTTTTTAATAAAATGATAATAAGCTTACAAAAAAAAAAAAAAAAATTATTGCACACTTATAGAACAAACTTAGTACAAATAAAAATTAGTTAAAAATAACGTTGCAGAAAAACTGTTAAAATTTTGCAGTTTTATTTTTAAAAATATTAGTACGATAAGAATAGCAAAAATAAATCCATTGAATCTACAATTATGTCGTTACATTTGAGCTAAATTTTAGTTTATTGCTACACTCACAATATTTTATAGTTAGAAACAAACGAATTTGTACATTAAAACTATAGAAAAAGTTGTTAAAAACAGGACTACTGATTTTTCGTTTAAAACAATAGTAATTTCCAATTATTTTTAATTGTTAAAAAATTAACTAAAAATATCGATAAAAACAAAGTACTTTCGTTTATTTTAACTATTAAAAATAATTGCTTAATCCGTTAAAATAAACGACGTTCGTTTTTTTTTGACTATCAAAAAATTACCGAAAATCCATAAAAATAAAAGATTTTCCATTATTTTGACAATTAAAAATTTAACTCCCAAAACTTAAAAATAAACGATTTTCCTTTATTTTAACCATCAAAATTTTACCCCCAAAAACGTAAAAATAAACGATTGTCGTTTATTTTAGCTATCACCAAATTTAATTTAAAAGAAATAAAAATGTATTATTTACATAATGTATTATATACATAATAATATATGTTAGGATTTATTTTTAAAACTAAATAATAAGATTAATTGAATAATAATTAATTGAGCGAATGGCGCCTAACATTTATATGGCAGCATAACGAAAAAGGATGACCTTTGAGTTCATCTTTTACTATAATATGCAAATAACTTAAAAAACTATGTGTTTGTAAAATAAAAGACAATTAAAATCTAAAGAAAAACTATAGTGATGGTAAATAAAATATTTGGTTTAGTACTAAAGTAAAAAGCACTTTTGTAAACATTTTGGTACCTTTTGATTTAATTTAATTGTTAAGGTACTCTTGCAATACTATTGCACATATTACTGACAATTTTATTATCATTCAATGTAGCCAACTCAATATTAAATATTTAACACATATCTTGTGCAGACGCAAAACCTTTTTGATTTTTTCTAACCTTCCAATATGACATACACACGGGTAATTTGTTGCAAACTAGCAAAAGTTGCACAAGAATATTGCTTAATTTTAAATTTACATTAAACATTGATGCGCTTTATCTTGTTTACCTAAAAAACACTAGACTTTTACCATATTGCTAATTAATTTTCTTGTATTCAAATAATCAGCTAACACATGTTCTATACTGCGAAAATTATAATCCTAACTTTTCGTTTTATTTTATATATATTAAACTTTGTTATTTGTACATGAATAAAGAAACTCAGAGTTTTTACTCTATCTCTAGCATGCTGTCTCTTCATCTCCTAGATGTCATCTAATAGATATGCTTTAACATATAAATTTGGAACAGTGAGGGAACTCCATCTCTGTTCTAATATGCACATTATGCACCGTCAATACTGCTCAAGGATGAGAAAGTGCAAATTTGCATCGTGTGCAAATAACCACGCTGAATACCCTCAGTAAAATAAAAAAGTAAAACAAAATTTACTGAAACAAAGCACTTAATCGCCAGCTGGGCCACTTTGGTACTTTTTGGACTGAAAATGTAAATAAGTAATTTATTTACCATCCCCAGTTCATGCATATGAAAAACGTTTGAGAGAACTTTTAAAAAAAAAGATTACTATGATTTTTGTGTGATTTTTTTTTTAAACAAGTAGATTTTTTTTAAACATGTAGATTTTAAACGAAAATATTAACTGCTACAGAAAATCCGTATTAATTCATAGTTTGTTTTTTAAATAACAGGCAAAAAAGTTGAAAAATATGTTTCTTTGTATTTTAATAGTTTATTCAGTTAAAAACAAACTTTACGGATTACTTTTTAAATAAACTACAATCGGTAACGGAAAATATATTGTGAGTGTAGTAACAAATTGAGCTGCTAAAATTAGCACATAATTTGCTAAATATTAGCAGACAAAAAAATCATAAAAATTGTGAAACTTTAAAAGCTTTTTTTTTTTAGATTTTTGTTTAATGCAAATAAAAAGCTGCCCTTCCGAAATTAGCAATCTACAATTTCTTAGCAAAAACTCCTGTTTATTTTAGCAAAATATACTGCTATTTGCATTCTACTGAATTCCACTGATATTTTGTTGACATTGATTTTGTTTGCTGTTTTTAGTCAACAAATATCTAGTAAAAAATTTTGCTAATTTTAGCAGATTAAAATGCTATTTTCTATTCACTAAAACTCTACTCGAATTTAAGTAAAATTTTGTAAAGTTTACACACTTAGAATACTATGTAGGTAAAGACAAATGTAGTTAAAAACAAATGAAATTTCACTTAAAGAAAAGACGACTTACATTTCGGTAAATTCAACTTACATTGTAATTTGTTTTTTAATGTTCAAAAATGACTAACAATTGTAGTAAAATGACCCCCACATGTTAGTAAAAAATAAACAAACATTATTTTTTTTATTTTTTAAATAACAAAAAACTACTGTAAAGAATGAATGTAAAATCATGAAACAGTCATTTGATGTGGTTTGTTTTTTAAATGAACTACGAGGTTTGTAAAAAATTTAATTTGTTCTACAAATGACTAACATTTACATTAAAAATAAAAAAAACTGTATTACTACCCAACAACTACATATTTTTAAAGCAGAATTTCCCTGAGAGCAGTTTTAGTTTTTTTTTTTAATATTTGACAAAAAAAAATTTACTAATACTAGATTTTTTTTCTAAAACATTATTTGTAACAATTTTTGTAACTTTTTCTGCTATTTTTTTTTTAAGACTATTTCTATGAGTTTAATATTTGCCGAATTAGCTGTTGTATTTATTTTTGAAAACTTTTTCTATTTATTTAACATACATTTTGCCCTTCATATTACACAAAATTTATTTATTTTTCTTCCAAAAAAAAAAAAAAAAAAAAAAAAGCAGCAGTAAAGTGCTAAATATATTTATTATTTAACAGCTAAATCTAGGAAAAATGTTTATGCATGCTGCACTTAAAAATGCAATTAAACTTAAGTGCCCTGCTTTTGCAACTATGATTTTGTAAAACAACATGTTCTGTTTTGCTCTTTTCGTTGTTTTTGTTATTTTACAAACAACTTTGTAGTACTAACACTAAGCCTTTAAAACTATTATAAAAGCGCGAATAAGCAACAACAAAAAACTACTGCATTTAATACAAAGTGAAAAATATAAAAAGCATTGAATAACATGCTTTTTTCATAAGCTTTTATTTTAATAGAATCTGTAAATATTTTGTTAAAAAGACAAGTAATTTATTTGTTAAACTATGTATATTAGACCGACTCAACATAAACGGGGAACAAAAAATTGTTTATTTGTCCACCCCTCAAAATGTGCCTTTATTTGTTTTATGATCAATTACAAAATATTTCGCGTTTAACATTAAGATCCCTTGAGCTGGAACGTTTTTAAAAAGGATATTTTTTTTTTTTAATTTTTTAACGAATTTTTTTCTTTAACTAAAGACAAAGTTTACAATATTAGCATCGTATTTTTAAAGTGCGCACAACAGTATATAAAACATATCGCTCAATTACTGCAAGAGTGAAATAACTCAAAAAACACGATTTTGCAAAAAACGAGTTTAAAATTTTCAATCCATATCTGCCTCGCTCGACCATTTCTCTATTTATTTGGTCATGTCTTTTTTATAAATAGAGGGTTTTAATGTATTTTACTCTTGGTGAGAGTTATATGCGAATTCGCTAATTATCGAGATACCCATGAGTTTCTCTATGAAGTATATACTCTTTGCACCCACTTTCAAGAAAAAATAAAACATATAATCTTCTATCTCGAAAAGTATACATGATATTACTATGAATCACACACACAATATAAATTATGATATAACTAATAAATCTGCATCATTAACTCAAAAATCGCATTTTTTGGCTTATGATAGTCATAAAGTAAATTAGCGATATTAAAGCATGTCCTAACATATACTTTTTTCAGGGATATTCTGTAAAAAAAAGAGTATTAATCTTTTTGTATGTAGATTTTTTTGATATAAATACCAAATTAACAAATTTTAATCTTTAGTCGATTTAAGTAAATACATGTTTTAGCTTTTTTTGACATTCGCATTAGTTCGCGTTTTAGCATAAATTCAATAGGGTGGAAAACTATGTTCTAATCAGTTCAATTTCGGTATTAAATTTATTTTTTTTGTCAAGTGCATCATCTATGTGTGCAAATAATTTAAAATTTTGCTAATTAAATGCATTTTCCACAGTTATCTTAACAAAATTTTGAAAAGAAAAAATTTATTTATTACAGTCCACAAGCCGACATGGTTTCTAGTTGATGTAAGGGGGACAATTCGGCTTAAAGAAACAAACTCCACAGAGCGCTTTTTTTGGCTGGAAATTTTTTTTCACGGATTCAAAATTATACAAAATTTTTTGTTTTAAAAGTGCAACAATTTAAGCAAAAGTAAAACAAAAATAATAAACTACGTACATTTTTTCAATTCGCGAAAAAAAGTTATGACGCAAAAAAACCTCGTATTGGAATTTATCTCCTAAGCTACAACGCGAACTAGTGCAAATTTTCAAAAGATCTGACACACTTATTAACTTAAATAGACTAAGTATTAATATATGTCAAGTTGACATTTAAATAACGAAAATCTCCGTACAAAAAACCTAAAACAAATTTATTTTTATAGAATATCCCTGAAAAACGGATATGTCAGGACATATGTATGTTGACATGTTTTATTTACCGCTGGACGTGCCTTAAAAAAACCATTCAGGTCATACTTATATTGTGTACGTTGTCTTTAGTTAAAAAAGAAAATTCTTTGAAAAACTAAAAAAATATTTTTTTAAAAACTGTCCAGTTCACGGAATCTTAATGCTAGACACGAAATATTTTAGGGATCATCATAAAACAAACCAGAGTACATTTTAAGGGGTGAACAAAAGAAAGTTTTTTTCGTGAGTCGGTCTAATGTATATTATTTAACTAAAGAATACAAAAATAGGAAAAAGAGAGAAATAACAAAAATGCATAGCATACTTTAGGATGTTATATAACATATTGCATAGTTTATATTGTTGTTTATGGGCAAAATTTTAAAGCATATTTTGTGTAGTAATTTTTTTTTTTGAATTTATAATAAATTCGTTAACTACATACTTTTTTATAGGATTAATTTTAAAAATATGATTTTTAAGGGATTAAAAAATTGTTAATTAGTGTTGAATTTTATAAAGTCAGGATTACATAATATATATTGATTGCATTAATTTAAGTAATAAATTTATAAAAAATTGTGGTAAATATTTTATGATATTCGGATATTATAATGGCCATTAAAATATTATTAAACTATTAAAATTAGTTTTAATTCAGTACTTATACATTTTATTGAATACTAATTTATTTTTATTTATAAATCGTTGAATTTGCAAATTTTAAATTATATTCTAGTTGAATTTTAATCAATTGCAAATATCAGCTTACTCTGCTCAAATCAGCAAGAAATTTTATTAAATATTTGTAGACTAAAAACAGAAAAAATGCTGCAATATGCTACAAACGTTTGTTATACTTACCTTAAATTTAGTAGAATTCAAATAACAGTATATTTTGCTAAAATCAACAGAAATTTTTGATAACAAAATTTTAGACTGAAGTTTTAGAAGGGCAGATTTTATAGGCATTAAAAAAACCTTAAAAGTTGTAAATCTGTTATTGTCTACAAATAGTTAGCCATTTTTTTTTTTGTGATTTAAACAGATTAATTCCTTTCTTTTAAGGAAATAAAGCAAAAATATAACTAAATATTTGTTATTTCATATATAATTAAACATTATAGTTTTAGCAGATTTTTCTGCAACGTAATTTTTAACTAATTATTAGTAGTTTTAGCAGAAATTAAAAAAATAAATAAAATTGTATTAATGTAGACATTTTAACATTTTTCATAAAAATGTTTAAAATAAAGTAATACAGCATAGAAAGCACATCAATGCTATTCAAGCTATCCCCTTAGACAATGGTGTCACCCCAGGTTGATTAAAAATCGTAAATTTTTGTGGACAAATCGTCGTTTAGAGAATTGGAAATCGGCAAAAATCGTCATTCCGAAAACTCCTTATATTTTAATGAAAAAATATAAATTTCACTCCAAATTTTTTACTTAATCACTTTAATTGTAATTATTTCACAATTTTGACGTTTTTTATAATTAGTTCCATAACAAACTTTTCACAAAATTTTTAAATCACCTGAAATGCCTAATTTTGTCAATATCTAATTCTAGGCCACTTGTGATGTATGAATTTTGTTGTAAAGTCATTTTGGTCCACTTATGCAACTTCAATAGTAAAAACGTGAAAAATGCATATTTATAAATTTCTGTTCATGAGGAAGTTTTTGTTAAACAATAACCAGAAAAAAATCTTTTATTATAAATACAGTTTTGCATATCCCATGGTGATTGGTAAAAGTTTTGTAAATAGAGTTATAACCCTAACGGTTTTCTTGGTTTTATAGCGAAGTTGCAAAAAAACACAGCGTGAAGTGTAATTTTTCGTTAATATAAAAAATGAGCAATAATCAAGTTTTAACTAAATTTAAAAGTCGCAATTTTGCAAACGGTAAGAATTTTATTTGCAGTTTTAATAAAACTTAATGATATTATATATAAAAAAATAGTATAAAAAAAATTTAATTATTTAATTTAAATGATAATCGTTAATTTGGTTCGCTAAATTTGACCTTTAAGATCTTTTCATATTATTTAATTTTTTGATGTGCTTCAAGGTTTTTGCATTTGAAAGTGTTTCACTCATTATTTACATTAAATATTCTTGTCTACACAGAAAAAACTAAAAATTATTAAATTTAAAAATTCATTGAATCAATTAATATTTTAATGGATGTTACACCTATCATAGCAATGATAATATTAATTCAAACTTTTATTAAAAATGAAAAAAAAACTATATATAACTGTCTACAAAAAAATTATGATACTTAAAAAAAAAAAAAGCGGTGTGAACGACACGTTTGTATATGTATTTTGTGTAATGCTGTGTTTTGTTTTATATTTGTGCGTGTGCTTGTTTTCTAGTTGGTATTTTATACTGAAATTTTTCTATTTAATATACAGTATATGAAAAAATAATTTGATTATTATATCTAAACTAAAATATGAATTTATACATTTAAAAGTCATTAAAAATATTAATTGATTCAAATGAATATTTGTCTAGAAACAAATTTAATTCAAATCAAGTATTTCCTTATATATTTGAGGTTGATAATTTTTTTGTGTATGTATTTGAATAACTCTCAATATGGTTCACAACAAAAAAAAAGTGTTTGTTTATTTCAATTATAAAAAAAAAACCTGCAATAAAGTCAGATTTTTTTTCATCCTTTATTTCCGAAAAAGGGTCGTATCTCCTAAAAAAATAAAGGTAGACCCTCTAAAGATTGTACGGGGATCATTTAATGATCAGAAATAATTCAAATAAATGGCACACGTAGTTCAAAATTGACTCAACTCAAAATTTCGGGTTTATATGCTTAAACTCTGCACAATACATTTGTTTATCAATAAAAAAAATATCAGTGTTTTTTGTAGTTGTTAACTGTTGCTAAAAAACAGTTATGTCTTTCTTTATATTTCAATTGGTATACAGTTGCAGTATATATTATAGTTTTAAAAATCGGCTGAGAAGTTGCAGAAAATCGATTTTGGGATTTATTTTTGGTGGGTTAAACTAAAAGTGTAAAACTATTACTTGTTTTAAAGTTCCCAGCAAAACTTTGGTAATGGGTGCGATAAAGTAATGCATTACCTTGTAATGTGTACTCCTTACCTGTATCATTATTTTCCAACAAGAAGCAATGAGATACCGATAATTGAACACTCATGGATTACCTTGTAATGAGACCTCATTACATTTTACATTACTTCGAAACATAAAATAATGACTTACCGATCATCAATTACATAATGCATGAATTATAAACGTAAAGCAATTATTAATATATATTTTTGAAAATCTATTTATAGACACATTACTTTGTGATTTTTTGTAAGCATAATGTTAAGGTGTGTATTTTTGATATCACGAACGAAAACACGAAGCACAACAACTCATCTACATTTTAAGCAATAAAATATTGTATGTATCGATTGCTCAGATTGAGTTCTCGCCTAACTAATTGTTAAATACCTGAAACTCCAGGTTCGAATCCCAGCATGACCATGTTATTTATTTAATAAAAAAAAAGTTATTTATTTAATTAAAAAAAAATATCTGTAAAAAAAAAATTTATACATTTTTTTTTATGAAAATCTATTTATAGACACATTACTTTTTTCCACCATGTAACCATAAAATTAACCTGTTACTTTACCCCCTACAAGGTAATGAGTTACTTTGAGGCTCATCGCGTGTATAATTCATCAGTGAAGTAACGTGTAAAGTAATGCATGAAGCCCTATGGCGATACATTGCTTTACCCATGATTTGGTAATGTGTGGTTTTGCTGGGTTACGTATAGCAAGGTGGGGTTGTAATAATAAAGTAAGGCTATTTTTGCTTATAGCTAAAGCAAAACAATTTTTTCATTTCACTTTTTTTTGATGTTTTTTCTGCAATATATTTTTTTTTAATTCTGTCTTGTTTTATTAACTTTTTGAACAACTCTGTAAGCTTTTAAAATATATATTTTTTTTACAACATATTTCAATTTAGCTGTTGCATTCTTTGGTCAGGGTGGTGTTTAAAATATATATATTTTTTGTACTATAAATTAAGCTATTTTTTCCAGAAGACATAAATAACGCTTTAAACAAAATTCTTTAGAGTTTGTTAAACTCTATATGGCCATGTTTTACAATTCAAATTGTAGTTTTCTTTTGCAAATGTAAACAGAGTAGTTTTTTGTTTAAATAATGTGGGATAGCTCTAGAATGAACTAGAAAACCTAAAAAATTGCGGAAGCCGCAAACAAAAAACAGTTTGCATATTTGGCAGTAAAATGTCCCTGTTGCGGTTACAAACTTTAGTTAAAAAATAAATTAAAATTTTATTTTTGGCTCATATTTTATTTTAAATGGTTTTTTGGGTATTGAATGTGGTTTTTATTGCGCGTTTTATATGTATAAGAAGAAGATGGTTCTGTAGGATATTTCTTAAAAATTTTAATACTTTAAAATATTAAATTCGAAACAAAATGAATGTACTTGATTAAACCTACTTTCAATTGTTAAAAAAATAGTTAGAAATTGTTATTTTTAGTTATATCAGAATTTTATCAATACATTGATTTGCACGATAATCAAATTCAATAAATCGTCAGGCTAAGTTGTGAAAATTTGTTTTCTTAAAAAATTCTTTATCCGACCAAAAAAAAAAATCTACATTCAAGTGTATCAAAATAAAAAGAAAGAATTAGCGGAGAAAATTTATATAACAATAACACAAAAAAAAAAAAACAAAAACCCATTTCAATCACGAAAACCACCATTTCAATAACTTTCCAACAAGGAAAATTGCTAATTCAATTACAAATTGATAGCTCTTTAATTCAATTATTGTGGCAAACATAATTTTTTGTTACGAGGGCGGATAAATAAGTCCGTGACTTTTCGAACTTCGCTTGAAGTTATATGAAATGCAACACTGCTCTCATCAAGTACCACCTGTCAAATTTTGAGCAAGTTCTGTCATTTACTTTGCGTTTAACAGCTGTTAAAAACATACAAACTCGTAGATTTTTTTAAAAATGGAAAAAAGTGAATTTCGAGTGCTCATTAAACATTATTTTTTGCGAAAAAAAAAACC
Organism: Delia radicum; assembly: GCA_021234595.1. Taxonomy (NCBI): domain Eukaryota; kingdom Metazoa; phylum Arthropoda; class Insecta; order Diptera; family Anthomyiidae; genus Delia; species Delia radicum. Next base: position 64,115,077 of record CM037854.1, on the reverse strand, counting down.
GTCAATCAAACCAAGGAAAAGCTGGATAAATACTATGGGGACTCTGCACAATCGATTTCAATAGTAAAAACGTGATTTACTGACTTTCGTTGTGGTCGCACAAGTACAAATGACGCTGAACGTTCTGGACGGCCAATTGAGGTCAATACACCCGAAAATGTCGAAAAAATCCACGATATGGTGTTGGTCGATCGAGGACTAAAAGTGCTTGAGATTGTTGATGACATAGGCATTTCACATGGCAGTGTGGTTTCGATTTTAAATGATCAGATGAGTTTAAGAAAGCTGTCTGCAAGATGGGTGCCGCATTTGCTCTCATTTGACAATAAACGTAATCGTGGGACAACTGTTTGGAGTTGTTTAACCGCAATTCGAATGAGTTTTTGCGGGGTTTTGTAACTATGGATGGAACATGGATCCATTACAACACTCCGGAGGTGAGGAGGTGATGGGGCAATAGTTTTTTGGGATGCACGCGGGATAATCCACATCGATTGCCTTCAAAAGGGAAAAACGATAAACGGCGAATATTATGCCAACTTATTGGACCGATTTAACGAGGATTTAAAAAAAAAACGACCCCATATGGCCAACAAAAAAAGTTCTTTTTTATCAGGATAATGCACGGGTGCACACGTGTGCAGTCTCAATGGCCAAATGCCATGAATTGGGCTACGAATTGGTACCTCATCCTCCATATTCTCCGGATTTAGCCCCATTGACTATTTCCTTTTTCCAAACCTAAAGAAATGGCTTGGTGGAATGAGATTTAGCTCCAACGATGAAATTATTGATCATACAAATTTATGGACCTCGAAAAATCCTATGTTTTGGAAGGGATACAAAAATTGGAGAAACGTTGGACTAAGTGTATTGAGCTACAAGGATTATGTTGCAAAATAAATTTTTTTTTGAAAAAAAAAACTGAGTTTCATTCAAAAAGTCACGGACATTTTGATCCTCCCTTGTACATAAACATTTATGAAAAAAAAACAACTACATACATAGATATTACAAAAAACAACATCAATATGTTTTGAGCGATAGTATAAAAAAATGTCAAGCAAGTTGCGAATTTGAGGAAATATTTAATTTAATCAATTAATTTTTAATTGACAGATTTTAAAATTGTCAACAAATTGATTTAATTGAAAATGGTACTCAAATATTTTTTCTGTGTACGTTATTAAGTTAAAATAATGTTCATTATAATTTTTGTTTATATTTGTTTAAAATTCATTACCATTTGTTGCCATATGCTATACCTATTCGCATCCTTTTCCAGTTGATATATCAAACCCATCTAAGTTTAATACCACACCGAAATAAAGTTGTGTTTTTTCTTAATATTATAGGTTTTGTCGACAAATGTTGTCATAAAACACACACCATAAGACATTTTTTCCGTTTAATTAAAATCTAACAAAAAAAATATAAAATTTTAATGATATTTTGTTCCTAGATAACAAAATTAATAAAGAACATATGTTACCACCATATAAAGAAAAATTAACAGGAAGTCTATAGAGAGAGATTTTAAAATTAAACATATTTTACAGACATCATATTAACATTTTTTTATGTATTACAATTGATATAAAAAATAAAACTTATAGTATATAAAAACTAATAAAAATTAAATTTTATTTTTATCGTTGCAGGTAAATACAACATTACTTTTTAATAATAAAATGAAATATTAAAAAAAATACATGGCAAGTATAAAAGTAAACATATAAAGGGGTAAGTTAACATACATAACGCTCATTTACTAAAAGATTGTCAAATCTCAAAAACCACGATTTAGCAGAAAACGCGTTTAAAGTCTTCAATACCAGTGTTGCAAAACGTTGCACAATATAGCCATTTGTGGCACTTTTGACTGCTTGATGGCCCTGTGGTAATTTCTTATCTATTTTGGCCCTTTCAGCTCAAAATTGAACTAACTACTTTAAACCGTTTAGTTTAGACTTTTATGAAATTTGCCTGATTTTTTTTATTCGACGAGAGCATATGCTAGTTCCTTAGAGAATGAAAAACAGGGAGTTGTTTAATTTTTTGTAAAAATCGCATTCAAAGGAGATCAGGTTTTAAAATTTTTGAATGCAGGACGATAACATTTTTAAATCTTTTTATATTTGTCCAAATTTTTAAAAGAAGTGTCGCAATTCATTTTTTTATTAAAAAAATGTGTTTTTGGAGGCTTTTTAAAAATGTTATGTTATTGCAAGAGCGGAAATAATTTATGAGAATTCATAAAATATGTTAAACTTTATTGTCAGAGGAGTTTGTCTTGCATTTTTAAAAAGCATTAAAATGACGAACTCTAATTAACAAATTAATATTATTTTTATTTTAGTAAAAATCTAATAATCGAATTTTTTAAAAAATATGGCTCTAAAGGGATGATAAATGGGATTTTCAAATAGTACCAACCAGCATAAAAAATAGTACTTTTGCGACCCTCATAGTACTAAATACAATTTTTTATTATAAATTAACGTTTTTAAAATTTATTTGTATATAAAAACAAACTTTAGTTGATTTTAGTTACAGAATTTATAAAAATTATCAGACTATTTCTTAAATTCACCTTTTTTTGCAAGGAAATCTATTTCATTACTCATTGGATTTTAGAATCACAATGCAAATTTGAAGATGTTGGCAATGACCTTTTGTCAATTGTACTTTTTTAAGATATTTAATTTTCACTTTTCGAAAACTTTTTTTTTTTACTCGAACTCAAATAAAATCATCTTTAATCAATTCCATTTACAACGATTGGATCCAAATAAATACATTTGATAAATGTTAATTTATGAATGGGTAATTAAATTAAATGTTGAATCTTGAAGTTTCTCTGAAGTTTCTAAAAATAGAACTGTTGTGTTGTTGGAGTTGTACTTCTGAGCTTATGTATGCAAGAACAAAAACACCGTGTATTGAATAAAACTAGTTTTAAACACAACAAAACTCGACCTGACGATAGATCAGTGCGCTAAAGCGCTCTGTCTAATGTGTGGTGCGAGTGCATGTGGCATTAGAAATCAGTTTATCTATACCACGGTCAGTGATTGCACTTAAAATTTCATATAGACGCAATCGAACAAATAAAAACATAACAAATATTAAATTATTCAAAAAAGAGGGTCACTGACGAAGGTTCAATACCAGAAACTGCGCAGTCTGATTCAGGAAAATTAAAAAATTTACAATGTAGTTATGATTTTTAGAAAATACACTCATTCTTCTCTACCACGTCTTTCACAATTAAAATTTAATAAAATTGCATATTAATTATAGTATTAATTGCAATTGTCTGAAAAAGACGTTAAAATTCAAACTCAATCTTTAATTTTTATTTATATGTAAATAGTACTAAAAGAGTCAAAGGAGTACCATGGTACTTTTCCGGATCAAATAGTACCAAAAAAGTACTATAGTACTAACTTTATCATCCCTGTGGCCCTATCAATGGTATTTTGGCCCTTTCAAATTGTCAATTTGACCCAAAACAAAAAAACTCAAAACGCATCACTGTTCACTACATATCTGCCACACTCGACGCTATCTCTATCTGCCACACTCGACCCTCTCTCTCTATTTGGTCTCGTTTATTGTAAATATGATTTTTAATGCATTTTTCTCTTAATGAGAGTTGGGTGCGAGTTCGTTAATTATCTAGAGACCCGTGAGAAGCATAGTTTCTCTATAAAGTATATAATTTTTTGCACCCACTTTCCAGAAAAAGAAAATATATTCTCTTTTAACTCGAAAAGCATACAAGATAGTATTGACATTTTTGCACAATATGAAGCATGATATAATTAATTAATCTGTATAATTTACTCAAAAATCACGTTTTTCGCCTTATCACAGTTAATATTTATTTATAGTTAATATTTATTTATTTTTAGGACATCATTTAAATGAAAAGTATAATTTGGTACACTCAGGGAAAACAGTTTCATCATACTGATGAAACTATATCATAAATCATGTGTCATCCATTATTCATCATATTTATGAAGTTTTCTTCGAAATGATGAAGAGTTTCGTAACAATTTATGACAAATGTTTCATAAATCTTTCAAATTTTATAAGAAAGTTACATAAACCATGTGAAATTATTTTACTGCTTCCTATCAATTGTAATTCAGAATTTCAATTTGAAATTTAGAAATCATCAATTGTTATTAAGATTTTTCATTTGAAATTAGGAAAATGCAATTTATAATTCTGATTTTCCGTTTAAAATTCAGAAACTGTCACAGCATCAATTAAAAGTCAGAAATTCCAACCAGTTGATGTGTTCTAAATTTTACGGTGGAAATAGAAATTGTTAACTTCAATTCATGTTATTAAATTCCAAACGAAAATTCTTAACTTAAATTTACTTCTTTTTCATAAAAATTTATGAATTTGCCTCATAATATTCATAAACGTCTTTTAACAATTATAAGACTTTTCATAAAAATCGACGATTCTTCTTCATATTTATTAAATTTTTCATCAATTTGTATTATGAAACGAAATCAATGAAGTTTTCCATCATATATATAAAGTTTTTCATAAATACAATCAAGCTTTTTCTGTGAGTGTAGTCAAAAATAATGAAAACATACTTTAACAAATAAAAAAACCTCCATCAAATTTGTTTTTACCATTTTTTTTTTTTTGTTTTAACAAGTAAAAATTTAAAAAAAAAAATTTTAAATGCAAAAATGTTTTATGGTAAAAGGGAAATTGTGTGTTGAAAAAGCATATTTGTGGTGAACCACCAATTTTGTGGTGAAACAAATTGTATGTTAAAAACTAAATTTGAGGTGAAATAAAAATTTGAGGTGAATTTTAAATACTAGTCATAGTCTACTAAAACAAATTTCATTATATTTGACTCATTTCACATATTTTCGCTCATAATTTTTTAAACCGCTAAACGGAATTTGCTCATTTTTATTACCAAACTTTTTGGGAAAATTTACATTGATCTACGAGTATTAAACAATGAACAGATTGCGTTTTCCCTCCGTGATCGTAAGTTGAACAGACGGATATCCCTAAATTTGCTTAACATTTAATAATGATCCAGAATATATGCCTTTACGGGGTCAAAACCTATATTTCAATGCATTACAAATAGAATGACAATCAAATATATACCTTAATCACAGTATATATAGGGTATACAAATTCGTTATTGATAAAATGTTGTTAACGGAAAAAAAGTTGTTATTTTTGAAAATAAAATTTAAATTATCTAACTAAATCTGCCTGAAATGCATACAAATTATTTTGTTTTAAAAAACTAAAAACGTTGTTAAAAACTTATATAATATCAGATTTATGAAAAACGTTTCATTGCAACATATACGATTTTTTAACGCACAAAAAACGTGCAGCACGTTATCCCACATATTATATCAGATTGGCCACATAACACGTTTTAACGCAAATATTACTATAGAGAGAAACAAATGTGAATATGATTTTTTTTTTTATAAAAGTGATCTAATTTATAAGTTATTAAACTTATCTCCTTTTAACAACTCTCCTGAAAAAAAACTATCCTGAAAAAAACCATACTGTGACTGGTGAGAGCATTCACCTGATACAAATCTTAATAACTCCCGGTAGTTAGTAGCCAAAAATCGATTTTCAGAAAACACACTTTCCCGAATCAAAGAATTTGCAACAAAATGGAATCGACTTGTTTTTGCATATTTTATAATATTTTTGCATATTTTGCTTAAATGTATATTTAAATACATATTTTGCATATTTTCAATTTAATGGTATATTTTTTCATATTTTGTCAAATTTAAAATTAAGATTTACAGGTAATTTAAAATAACTAAAAGAAAGCATTTGCATATTTTCGCTTTTTTTAAGTGTATGGAAGCGGCTTCCCTGTTTCATTGTTATTTCGACTACCAGTAATGACACCAACTTACTATTTGCATTACTTTACTACAACTAATAATCACTCACTTATAACTAGTTTATTTTCCCATTATTTTAATACAAGAAATAATGTGTTACCGATTAGTACTTATTTTTATCATTATTTTAAATATAAAGTAGCGATTTGAACATTTTTGTAAAAAACCAGTCTTTAGACTTATTATTATTTTCAAATTGTGGTAAGGATGTATATAACTTCCCAGGTAGAAATTTCCAACTGTGCAAAATAAATAGTACTGGCTAAAAAACTGTTATTTTTGTAAAACCCACCGTGTTAGAAATTATCAAAGGTACAACTAATATTGTACCAGAAAACATTGATTTGTTTGCAATGCCAGTGCTTTGCAAGTATCAACCGCAAAATTATTTTCCAGTATTGTTTTAACTAATATTACAACCATTGAGTAGCATTATATTTTTTATATTTTATTATGTTTTACGAGTTTAAGCGGGCAATTATTTATGTAAAAGACTAAGGCTGAACCGGGTTTCTGGTTTTGAAAACTGCAAGCATGATTGTTTTATAAACAGTTCACAAAATTAATTGAAGTTAAGGTATTTGGAAAGCACCAAATTTTTTTGAATTACCAACGTTATGCCAACGGTGGGTGGTAAGTTTGCTCAAGCCAACGGTTAGCCACTGTTATCAATACTGTGGATATTGTTAGTGTCACATTCTGGAAACGCATAACCGACGACCACGCTGTGCCGATTGAATTTTTCTGCCTGGGTACACATTTGTCATTTTTGTAATCTAGAAAGTAATGACATTTTGTGCAAGCAAGTCATTTGTGTATTTATCAATCAAGTATACCAATTCCACGTAGAAAATAATTACCATATAAGTGCCCAGGCAGAAAAATACGCTCGGAACAGTGTTGTCAAAGTGCCGGCTACAGTCGGTTATGAGTTGGCAGAACGTGGTAATAACAATCTTGAAAGTATTGTCGTGTTACATTATTGATGACAGTGGCCAACTGTAGGTTTTAGCGTACTTGCTGGCATTGGCAAAACGTTGGTAATTAAAAAAATTTGGTTATTTTAAAATAGCTTAAATTAAATTAATTTTGAGAACTATGTGTAGTAATTAAAGACATTTAGAAAGCAGCAATAAAGTTCAGTCTTAATTTTATACATCATATTTTAATATGTGAATTATAATAAAATAGTAAATAATAATACTTATAATACTTATAATTGCTAAAAACAATATTGGGAAATAATTTTGGGGGTGGTACTGGCAAAACACATGCTTGGCAAGCAATGTAGTGTTTTCCTAGCACAATATTAGTTGTACCTTTGGTAATTTTTAAATCAGTTGGATTTACAAAAATAGCAGAAGTTTGCCAGTAGTATTTTTTTTTGGTACAATTTCTACCTGGGTAGTTATTCAACGCAGTGTATTGCTGAATTTTGTAAAAATCGGGCTGTATCAGTTGGGAATCTTTCCTTGTTAGTGCATTTTTTTTTCTGTTCCAAGCTGATCAAAGAATCATTTTTTAGTTAAATATAAAATCTTTATCATTTAATTTTTTTATATAAAGCACAGGTGATAAATTGAACTATGTTGGGTAGATCCAAGTTGGGAGGGAATCCAATCAGCGGTGCTGCCTTGTTAGGAATTCCATAGCAACCCATAAGTTTAACTTTCAAATTGACTCTCGCACTATATTTTAACAAACAAGAGAACAAAATAAAAAAGCAAACATTTTTCAACAATACTACTTTTTCAAATATGATTGTATGCACTGAGAGAATTATCAGCATGACATTAAATTAATGAAATTGTACTAGAATTCGTCCGTTGAAACTTTTCGCTAAGTTAATGAAAAGTTCTCATAAAATTATATGATAAATATAATTTTATTCATCTTTCATACACTCAAGGAGAAAATTTCATTAAAAACCAGATTTCGAAAGAAAAAAAAAAGATTTCATAAAAAGTATGAAACTTGTCATTAGCTTTAAAACAAATTTTATTTATTTTGTAAAGAAAAGTTTATTAATATTTTTCATTTATAGTATTTATATGTGCTAAAATCACCAAATATATTTAAAAAATTTTGAAAAATAATGCGTTGTAGGTTTGTTGGTATTCGAATTTTATTATTTCCTAAAAAATCTTCAGGGGACAATATTCTTAGAATTTCCAGAGATATTTGTTATTATTTTTCGCCTAAAAAAATTCTCTCTGTGTGGTATATAAGTATAACTAGAAGTTGTAGTTTTATTTTGTTTAATTATGATCAGGGACAGGAAGTTCATGTACTTAAAAAGTGTGTTCAAGCCGCATAAAATATGCACGAAAAATATCAAAATATTTAAAAAAAAATGTGCACTTAACATTTATCGTAAAAACAACGTAAAATATTACAAAAAACTTAAGTTTTAATTCAATCTCATTGCTACCTAAAAATATAAATTAGTTACATAAATTAGTTTTTATATTATAAAAATTATTATATTTGTTCTCAAAAAGATTTTGAATACTGGAAAAAAACGCTCAACGTCGACGGTTGTGACCGGCGCATGTTTGAACCATGATATTTTTTTTTTGTTGTGTGGAGGGATAATAAATTGGTTAGAATTCCATTGCAACCAACAAAATGTAATCATTATTTAATAATTTGAATTATAAGTACCTGAAATGCATAATCACAGCAATTAAACTTAACTATGAACTAAAAATACATGACATTAACCAAAACGTTGCAACATGATCCAAAAATTGGCGTTTATATTCAATATTGAACAAATATTATCTTCTACATTACTTTTAATACCAACAACTTATCGGAGATTTTGTCACTTGAATAACATATTTACAAAAAACAATAATCACTCTATCTAAAATATTAGTTTTCTTATTAATTTTAAAATAATAAAACAATAGTCTATACCTTTTGGTAGTTCCAATGAAATGTTGGAATAAACAACCCACTTTCTGTCATTTATGCAAATCTATTTTTAGCCATATATATTTAAATTTGAATTAAAAAAAGTGTTAAAGGCGGAAATTTGAAAAAAAAACAAATTCAAATTGCGTTTGGCTAAAGGTAAAGTAATTGCCTGACAAGCATGAGGTCGCCGGTTCGAGCCCAGTTTGCATACGAATTTGTTATTAATAAAATAACTTTAAAATAGTAAAAATTGTTATTACAATTTTGATAACTCTAATAAAATATTGACATTAGCAATCGAGTTTCTGTTTTACATAAAAATTTATTTTTAGACAAATATTTAAATTTGATACTTAAAAATATTCAAGGTTGAAAGTTAAAAAAAAAACATTTAAATTAGGCTACACAGACAGAATTTTTCGGAAGAGTTTTAATGAAATTTTTTCACTAAACTAATGAAGTTTTCTTCACAATTTGAAAGAAAAATTTTTTTTAAACTTCATGAAAAAGCTACATAGTTTTAATGAAACTATTTTAAATTAAACTTTTTATTAGTTGAATGAAATTTTTAATAAATAGTATGAAATTTTTCATTAAATTTAATGAAAAACTGCATTAATTTAATGAAATGTTTCAATGCACAAGTTCCAGTGACAATTACTAGATCTAAAGCAAAAATTCACCACGCTGTGCCGATTGAATTTTTCTGCCTGGGTACACATTTGTCATTTTTGTAATCTAGAAAGTAATGACATTTTGTGCAAGCAAGTCATTTGTGTATTTATCAATCAAGTATACCAATTCCACGTAGAAAATAATTACCATATAAGTGCCCAGGCAGAAAATACGCTCGGAACAGTGTTGTCAAAGTGCCGGCTACAGTCGGTTATGAGTTGGCAGAACGTGGTAATAACAATCTTGAAAGTATTGTCGTGTTACATTATTGATGACAGTGGCCAACTGTAGGTTTTAGCGTACTTGCTGGCATTGGCAAAACGTTGGTAATTAAAAAAATTTGGTTATTTTAAAATAGCTTAAATTAAATTAATTTTGAGAACTATGTGTAGTAATTTAATGAAATGTTTCAATGCACAAGTTCCAGTGACAATTACTAGATCTAAAGCAAAAATTCATTAGTAACATGCAGATAATTCTCTCAGTGTAGAGGTAAAGTAATTACCTGACAAACGCAAGGTCTCCTGTTCGAACATAAGGTCTCCAGTTCGCGGCATAAGAATTTTTTATAATTTAAATCAATTTTGTGGCACGCATGTGTATCTATTTATAGAATATTACAATACAAACAAACATTCGAAATTTGTGAATAAATGCCGGTTGTCACAACCAAAAAAATCAGTTGACAAAAAATTCGGTTGTAGCTACAAAACTGTTTCTGTGTGAAGCCATATCCTAGTCTGTGTTGTAAAAATCTGAACTATGATTTTGAGAGTTTCGAGAAAAAACATCAGAACAATCTGAAAAGTAATTATTTTTCATGTTTTAGGCATTTTTAATAAAATTTAAAATTTTTTTTTGAACAGTTAACACAAAATTGTAATTATTTGTATTGAATATCACTCAAAACTTTATCTCTTAATCCGAGATTCCATATAAAACTCAAGAGAATACTTAACAGGACTTAAGCAGCTAACCATTACACCATAACGCCCACTATAATAAAAATCAAAGTGATCTTTTTACGAATAACTAAATGTAATGAAAATATTCATTTAAAGCAAAATAAGTAAAAATATTCATTTAAAGAATGCATTTCTAACAAAATAAGGAACTATGCCTTAAAAACAAAATATGCATTTATAGCAAAATATGCACTAACAAATCGGTAACATTTTAACGTGAACTACTTTATTCAAAAAGATATTTTGTTTACGCTATTCTCAGACATAAGGAAAATAATATGCATTTGTATGAACTTCCTGTCCCTAGTAAAGATATAAAAAATTGTGTATTCTCTTTACTTATTACTAATATTTTAGCAAGAGTTATTTTCAATTCAATTTTTTTGTTTTTCCAACCACAAAAATTACAAACTTGGTTTTTCTTTTCCTGTGTAACAGTTGTAAATATTTTTTTTCATGTATGTGAAAGTTATTACTGTTGCAAATACACTTATACATCTTTGTAAACGTATAACCAGTGGGTTTTTATCCACCTCAGTCTCTCTCAATCTGACCTCTTTTTATTTGTTCGTAAACTCGCACCGAGCAAATGAAAACATGTTACAGAAATTATAAGTTTAAATTAATTTTTATCATGTTTTTGAATAATAATTTAATAAAATGTTTATTTATTTAAAATTTTAAAAATAAAATAAAGTTAAAATTAAAATACATTCAATTTTAATAGAAAATAACAAAATATGAGCAAAATAAAAGTGAGTGATTTCAGCAACAATTTTGTACTAACATGTTGCAATTATTTTTTAGTGTAAAATTTTTTTTTTTTTCATTACCGTCGCCAGAGTTCAATTGGTAAGCATAAACAACGCTGTGTACGGTAGCTGCTCTATTTGTATATACTCTTTGGTATAACAAGTATGTGGTTGTAGCACGTAGCCATGGCTCCTATCTATGGCTGAAGAATAAAAAATTGCGTGAAATAGTGAACTTTGTTTAGTATTGAAATATGATACAAAAAACATGTAGAAAGTGGAATAGATTTCAAATAACAAATATTGATAAGTATATAAAAGATAATGTTTTTAAAATAGAAAACCTAACAGAAATTTACTAAAATGGAAAATCAATTTTTTAGAAAAAAAGTTATTTAGAAATTTCAAATACATATTTTAAAAGATTATTGAATTCATTTTTTTTTAAATATGTTCATCACTACATGCTGTTGTTCTATTATATCTTCCAACAATTTTTCCCTCAGAATCCGATTAGATCATTCTTTCGATTAGATTTTATTCTTTGATTATGCTGAAATTTGTATATTAGTTTTATTGTCCGAATTAATATTTCATTATACTTTTTGAGAGCAAATGTCAAAATAAAGGAACCACGAATTTTGTATCTTTTATACTTCAAAAGTTATAAAAAAAAATTTCAATTAAACTTATACAAGGTGGCGCAAAAGTAATCCTCCTATCAGAAAATGCTATAAATTTTGCGATTGGCCCCTAATGTCAGTTCTGTTTTGACATTTGTGTAGTAAACACATGCGAAATACACGTTAATAAACAATGTTACGCTACACTGCTCCAGAACGCGGAATATTGGTGACTATTTATTTGACCAATAATCGGTCGGTGACTTTGGCACAACGTGAATTTCGTCGCAGATTTCCTGGCCGTCCAACGCCTACTGGTGAAACACTGCGACGTTTAGCCGCTCGCCTCGAAGAGACTGGCACAACACGAGATGCTGCCAGACGTGGCAGACCCCGGAGTAGCCGTTCTGCAGAGAATATTGCTGCTGTAGCCGAGGATGTCATGGAAGCGCCGTCGACATCGACCAGACGACGTGCCATGCAAATGGGTATCAGTCGACTGTCTTTACAGCGAATTTTGGTACAAGATTTGAAGATGTTTCCGTACAAAGTCCAGACGGTGCATCAGCTGTTAGCTGCTGACCGCCAATCGCGTGTAACATACGCTCAAGCCATCCGTAATCACCACCAAGAGGAAGATGATTTTTCATCAAAAATAATCATGAGTGATGAGGCCCATTTCCATCTTAGCGGTCTACGTAAATAAGCAAAATTTACGCTTCTGGGGCACTGAAAATCCGCGTGTAACCCACGAAGAGCCATTACACCCGCTTAAAGTCACTGTATGGTGTGCTGTTTTCGCTGGAGGAGTCATCGGACCTTTTTTCTTCGAAGACGTCGCGGGCCAAACGGTTACTGTGAATGGTGAGCGCTACAGAGCAATGATCAACGAGTTCTTTTTGCCGCAGCTTGATGAATTGGGATTGGAAAACATGTGGTTCCAACAGGACGGTGCAACGGCACACACTGCACGTGCCACAACCGATATGCTGAAGAATGCATTTCCCGGGTGCTTAATCTCCCGTTTTGGCGATTTGCACTGGCCAGCAAGATCGCCTGATTTGACCGCTCCAGACTTCTTTTTGTGGGGTTTTGAAGTCGCGGGTTTATGTCAACAAGCCTCAGACTCTTGCAGCTCTTAAAGACAATATCCGTCAAGAATGTGAGGAGCTATCGCCGGAAGTTTTGGCCAAAGTGATGGAAAATGCCATAAAAAGGGCTCAAATGACAATCAACTGTGGCGGCGGCCATTTACATGACATCATATTCTCGACTTGATGTAAAAAAATTAAAATACCAAATAAAAATAATCCACAAGAAGAATCAAAGTTTTTCATTTTTTTTTAAATTACATCCAAAAAAACATCGGAAGGTTATTTTTGCGCCACCTTGCATATGATTTCCAACGTGCTTTCGATTAAAAAGTTTAATAACATCTATTAAATGTTTAATTGAAAATAAGTTTGGTGCACAATTTTTAATGTACATAATGACAACAAAGTTAAAGGTGAAAAAATTAGAAAAAAATCACCAAAATTAAAAACAAAAACAAAAAATTGCAAATGTTTTGAAAAAGTTTGAAAAAGTTTACCGAATTTAAATAAAATCTCCAAGATTGAAAAAATCTCTAAAATTAAAATAAAAATTTAGAAATGTAGAGGTTAAGAAGAAAAATAAACGTTTTTCTCTAAAAATTATAAACACTATTAATTTTTAAATCAGACTAGAAGTTTCTGCGTTTTTATGGACAGGCTCATAAGTGATTTCCATTTAAATTGTATTATTATTTGTTTCTTATAATTGTCAGATTGTCTCTATATGATACATTTTTAACAACCTGCGGCTGTAAGAATCAAACCTGCGTTCATCTTACATTACAAACGTAGCAATACAAAGTCATGACCGTTTAGCGATCACACCCAAGTATAACCTCGAATCTAATGCAGCTAAATTGCAGTTTTCTTTAATATTAGGTTTTTCTGTTATTGTATATTATACTCAGAAGTGACAACACTAACAACACAAATATTCTATTTTTAGATTTATGTTTATTTTTCTAATCTCCTCAGTCTCGTTGTTAGAATTAAAAAAAATCGTCAAAATTCTAATGATTTTTTTTTTCAATTTTTGCCGTTTTTTTTTTAATATTGTTTTTTTTTTTTTTGATTTGTTTAAATTTGGCGATTTTTTTTTTGTAATTTGTCCGTTTTTTCAATTTTGTCGTTTTTTTTTTAAATATTAGTGATGTGTATTTTAGGTGATTATATCCAATTTTAGCGATTGCTTTATTTAATTACAGTGATTTTTTTTATAAATTTTTTATTTGGCATTTTTTTTAATTTCAGCTTTTTTTTTAATTTGTTTTCTCAATTTTTTTCAAATTTTATTTAAAGTTTTAAGAGTAAATAGACCCATAATAATTTATGCATAAAAATACGAAATTATTGTCAAAACTACAAAAATTTCGTAAAATGTACAGAATTTCGTTTATTTAACGAAAATTTTTGTTTTTTTGACATTTTTCGTAATTTTACGCATGGATTATTATCAGTGTACAAAAAATTTGTTGGAATCTAGATATGATTAAAATCTTAAAAATGCATGTAATAAAATTCCTTACACTTTATAAAGGAATATTGAAATAGATAAGAACAAATAATTTCTCCAAACCTAATATGAGGTACGCGATAAAACTTCTGGATTGATACAAAAATAACTAATATTTTTTAATAAATAAAAAAAATTCTCCAGATTTTTGAATAAATTAAATTTTTTATTACATTAAGAATCCAGAATAACTATTTATGATCTAAAAACTAACTAGTTATGATTCTCCAGTTATTGATATAGTTAAATTACTAGCATTTTCACAAATTCAGTAAAATTATTGTAAAAAATATAATAAAAATATGCGCAACATTTGTCAATATGTAACCACGCCTTCTTCGCCTACTTTGAAAATACTTTTAAATTCGAAAAATTCTATATGAGGATGCTTTTTAAGCTTATGAAAATTGTGTTTTCTATATAAAATTGTAAGTACTTTAAAGTTTTTGATGTCTTTTTGATTTTATTTACAATCTTTTATTTGTAGTGCGGTTCGGTGGAATTGATACAGAGTTTTTGTTGCAGACATGAGTTTGAAAAAACTTCCGCTGTACTCGAGTCAAATTTCTTATAAAAAAAAAATGCTAAAATAAATTAAATTTCGACCTTTATTAAGAAATTCATTACACGCTAGCGTATTGCGTGCCAATTTCGAATATAATTGTGAACGTCAGACGCAAAAGACATAAATTTTCAAAAAATGTACGCCATTTCCTTATAATTTTGAGCTGTTGTTAATACATTATTTGTTAGTTTACATCAAAATGATTTACCTCAAACTATATAGAATTGCAAAGTTTTAAATACTGTTCTCAAAACTCAATTCGTTAAACGGCGGAAAAACATTATGAAAAAACTACGTAATTTTAAAAATCGGAAAGTCTGGGATTTACTTGTAAACTACCTTTCGATAGGAACATTACTCTCCCAACTCGAGTGATTACATTTTGGGTTGGTTTAGATCTTATTGTTCGAAACTGTAGGTAAAAATAATATTAAAGAACAATTTCTTGTAAGTTTCCAGTCACTTTTTTAATTTTTCGACTTTAAAATTACTATCACTTCTTTAGTTGAAGGCTTTTTAATGCTTTTCACTATAATAGGCCGTTTTTCAAAATCGCTTAGATATGAACCACGCATCATGTTATTCCAAATCGAGTAAAAAAAATTGATTTCTTTATTTGCTATTCTTCTTGGTTTACCGTTATATGTAATTATAGTTGTGAAACACAAACAAAATATTATTAAACAATTTTTCTCTTAAATCAATTAAGTCATCTCTTAAATTTTACACAATAAGAGATCAGTTATCACACTCTTAAAAACAGTTATAAGTTTTAAATTTTTTTTTTTTTGTAATATTAGAAAAATTAGCAAAAATCATTTCTGATTATAGTTATGCAATGCAGTGTATCAAGTTTGTCAATCTTAAGTTGAAAACAAAGTTAAAATTCCATATGTTGCCACAAAAGTTGCAAACAAAAAAACGTATAAAAGAATGTTATCTAATAAAGTAAATGTTGGCTGGAACTCAACACATTAGTCAACCACACTTGAAAAAAAAAAAAAAAAATTTTAATGCTGTAACTTTGGACCCTTTTGTAACATTCTTATTTTAAAAAAAAATATTTCCTTTTAAAAAATTAAAGTGTTTAGCTCTTTTTTAAATTTTTGTTTCCCAATTTTGCACATTTTAACTACAGTTTTACTAGTTCTACTAAAAATTATTTTGAAACTAGATATGATTAAAATCTTAATGTACAATAAAATCAATTATATTTTTAGGAATTATTTTATTTAATACTACAATTTTCTTAATGTGACCGAATTCAATTAAACTTTTAATTAAATTTGCATATATTTTAATTGAACATCAATTCAATTTTTTCTGTATTTTAACGATACTTAAGTCTAACTTTAACGTATTCTGAGAATTTTATGAAATTATAAACGGAAACCGAAAGTCAAGTACGGCAGCTTTAATGAATTTCATTGAAATCGGAGATGATACACTCTAATGATGATTGAGAGTAGGACATGGCGTATGATCAGTAAATAATGCATGTAATAAGAATTATATACACGTCATATCGGAAATATCAAAATATATATGAAGGTCAATATTCAACGAATATTTTCTCCAAACCTAATATGAGTTACACGATGAAACTTTCTGGATCGATGCAAAAATATCTAATATTTTAGATAAATTGAGTTTTTTATTATAGTAAAAATTCTGAACTCGTTATGATTTAAATTTTTTTTTAAATTTAATATTAAAAAGTCTATTGATATAGTTTAAATTTAAACAATTTTGCAAATCAGTTAAGTTATTATAAATGATATAACAAAAATAAGCGCAAAATTTGTCCATATTTAACCACGCCTACTTCGCCTACTTTTGAAAATCATATTAAATACTTTTAAATTCGCAAAATTAAAAGAAATTTTGTTTGCTCCATAAATTTTAAGTTTTTACAAGTTTCTGATGCCTATTTTATTTTAGTATTAAGCTATTTAAAATATTTCATTTACGTTGATGTACGTTTCGGTAGAATTGATACAGCGTTTTAGTTGCCAAAAAGCGAAATGAGTTTGCAAAAAACTGCCGCTGTACTCGATATGAAATCAATTTAGTCAGTAATGAAGATTCACAATCTAAACCGTATCTACTTACTATATTCTCAAGTCAAATTTTTTTTATAAAAAAAATGATAAAAAAAATAATTAAATTTCGACCTTTACTAAGAAACTCATTTCACGCTAGCCAATTTCAAATATAATTGTGAACGTCAGCCGCCAAATTCCTTTAAGTTTGTGATATCATTAACCAATTATTGGTGAGTTTACATCAACTTGATATATCCCAAACTATATAAAATTGCAACGTGTTGTAAATCCTGTTTTCAAAACTGAATTCATTAAACGGCGGAACCCTATGAAAAAACTGCCAAATTTTTAAAATCGAAAATTTTTGTTTCACTTGTAAACCATCAAATAACTTTTTACTAAGCATCGATATGGAAAAATAGTTTTTAGTTAATGAACCTCCCAAGTCGAGTGACTACATTTGGCATTGGTATGGATCTGATTGCTCAAAACTTTGGGTACAAAAATATAATGAACGAAAAGACACTTGTAAGTTTCAAGCTACTTTTTTTAATTTTTTCTACTTTTAAATGGACATCAATTCTTTAGTTGAAGACCTTTTAATGTGAAACCTTGCATGTCGTATTTTTTAAGTATAGTCTAAATTTTACTGTCCATCGTTTTCGCTCAATTCAAATAACCTTGAGTATTAAGAGACCTCTAGAGTCAGTTTCAACTTGTGACGAACATTTTTGAAATAGTTCAAATATAGATAATATATCAGTCAAAGACTATTGGATTAACATCAGAACACGTTTTGAAAGAAGTGGCAATCCCATGCAAAACATCAAACATTCATACAAACTAGTTTTCACACTAACTGAGAAAGATTATCTTTAGTTAGTCTCTTTACAGGAAGAAGAAGAAAACCTTTTATTGAAAAAATTTACGGACACAAGGGATACATCAGACTGCCGCAGTTTCGTCCCTCTCCTGGGACTCGTCAGTGGTTAATTTATGTGTCAATTGAACAAAGTATTTTATATTGTTAATTTGCTCTATATGAAAAACTTTTTATTTTTTGGTGTCGTGCAGTGATTTGAACTCAAAGAAAGATTATCACCATTGATAAAAAAAATAAAAAACTTGTTTGAAAACTAGTTTATATGAATGTTTGATGTTTTGCATGGGACTGTCACTTCTTTCAAAAACGTGTTGTGATGATGGGAACCTAGAAAATTCACAAAATCAACACATTTCTGAAAGTGGTCAATGAATAAATTTCAAAACAAAAACTCTATAGATTATTTGTTAGGACAATATCCTAATAAAGAAATATAAAGTATGGCCCTCGAATTTGAATAATTTCATTTTCATTGCACAATTAAGGTAGAAGAAACATAATTTTTATTTTTAATAAAAATTATATCAAACTTGTAAAATTATTCTCAAAAATTCGTTTTAAACATATTTTTGTGTAGCAGTTTTTATATAAAACCGCAACTAATTGCCAAATTTAATTTTTTTTACAATCTAAACCACGATATCTAGAGAATTTTTCTTTTTTAGTTTTTATTTATATAAAGTTTGTCAATCTTAAGTTGAAACAAAGTTAAATTCTCTATGTGCCACAAAAGTTACAAACAGAAAAAAAACGTATAAAAGCAGGGATGGCAGGCAATACCACTAAACTATTGTTATCCTCTTTCAACTGACTGTCGTTGTTTCAAAAATACCGTTACCTAATTACCGTTATCTGGAAAATACCGTTACCGATATAACTAAAA